>CM046340.1:28690920-29085089 GCA_025403435.1 Artocarpus heterophyllus | reverse complement strand
CTGTTAGACCGGTCAAAACAAAACTTTTTATGTAATGACTTGGAGGAAGATTTTATTAGAACGGCACCTTAGGATTCAATATATTTATATGATGCACCTCTTAACATAAACTTATGTTAATTACCTCGAGAAAAGGGTGCCACAGTCACATCGGTAGTCCCTAGTACCGCATGTCTTGGAATGGGCTTTCCAGTCCGACTGAACGGCGTATCTCTTTGAGCACTTCTCGCACTTCCACTTCTTCTCGCCGTGCTTCCGCGAGTAGTGCTTCTTGATTCCGGTGAGGTCACCGAGGGCCCGTGAGGGGTCGTGGTGGACGCACGTCGGCTCGGGGCAAAGATACACTTTCCTCTTCGGCTCCTTGTTGGTCTTTTGCTTTAGCTTCCAAGGCAGGTTGTGTCCTCTTCTGTGGAGCTGTAGGTTCTGCTCCCTTTGGAACCCTTTGTTGCACACCTCGCATATGAACCTGTTTGTCGCCATTAGGGTCTTGGGAGATAGTGCTATCACTTCCGCATCTGGATCTGTTTAAGTGTTTTACCCATCAAAAATGACAAAATATTAACAAAATTATCTGAAATGTCATAAGGAAGGAAAAATAAAAAACAAAGAAAAAGAAAACAAAGAATCTGCGGGTATATAATAAAAGTAGTCTGATCCACTATTTCCCATTTGATGAATTAAGAAGGGACATGGATTAAAAAAAATTGGGTTTTATTTCTATGGGCTTTTTCGAAACAAGTGAAAAAAGAAAACTGGGATTTGCTCAAGATGATTGGGAAAGTAAAACAAACTAATATATATATATATATGAGTCATGAAACTCATTAATATTCATTGTTTTCCCACTGGATGAATATCAAATTGCGTCTCAGAAGTGGCTCCAAATCTAGGGTTGCTTTATGGAATTTAAGAAACAAGTGAAAAGGGAAGAAAGAGAAGAGGGAAAGTGGGATTTGTTTGATTTGATTGGGAAAACTATTTTAAAATAGCTCTTGGAAGAGAAAGACCAGGTTTGGATACTTGCTTGGTGTTCCGGGTTGGTTTCTCTTTTCTTCTGTGCTGAAGCTGCTTGAGCTGTTGATGAATTAGCTGGTACTGAGGAAGTTGTTGTTTCATCTCTTCTAACTCTCTATTTCCAAAAACTTGTGGCCGAAGAAGAAGAAGCAGCAGCCCATACTCTCTCTTTTTGCCGATGAAGAAGAAGAAACTTTATATGTGTGTCTATCTATATATATATATATAATTATATATAATTCTTTTACTTTTTCTCTTCTCTTTGTGTTTCCCCGCTTTCCTTTTTTCCCTTCTATGTGCAGCTACCAAGCAAACCTGAATTCTAGAAATCCGGCACAGCCAAACATGCAATTTGAGTGCTCTTCTCTATAAAATCTTATCCCAAAAGAAAAAAAAAAAAAGCAAGAAAAAAGAAAAGAGGAAATACAACTCCAAAAGCCTGCTGTATAGTAATTAGAAGCTTTGGGAGAAATCTGGGAGAATCGGAAAGCTAGCTAGAAAGGAAATGCATATTTTAGAAGTAAATTGAGCTGGAACCAAGGGCTGTTTGGACAGAGAGAAAAAAAGGAAACATCTCCGTAGATAGAATTTGAAGCTTCTTTTCTCTGCCTTTTCTATTTCTTTATATTTTTATTTTCCTAGCTAGCTTATTATTGTTTTAAGCGAAAACTTTTTGGCTACCAAAAAAAAGGGGTGTTACTTTAGTTTCTCTATATATGCTGATTTGGTGTCATGAGGTACATTAACACATATATTTCCACTTTTTTAGATTTAATTGAAATTAATTCCTCTATATAAATAAAAAATATATGAACAAAAACTAAAAAATTATATTGGCAATAAGAAGAAAGAGGGAGAAAGGTAAGGCCTTCAGGTCGGTGGACCCAATCCTAGCCGCTTAACGACATGGAATGGTGCGTGAAAGCAGCGCTAGCATGAACAGCAATCCCACTCTCTCTCTCTCTCTCTCTTATTTCGTATCTTCTTATTCACTTCCGGACAAACCTTCCTGCATCACCGTTTCCAAGTGGACCTCACAGTAAAACTAAAAAAAAAAAAGGAAAAAATAAAGGAGAAAAGGGAATAAAACTAGACCAAGTTATAAAAAATTAAGGAAAAAAAAAATCAATAGGATTAGTTATGAAAAATGAATAAAAAAATTGCAATTAAATGATATAAAAAAGCTAGCTGTTGGGATATTAAAGAACACCTGAAGGTTGGTAACTAGCTGATAAGGTTTGAAATTCTGGTTTGATGATGTAGCTGTCTGCTTAAAATTAGCTTAAGCCGTGTGTTACTGTTGTTAGCCTTTTGAGAGCCCTCCTTTGGGTCAGTGACGACATATACAGAGCTAAAAGGGATCAGGCTCCTTCTGCTGGAGCTGAGCGTAGTTTGGTTGATTCAGTTACATATATGCCTATGTTCATGTTGCAGTCACATCGGGGCATGAATGAAATGGCAAATATTTTATAACTAATTTAAATTAATTGTTGTTATTTCTTTATAATAACAATAATAAAAGGGTATAATTAAATCACAATCAGAAGACCCAAGGAGAGACCTAATCCAACCACTATGAATAAACAATCACCCCTCACTGATTTTCAAGATTTTGCAAGTACTACTACTACTACTTCTCTGGCTAATTGTTTCCATCATCACCTACTCTTTTATGTGACACACAATTAAAGTATCAACCAGAGTTATATTGTTGAGGAAAACCACAGTCAAAATTATTTAATGCTTGGTGAATTATTAGTTAAAGAGATATTAATTACTTTACTATACTTAATTAGTCAAGGAAATGGTGTCATAATTAAGTAAACTGCAGTTTTGTATTTGTGGAATTTGAAAATTGCTTGATTGGGACAGCTTTCTTTTTCTCTCTAATTAATTAATTCACATATTTTGCTTTTCAAACTTTGAATGACAGTTTTTATTCTATTCCTAATAGAGTATTATTTTTCTCCTTTTCCCTCAAGGATGAGTTCAGTTGATCAGCCCTTACCTTGAAGCATATGTTGTCATTCTCAAAAACAATGACAGCCTAACTATAACCATGAATATGCATCACTGTTATAAATCCTATAGATAGACAAAGATGCTATGCATGTAATTATGATGCTTATTCCGAGATATGTCACGCCCCGGAGTACGGGAGATGATGTGGCGGAATATTTAAATTAATTAAAAGAGGAAGTTAATTAAAATCAAGAATTTTAAGGGTTAAGTCAAATATATAAAAATGTGGAAGTTTCGAGACTACATTTTATAAAAGAAATCATAAATATTAAGCAAGTGAAGTCATTAAGCGAATAATAAAATAATAAAGAACCGCGAGTAAGGGTCCCACTGACCCACAACTTGTGCACACACATAGTACTGACAATATAATAATGCAACCATAGTCCAAGTACAAATAGAGTTAAAATATTACATGCCTTGATCAATTACTACAAATAATCTACTAGTCTTTTTACTGCTCTTGAGTTCTGTCCGTAGAGTCTTCTCCGAACCTAAGTGGGAATCCACCTAGAGGGGGAAATTTAAAAAAAAAAACAAAGAAAATGTGAGTGAAAGGCTCAGTACGACTATATTTTAATAAATCATTTAATTTAAAGAAAAGTCTCACTATTCAAGGAATTATTTAGAAGAAACCTTGAATAAATAAATTTAATAAAACCGTTCTTACCCAAAACAATTTATTCGGTTGACAAGAAATACATTATTTTCTTTTCCTAGGCAAACCACATGAATATCGCCACCGTAGTGGCCCAGCTGGGTTTCGGGACCTGCCCCCAAGGTCGATCGCTACACAACCCGATCTCTGATATGGCATCATGCCCTTATATTCATTTCTACCATTATTCAAAACCCATTTACCAGATGTTTTCATTATCATTCATTACGAAGTTCATATCAGTTCATGGTTTACAAAAAATACAACCGATAAATTCCATTTTCAATCAACCGTTGAAAATATTTTTATAGAACCCTTTTCAAAGCCAAATCATTTTGAAACTGGGTTAGCAAAGAAAGGGTAGAAGTCTTACCTCGATACTCGTACCGGTGCCCCACACCGTAATCCCGGTCCGCTATACGTTAGCTTCGTAGAACTACGAACGATCCTAGACACACACTAAGTCGATCAATATCTAGTTTGAGACATTCTATGTTACTAAACCATTTCATGATGTCCTAGTGTGCCATTTGTATCTTTAAAATCATTTTACAAGGTTGGAATTTCAATCGGGGTTCAAACAGTGAAAATATGTGAAAATCACAAAATTTTCCCATACCCTATCGGCCTACCGGACGCCCTGCTTCGACCGGCCGAACTGTGCAGTTCGGCCTGCCAAAAATCAAGTGCGGTCGGCTAGATATTTTTCAGGTTTGCCCTGCCGGACAGATGAATCCGGCCTGCCGAACAAGTAGTTCAGCCTGCCAAAGTGGGAAAACCCAGAATTTCCAGCCACGGGTTTTGGGTTTCCCAATCTTGATTTTAACCTGTTTTTCTCAAATCCTAGACATAGAAAACAATCATAGATGATAGAAAAACATAATAAAACACTTTTGGACTCATTTAAACAAGATTTTAACACAAAAGTCCCAAAAATCTGAAAATGGGAGAAAATGAGGAAAAATGAAAAATCTTGAATCATATCCATTTTTCTTCAATCCAAGTTTAGATTCTAGGTGTTCTAAGTTCATTTAACTCAAATCAAGGGTTTTCTAAGCTCAAGCAAACTTAGATTTCAAAAATGCACGAAAATTGAAAATTTAGAAAAAGTTTAGAAATTTCAAAACTAACCTCGAATCGAAGCTTTAAATCCACGCTCTTGGTTGCCAAATCACATCCCCGAGCTTCCTACTCGCTAACCCAAAGCTTGGATTCAAATTTTGTTTCAAAAATTTGAAAGAGAAATGAGAGAGAATGAGAGAAAGTGAGAGAGAGAGTGAGAGAGAGAGTCATGGGTGGGAGAGAGAGAGAGAGTGTGAGAGTGGGCCAAAGAGAGGGAGAGAAGAGAGAATAAATAGAGAGAAACGGTGGGCGGTTTACTGTACGAAAACCAAGTGCCACCCCACATTTTTGTAAAACGGAATATTTTTAACATTTAACAAACTGTTGTGTTTTAAAAACTCAAAATGACATTTTAAAATAATAAGGAATCGTTAGAATTTATTAAATTAACAAAACAACCTAAAATTTAAAATTTAACTAAATGATCAAATTAACGTTGAAACATTAATTATGGTGCACTAATTCATTATTTTACATTACAATAATATTAAATTAATTTCGGAGCGTTACAACTCTCCACCCCTAAAAGAAATTTCGCCCTCGAAATTTACAACTCAATTTAGAAACAAAACAAATGCAGATACAACTCCCGCATACTCGACTCTAGTTCCCAAGTGGCTTCATTAACCCCATGATGCTGCCACACGACCTTTACCAACGGTATCTCATGACGACGCAAATTGATCACTTTTCGATCGATGATCTGAATCGGCACCTCCTCGTATGTCGTATCTTCCCGAACCTACACATAGTGAAATGAAACTATCTTACCCTGCTCAGGTGGACACTTCCTAAGCATCGACACATGGAACACATCGTGAACATGAGAGAGTTCGGGCGGAAGGTCAAGCGGATAAGCAATCATACCGATATGCTGAGTGATCTCGAACGGTCCAATATACCTTGGTGCAAGCTTTCCACTCACTCCGAACCGCATAGTTCCTTTACGAGGTGATACCTTCAAGAGAACAAAATCTCCTACCGCAAACACTAAGGGTCTACGTCTTCTATCCGCATAACTCTTCTGTCGACTCTGAGCTGCCCTCAATCGATCTCGAATCACAACGACTTTCTCATTGCTATCACAGATCTCATCCGGCCCAAGAATAATCCTGTCTTTTGGCTTTGCCCAACACACCGGTGACCGACACGGTCGTCCATAAAACGCCTCAAACAATGCCATACCAATACTCACCTGATAGCTGTTGTTGTACGCGAACTCTGCTAGATGCAAATATTTCTTCCAATTCCCGTCGAAGTCTAACGCACAGGCACGCAACATATCCTCGAAAATCTGAATAACCCGCTCAGACTGCCCATCAGTCTGAGGATGAAACGCCGTACTAAAGTTCAAATCCTTACCTAAAGCCTCCTGAAAACTCCTCTAGTACTTAGCATTAAACTTGGTGTCTCGATCAGAAGTGATGGATAAAGGAACTCCATGCAACCTCACTATGTTCTACAGATACAAATCCCTGAGAATCCTCCTCGAACATGTCGACCTGAATGGAATGAAATGCATCGATTTCGTCAACCTGTCGACTACGACCCAAACTGCATCATGCCGCTGCTCTGTCCTCGGCAAACCTGTGAGAAAATCCATCGTCACATGGTCCCATTTCCACCCTGGAATAGGAAGTGGCTGAAGCTGACCAGCAGGCTTCTGATGCTCGGCTTTCACCTGAAGACACTCGTACACTTGGCCACGTACTCCCGAACATCTTTTTTCATGCCTCTCCACCAATATTGCCTCTTCAAATCACGATACATCTTTGTTCTCCTCGGATGAATGGCAAACTGAGACCTATGGGCTTCGTCCAAAACAGCTTTCATCACCTCTGCGATAGCTGGAACTGCAAGACGCTTCCAAAAATACAACGATTCTTCTGCATGAACTCTCCATTCTTTAAACCGCTCTCTGTTCTGAATCCGCGTCCAAATCCCCTACAAATGCTGATCTTGCCACTGATTTTGCTTCACCATCTGAACAAGAGCTAGGGTCGCATCCACATGATATACCAAAACTCGATCATAGTCTTCATGATACCGTAGTCCATACTCGCTCACTGTTGCATCCCTACTCCAGTCCTCATGAGCCAAACAAGCGAGAATCCTTGAAGACTTCCTGCTAAGCGCATCCGTGACCACATTAGCTTTCTTGGGATGATACTGCAACGCAAAATCATGATCCTCCATATACTCTATCCATCTCCGCTGCCTCAAATTAAGATCCCTCTGAGTGAACAGATACCTCAAACTCTTATGATTGGAGAAGACTTGAAATGTCGCTCCATACAAATAACACCTCCAAATCTTCAGCGCGTGAATCATTGTCGCGAGCTCCAAGTCATGAGTAGGATAATTCCGCTCGTGAGGTCGTAGCTGTCTCAATCCATACGCAACCACGCATCCATGCTGCATCAACACGCATCCAAGTCCGCGTCCTGAAGCATCTACGTAAACCTCATACGGCTCGTTACCGCTAGGAATAACCAACACTGGGGCTGAAGTCAACCGGTTCTTCAATCCCTAAAAAGCAAGCTCACATTCTTCACCCCACTCAAACCTGACATTTTTCTTGATCAATCTCGTTAACGGAGCTGCAATCTTCAAAAAATCCTTTACAAATTTCCTATAATAACCAGCAAGACCCAAGAAGCTGCAAAATTTTGCTACATTCCTTGGTCGTTCCATTCCACTATGGCTTCAATCTTGGACGGATCCACAGAAATACTATGCTCGGATATGACATGACCCAGAAATTTGACCTCAGTCAACCAAAACTTGCACTTTTCCATCTTGGCATACAACTAGTACTCCCGCAGAGTCTGAAGCATGATCCAGAGATGCTGCTCATGCTCCTCCCAAGTCTTAGAATACACTAGAATGTCATCGATGAACACGATCACGAACTGATCTAGATACGGCCTAAATATCCTGTTCATCAAATCTATGAAAGCTACCGGAGCATTCGTCAACTCAAACGACATAACCAGAAACTCAAAATGCCCATACCGGGTCCTAAAAGCTGTCTTGGGAATATCCTCTTCCTTAATCCTAAGTTGATGGTACCCTGAGCGCAAATCAATCTTTGAGAAGTATTGTGAACCTCCCAACTGATCAAACAACTCATCGATCCCGGGCAAGGGATACTTATTCTTCACTGTAACACGATTCAGCTGCCGATAATCTACACACAACCTGAGAGTTCCATCATGTTTCTTAGCAAACAAAACCGGTACTCCCCACGAAGATGTGCTATTTCGAATATACCCTTTATCAACAAGCTCCTGAAGTTGCTTTTTCAACTCTTTTATTTCTGTCAGCGCCATCCGATAAGGTGCTATAGAAATCGGTGCTGTCCTCAGAAACTACTCAATACCAAACTCAATTTCTCGATGCAGTGGTAATCCTGGCAACTCATCGGGGAAGACATCCTCGAACTCATCAACCACCGAAATCACTACACTTCCTCTCAAAGCATAGGGCTCACACTCTAGATTCTCAAGAAAAGCACAACAAACCAGATTTCTTCGCCCTTCTAGACACGACTTCATGAGACGCTCACTCATTAACCAATCACCACCACCCTGGTAGGTGATCATTGTCCCCCTATCAAAAACTAGGGTTACTTTTCTAAGTTGGCAGTCTACAACTGCGTTATACCTGGACAACCAGTCCATCCCTAGAATTACATCATATGAGCTCATGAGGAGTATAATCAAATCACTTTTCAAAATCTCATTCCTAATCTTTATTTTACAAGATTTATACACACAATTCACACACACCCACCCCAAGGGAGAAGCTATGACTAGGGGTTTATTAAACTCTTCTATATCTAATCCTAAGGCATGTACAAAAGAACTCAAAATGAGAGAATGAGAGGCACCTGTATCAAATAAAACGTGAGCTAAAGATTGAGAAACTAAGATCGTACCATCGACAACTGCATTACTGGTCTGAGAATCTAAACCTCTAGATGCCATTGCATGAACCTGCACTGGTGCCTTCTCTTTTCCTCTACTAACATTGCTGGGTCCTGGATTATTCTGCCGATACTGTTGAGACAGAGACGACTGCACACTAGCTGCACTCGACGCTCGATACTGAGGGACGCTATACTGGAAATGCTGCGGCTGCTGCCCTCGTGCCGAATATGAAAAGTGCTAAGGAGAGAACTGAGGATACTGCAACTGCGGATACTATTGAGGCAGAGGTAGGGTCTGAGGCTGAGACTGACGACTGGCATCTTCTTCGGTCTGAGATCCAAGACGGGCACTCCTGATTGGGCAATTCCTCTTGATGTGTCCTGGCTGCTGACAAAAATGACAATGGAAGCTGTAGGGATTGCTGCGCCTGCTACCAGATGAACTGCTGCTACACTGTTCATGCCACCCTGCTTGTTCTTCCCCAGAGTTGGACGGCTACTGGTGCTCTTCCTATCGCTCCTCTATGATCCTCCTGAAGCCTTTGCTCGATCCTCACAATACTGTGTATAATCATTCTCCACTGATATTGTTGACGACACAAGCTCTCCAAAACTCCTAAGTCGCAGAGCAACCACCTGTTACCGAATAGGAGCCTTAAGCCCTTCTTGAAACTTAATGTACCTCTCGCGTTCCGATGCCACTGTTGATGGAGCAAACCTTGCCAACTCATTAAATCTTACCTCATATTCCCAAACTGACAAATCATCATGCTGCTACCTGTAGAACTCAGCTACCTTCTGATCTCTATACCCCTGCAAAAAATACCAGTCATAGAGCAGCTTCTCGAATTTGTCCCAACTGATATTGCCATCGCGTTCCAAACGCTTAGCTTGTTTCCACCAAATATTAGCATCACCCTCGAGCTTATATGCAGCAAATTCCACACGGCAATCATCAGGCACACCAAGGGTATCCAAATACTTCATGATCGAGTCTAGCCAATATTTTGCCAACTATAGACCCCCATTACCATCAAAAGTTGAAATAGACGCACGTTGAAATTCCTTAAAATATGTATGCCGATGACTAACATCAGAATCCTTCGGTCTGGGCCTGGCTGCCATATGCTGAAAAGCCGCAAACATAGACCTCATCATACCCTCATCATTTTCCAAACTCGGTGTCAGTTGTCGAACGACGTCTAGGTACCATCCTCTCACTTCTGAAAACAAAATTTGGACTGTCAGAGGTATTTCATTGTCATACCTATGTGTGCACAATTCCCAAGGTTCATAACCTTGAGCTCTGATACCATTTTGTCACATCCCAGAGTATAGGAGGTGACGTGGTGGATTATTTAAATTAATTAAAAGAGAAATTTAATTAAAATCAAGAATTTTAAGGGTTAAGTCAAATATATAAAAATGTGATAGTTTCAAAACTACATTTTATAAAAGAATTCATAAACATTAAGCAGGTGAAGTCATTAAGCGAATAATAAAATAATAAAGAACCGCGAGTAAGGGTCCCACTGACCCACAACTTGTGCACACACATAGTATTGACAATATAATAGTACAACCACAGTCCAAGTACAAATAGAGTTAAAACATTACATGCCTTGATCAATTACTATAAATAATCTACTAGTCCTTTTACTGCTCTTGAGTTCTGTCCGTAGAGTCTTCTCCGAACCTAAGTGGGAATCCACCTAGAGGGGGAAATTTAAAAAAAAAACAAAGAAAATGTGAGCGAAAGGCTCAGTAGGACTATATTTTAATAAATCATTTAATTTAAAGAAAAGTCTCACTATTTAGGGAATTATTTAAAAGAAACCTTGAATAAATAAATTTAATAAAACTGTTCTTACCCAAAACAATTTATTCGGTCGACCAGAAATGCATTATTTTCTTTTCCTATGCAAACCACATGAATATCACCACCGTAGTAGCCCAGCTGGGTTTTGGGACCTGCCCCCAAGTTCGATTGCTACACGACCCGATCTCTGATATGGTATCATGCTCTTATATTCATTTCTACCATTATTCAAAACCCATTTACTAGATGTTTTCATTATCATTCATTATGAAGTTCATCTTAGTTCATGGTTTACAAAAAATACAACCGATAAATTCCATTTTCAATCAACCGTTATAAACATTTTTATAGAAACCCTTTTCAAAGCCAAATCATTTTGAAACTGGGTTAGCAAAGAAAGGGTAGAAGTCCTACCTCGATACTCATGTCGGTGCCCCACACCGTAATCCCGGTCCGCTATACGTTAGCTCCGCGGAACCACGAACGATCCTAGATACACACTAAGTTGATCGGTATCTAGTTTGAGACATTCTATGTTACTAAACCATTTCATGATGTCCTAGTGTGCCATTTGTATTTTTAAAATCATTTTATAAGGTTGAAATTTCAATCGGGGTTCAGAACAGTGAAAATAGGTGAAAAATCACAAAATTTTCCCATGCCCTGCCGGACGCCGTACTTCAGCTGGCTGAATTGTGCAGTTTAGCCTGCCGAAATCAAGTTTGGTCGGCCGGACATTTTTCAGGTTTGGCCTGCCGGACAGATGAATCCGGTCTGCCGAACATGTAGTTCGGCCTGCCAAACTGGAAAAACCCAGAATTTTCAGCCACAGGTTTTGGGTTTCCCAAAACTCAAATCTTGATTTTAACCTGTTTTTCTCAAATCCCAGACATAGAAAACAATCATAGATGATAAAAAACATAATAAAACACTTTTGGACTCATTTAAACAAGATTTAAACACAAAAATCCCAAAAATCCAAAAATGGGAGAAAATGAGGAAAAATGAAAAATCTTGAATCATATCCATTTTTCTTCAATCCAAGCTTAGATTCTAGGTGTTCTAAGTTCCTTTAACTCAAATCAAGGGTTTTCTAAGCTTAAGCAAACTTAGATTTCAAAAATGCACTAAAATTGAAAATTTAGAAAAAGTTTAAAAATTTTAAAACTAACCTCGAATTGAAGCTTTAAATCCACGTTCTTGGTTGCCAAATCACATCCCCGAGCTTCCTACTCACTAACCTGAAACTTGGATTCAAATTTTGTTTCAAAAATTTGAAAGAGAAATGAGAGAGAATGAGAGAAACCAAGAGAGAAAGTGAGAGAGAGAGTCACGGGTGGGAGAGAGAGAGAGAGTGTGAGAGTGGGCCAAAGAGAGGGAGAGAAGAGAGAATAAATAGAGAGAAACGATGAACGGTTTTACTATACGAAAATCAAGTGCCACCCCACGTTTTTGTAAAACAGAATATTTTTAACATTTAACAAACTGTTATGTTTTAAAAACTCAAAATGACATTTTAAAATGATAAGGAATCGTTAGAATTTATTAAATTAACAAAACAACATAAAATTTAAAATTTAATCAAATGATCAAATTAACGTTGAAACATTAATTATGGCACACTAATTCATCATTTTACATTACAATAACATTAAATTAATTTCGGGACGTTACAAGATATAAATGATTTTTTTGTTTAGAACCCATTAGAGAGACTTAATTACTAAGTACCCTTAAATATCTCATGTTCCACATTTTTAGAAAAAGGAAAAAAAACTACTGTTCCTACCATCTATAAGCTGCAATTTCCTAATTGGAGTTTCTATTTGGAAAGAATGCCTCAATTCAGAAAATACAATATCAATAAAATAAAAAAGATACTTTTTGATTCATATATAATTGAGTTGTCAAGACATCTTTTCAATCATTTAGTATATAATTTTCCCCATGACACATTTAGGCCTTTTCATTTATGTACAGATAAATTAACATTAATCTATGAAGTTGTGATAGGAATATAATGGTGTCTATGGAAATATATTTCTTGATTTTGTTTTATTATAATCTAAATTTATATCTTACTGATCATGCAATAAACAAGAGAAAATACCATAAATATTGCCCATATATATTATATGACAACCTTAAAATTCAAACAAAGAGATGAAAAGTTTCGGTTACAAAAAATTGTCAAAACCCCACATTTAAAATCTCACCAAGAAACCAGTATTTGAAGGGAAGCAAGAGTAGTAATAGTAAGACCATTATTAAACAGTGACAACAAAGCAGAGTCTGCAGGCTAACACGAGGACGATGGTTCCGTTAAACATGGACACGCTTCGTTTTCAACAACGGCGGCATTTACACTTTACACTCCATGCCCCTTAAGTTTCTCTAAATTCTTTCCGACTCCTTTTTCTCTTTTCTAACCGACAAATTTTATAGTTACGTTTTTTTTTTTTTTTTTTTTAAACTTTACTTTTCTCTAATTTTATATTCCCTTGAATCCACAGTGGTCAAGTCTTCTTCTTCCGCAGTCTTTTGAATGGGACAATTGAAAAGGCTATACCACTTTTGCAAACTCGGAAATTTGTTTTCAACTTTCTTTTTGCTTGAACAAAAATTTTTAATTAAACTTGGGATTTAAATGGACATGATCATCTTTTTTTTATTTTTTATTTTTTTTAAGGAAAGAGATATATAAAGGGAACTCATTATAATTTAGTCCTTTTTACTGTTTGCATAAGTTTTCTTTTTGTAGCTAGAAGTAAAAAGTATTTTTTTCTGAACAAAAGGAATCTAATGGACTGAAATCTCTCGGAGAGGACTCAAAAGTTGAGGAGAAAGATGTGGTGGTCCAAAGTATTGGTAACTTCGGGGAAGCTAACCTTATATGTTAATATGGGTACGTACTTTAAAGAAACATAAAACTTAAAATATTGAAATAGGACAAAAAGTTGAACGGGTTATAGTGATTCACGGGTAGCAATGTTGAGGCCCTGTATGCAATTTGAATTTGAGGGCTCAAAGTGGATATGGTGCCATCATGATGTACGAAGAAGAAGAGCAATACTATATATATATATATATATATATATATATCTCTGTGTGTGTGTGTGTGTGTGTTGAGAGGGAGAGAGAGAGAGAAGAGTGATTTCGTTGATATATACCTGAACCCAATAATTAGGCCTTATATTTTTAGTAATTAACTTGGAAAAGTTCACCCAATAAAATTGTTCACACGTAGGTATATTTTAAACGTTAGCATTTCTTTGCTACATCGTGACGATCAGTTGCCTACATATCAGTTATTATGCTCTATATTGGATATAGGATCTTCCTTAAATAGCTAGATTTTGTTAGGAAAAACTGAGATGAAGCTATATGATCTCTGTTAAGAGGGGAAAAAAAGGTGTAAATTTCACATACTTGTTAGGAGAAAAAGTAAAAAATAAGACTATTTGGCTCGATGGTAAAAAATAAGACTGTTTCGTTGAGTTTCAGAGCAAGTAGACACACTAAATCTATAAATCTCATCGAGAAATTGTTCCCTGATGGATCCGAATGAAATGGTTTGATATAATCATTCGCTTCATATATGTGTCCTTTTCGAGAAATTAACCACACAGATAATTCATCAGAGCAATTTACTGGCCTCCTAACAGTGTGGGTAATAATTTAACATTATAAAAATATATAACTATAAATTTTTGGAGGAAATTTTTAATACCTTTGGGCAGCTATTTATAGCTTGGTTCAATGTTGTTATTTAATATTTATCGTTGTATGCGAATGCTGCTAATTATTATGAGGGTGTTTTTACCAAATCACAGAAAAAAGTTGATGGAAACGGAAGGTGAATTTAAGTAATGAAAATGGCGACATCTTAATGGGAATTAACATTCCATTCTCTTATACTTGTTTGCTAAACTTAGGAAGTATAATTTTATTAATATAATTATTAAATTTTTTTAACAATAAAATAGTCAGTACTAAATAAATTTGACATTTATTCTTTTTTTAGTGTTTGTAAATTTAGGAATGATAATCTTATGATCATTACAATTATTAAAATATCTTTTTAAAAAATCAAGTAGAGATTAATGTTCAACAAAAGAACTTACTCAAGATACATAAGTAAATTTGACATTCATTTACTTTGGGAAAAAAAAAAAAAACTTAATACAAAGGGCAATGTTGACATTCTTTCTTTTTTCAATTCCTTATATTGATGGAGCCCATTAAACGCTCATTAACAACTAATTGTATAGGGAGAGAATCACTATCCACAATCAATAATTTTCCTTTCACACTCTTAAATACCATCCATCTCTGGCGATATAACAATCAGTAATTTGTCTGCTATAAATTAAAGAACTTGTTTCATAGTTTAGTTAAATTTTTGCTTCTAAAGTTTCTTCGAAACTAGCCCTGATAGATAGTCCTTTTGTTTACAATATCTTAATAGAAGTAATTGCTACCAAGGCTTTTATGACATTTGATGTCGTATATGTTTATTAGCGGGAAATACAAGCTATATGTTGAGGTCCAGTAGATCCGGAGGGCATGACATGTTGGGACTATATACGCGAACATCTTTGATTCGTTGGTGGCAATTCCAAAAAATCAAAGGTGTTCAAAACCTTGTTGATGAAAGACAGTAGGACCTCCAATAAAAGAGTGGGGACAATTACGTCCAAAATAATCCGTAGGAGAGTAGCTTTAAGGCCCACCCTATTGCTATTCTTGCCAAAGTATAAAAAAAAAAAGAAGCAAAGTTGAACCACACACGAGTGAGACATGGTGAAAGAAGTTAGCAAAAAGTTAATGGACAATGCAAGCTACTATGGGGGGTTTGAGGCTACCGGCTGGGCTAGTAATATCTTAGAAGGATATAAGGCTTGATGGTTTATCATAAGGAAAGTTTGGAGAGGTAGCCTAGAGATCAAAAGGAGCGCTATCCAAGAGTTTGCATGTCTAAAAGGTAAGACCTTGCAGCGCATCCTAGAAATGTCCTAGAGGAGATCTCAGAAGGCCTCTCTTAAAGTAGTGATGGTCCAAAGGGCGTAGACCAGTTGAAGACACTCTTAAAGTAGTGAGGTTCGAAAGGCATAAACCTCGGAAGAGGCTTTTAAGACCGAAGGGCACAGACTTAGAGATTGAAAACTTAAAGAAAGAAGGTGAGGAGAAAAATAGCTAGACTTTGGCCAGTGGAGAAATTAGAGTGGCCTTGGTATATTAAAATGAAGATGGGATTGGCTATGTATAGGGGAAAAGGGGAGAATTCTGATGATTCCTCTAAGAAACATGCTTTGTGTTAACATCAGAGCTACATTAAGGCATTCCTTATAGAGCCAGTTCATCAAGTGGCTTTCTAACCATTTCTTTTTGCCCTATTGAAATAAAATAATTTGAGGACAAAAATCCATTATTTAAGCTTATCAAATGCATTTTTCATATTTGCAGCTCTAAACCAGAGTGTCATGTTGACTAAAGTTGAATTTGCTATCTCTATGGGTTTTAAAATTTTTTTGCAAACTCTTTCAAGATTCGTCTCATGATGTTACGTACAAATAATTGAATAAACACAAACTTATGAGTTTGATAATAACTCTAGATGATCAAGCGTTCCAAACCTTCAAATCTTCCTTGCTATTCTCTTCCTTCTAGATCAGCGGGTGAGTGGACACTAGTGAGATTTCTTGAAAAATCTCTACAAGTATATCTCCTTCTAACCTTTCTTCTTGGTAGTGGTTTTTTAAAGTTCTAAAGGGGATAGCAATTAAGAACTGTAGATGGAAGCTAGAGAAAAGTACATTGAAAATAAAACCTCCAAGGTCTATTTATAGATGAACCAGTAGGAGTTTGTTGGAGAAAAATCTTCCAAAGATTCTACTGAGAATCATGCTTAGCAAGGGTGGTTGGGCATGACCTTCAAGCTTCCATCAAAAGAGTGGCACATATCACAATTAACTCCAACTGTGTGATCCTGTATCCATCCAAAATCCGTTCGAGATCTAATTTTGTTTCAATCTAAGGTATTGTTTATTTTAACTTATAAAATAAATATCTTTCATGATTTTCTTAATTATTTAAATTATCTCATCATTGAAATAATTATCTGCAGAATTTATTTCAACTATTGCAAATGATTTTTATCTGCATTAAAATAACAAATGGATTAAATGAAGATCATGTAATCTATATGAAATCTAAAACTATGGATGTGGTGCCACTTGTACTCCTAGAGCTGCAGTGTGTGGCACCACACACAACCCTGATGGACTGTTATATGAAATTATAATTTTGCCCCTGTTGACAAAATTAATCTAAGAAATTTCCATGTTGACCCATCTGAAAGAATGCTATGGAGCTAGCAAGGAGACCCAATGGACATATATAATTTAAGTTCAATAATTATTTATAATTTAATTATCTGATAATTAAATTAATTATAATTATTAACTCTGGTTTGTGCTACTATTAAAAACCAAAGCTGCACTCTTAAATTATACAAAGAATTATATGGAACCTGTGACATTAAATGTCATCAAGAAGGTTGTCCAATGATATAATCATTTGCCATGTGATAATACCTCCATAATAATATTCATAATCAAAGCTAGGTTCATATTTTTCCATAAAAACTCTCTAATTACTTCTTTGCTTATGAGTTCCATTAATTCTCAATTGAATGACCTTTTTATGTACAAATCGTAAACAAGGATTTAGGTAATATTTGATATCCCATATCAACTAGCGAGATCTCCACATCCAAGTTCCCAAATTAATACTCACGAAAATGTTATCTTAACATCCTTTTTTGTAAGAGTTGTGGATTCTATATGTGTGAATAATGTTCCCAACTACCTATATTAGTATGTCTCCAATATGCCGAATTATTAATCATCAATGTTATAGATTTCACTCATTGGAAATCAAAAAACATAGTAAACAGATTGGAGTCTATTAATCACCTCAAGATTAAGATATGATCCATGAAATGATCAATGATGATAGATTATTTCTTGTTACGGAATTATACAATAAATTAAATTTTATCTTAGTCCAGATTTAATGTGTTCTAAACACAGTAATGTCTCTATCTAGAAATCACTATTACTATAACCTGGATATGATTATTCCACCAAATTGGAAATTGACAATATCACAATTTTAAGCAAGATAAAGTGTCCAGCTTTATCTACTAATTGTAAGTCAACATTTATATTAAGTATACATAATCATATCCTTTGTATTATGTACACCTCATATACATGATTATGCACTTGTATAAGTATTAGAACCTTTATGATATTTCCATGCACATATATATCAACAAATTATTATGGAGAACAATAAGGAATCTTATATATTAATAACGTAATACTTTATTTCTCATAATGTCCAATTGAGATAAAATGACATGCTTTAAAAGTACCAATCCTAACAATAAGGCATTAGTCTGTTCTAGGAGGCATTATCTTGACATATTTCAATAATAATAGCTAGAGTTTGATGCTCCTAGAGTGCTGACCTGTAATATAGCTACGGGGATTCCTAGAGTCGTATTAACATGAGACATGATAATATTGTAAGGTTTTTTTTTTATATTTTTTAGTTGTTTTCTTGGGTTCTTTGGCCAATTTGTGAGCTTTGGGACCTCAGCTTTTCATGGCTAATCTCTAAGGGTAGAAAACAGGCTTTTGGGTTGGTTTCTCCATCACTTTTCTACTCTAACCCAATTAGTTTAATTCCTTTAAATGGGATTAAAATTAGATTCGCCCAAAATGAACTAGCCCTTTTGTTTACTTATGGTCCATCAAATCATGACACATGTGAGTTCTTTGAGTATGGCTTGATTCCATGTATCAAGCCTATTCACGTTGAAGGACAAGATCTTGGGCTTGGGTCTCTAAAGTTATGTGATACAAAATCAGCCAGCAACAATACCCCGTTGGTCGCGAGGACTGTGTAGTGAAGCAAGATAGTCTAGGTGAATAATTAATGCTTTCTTAGTAGTTGCTTTGCAGAGCTGTTGGTATTGCTTTAGGTGCAGGCTTATAGCAACAAGGTTTGGCCATCTTTTGCTAGACCATTTGATGAAGAACTTGAAAACATTATTTCTTAAACATAGTTAATCCTTCAAGGACAATTTAGATAACTTATATCCTTGAAGGCCCTCCTGGCTCCATGGGGATGACTTATAAAATCTTATAAATTCTTATTTTTCTATAGACGACCATATATCTACAACCTAAGAGATCTATTCTGTATCTAGAGGAATTTTAATAAGGTGTGATTTCGTGGCTTTTGGACCCATTGGAGACATTCACAAGCTAATGGCTTTGGGAACATATCAGGTTTCGTAAAGACAAAGCAATGGATTTTGTACCAAAAATCAAATTCCTAGGACTTTCCAAATACTATTACATATTCCCCATCCTTTTTAGTTAAAGTATGAATTTTATAATTTAAAATAAGTGGGGGAAGTATTTTAGGAGATATAATTGTTTAAAATAACCTCCCAAAATAACATCCCTTTTTAATGATAGCTTCCCCAAAATAATATTTATGATTTTGTCTTATCTAGAAATCAGGAAGATTTATTGTAATATTTAAATAAAACAAAGCCTTCCTCTTCTTAGGTGTGTAGGGACGGTATCCTCCCTAAAAACTACAATAATGGCACTGCTCAAATCAAATCACATGAAAAGGATGACTGATGAGACTATAAAAGTAAACATTTTATAAGGCTAAAATCATTCGTTTATGCTTTTATTTCTCATTAAATCCTCCATTTAATAGCATTTTAGTGTGGAATAATATTTTAGTGTCTTAATGTGAAAATATGTTTAATTTTTAGTGTGCTTTTATGTTTAAGTATATTTTCAGAAATTTTTATAAGTGTTTTTATATGTAAAATATTGGTTTAGTTAAAAATTAATTAAAACCATAAAAATAACGTGTAGTAATTTTATTTTTAGTCCTAATATGTTACAAAATATGTTTCTAGTTTGTAAACATATTTTAATGTGTTTTTAGTAATTTCTAAAAATATTGTTGAGTGTTAAATAATATATCTGTGTGAAACCATATAGGTCCGTTAATTTTAGAAGTTTATTCTTATTTAATAGTGTGTTTTGTGTGTTTTAATATAAAATGAATATTTTTGATATTTTTGTGAACATTATGTTTGTAAAATAATTAATGTTAATATGTTTATTTATTTTTAGAATTGAACGTTGGAGCAAAAAGGGAACGAAATGGTACTAAAATGGGCAAAATCAGACAACAAAAGCAAAAGAAACACTGAAAAAACGAATTTCAACACATGGGCCCTATACGTCCCCTACTAATTCTAGTTGCTTCAGATTTTGTGTGTGCTAGCCAAATGTGTATTAGTGCTTCTTTGATCTTGACCATTTGATTAAATTAATTAAACTAATCCAACGGCTGCAATTGGTCTTCATAAAAAAGGTAGAAGTCATCTTTGGACTTGATCCGAGCCATTAGATGAAGTCAATTCCACACTTCCAATGATCCAGATCATGCCGTTTTTGTCCATCCTCTTGCTACAATGCTCTAGAAAATAAAGAAAAATTAGCTCACTTTTTCTAACTGAAACACGTGAAAAAGAGGAAAAACAACCCACCTATTTTGTAGACAAATCTCTCTACCATAGTATCCCACAGTGCCATCATCTGCCTATAAAAGGGAACTTAAGCCTCCATTACACATGAACAATTGAGAGATAACAAAGTTATGCTTATGCATTATTTCCATATTTTCTCTGTAGAACTTATGGAAATGTTATGTGAGCTAGGCTAGAGCAGTATGGTGAGGCAAGAGATGAATTTATATGTATAATTATTTGGTGTGGATTTTGATTCTCTAATATTGTTGTAATGCTTATATTTCAGTAGAAATAATATTTTTTTATATTCTAAATCAATATTGTAGTGCTGTCAATTTTTGTATAAATTCAGTCATACTTTTTTTATGTATTAATTAACTTGTACAATATTATTAACACTATTATTTTATAGAATGTCTTTTATTACAGTATTGCCTAAGGTAGGTATATTGTCATTCTCGGGTATTTCATAAAATAAAGTTTTGTTGGTTTTAATGTAAATATTTTTCTAGTAAACATATTAATTTTGGTTAATTTCATCTTTTTCATCTTATAATTATGGTAATTAATTCTATAGTGGCAACAACTTTTAGCAAGTTTATATTGTTCCTTTTCTTCTTTTCTTCCCTTCCAATTTCACATAATGATTTGCAAGGACATAATTAAGGATTTTGGTTGAGACTTTAGAGGAAGTCAGTCAATCATCCATAGCACTGGTATGTATAAAGGCAAACAACTTTTCCACATGTTTTTCATTTGAAGATAAGCCTTAGTCTTCAGTCTTCATTTTCCCTTTTGTAGGTGGTTATTACTCCCCTAGCTCTTTCCATTCATGTTGATGTTTCCATGGACAAAGTTGGTGCTGTGATTCAGAAAGCTATGAAGAAAGGAATCCCAAAGAAGTTAGTCCTAGAGAAAGAAGCCACTGGACCACCAGCTATAGAATAGGGTGTTGAACCTTAGAGCAGCATGAAGAAAGATCAAAAGAACAAGCCGCATGGTAAGATTCACAGAGTACCAAATCAACATGCTCTAAAGGTAAGTCCTAATTAAATTAATCTTGGAGGAGAAGAAGTTTTCTTGCAAGAATACTTGGCCTTTCTTTTGAAACTGATTTAGAGAAGGAAAGTGTCATTGCTCTGAGTTCAAGATATGATGGTTGAGTGAGGCAGGCTGAAGTTGTTTTAGTCTTGACCTATTTCCTCTCTTGCCACAAGGATGTTCTTCCTCTGAGGAAGATGAGTATGATGGACCATGCCTCCAGTTCTTCTCTCTCAAAGGAGATGTTGCTTACTTAGAGGGATGTAATTAACGACCTTTCCTTTGTGAAGTTCGATGTGAAAACTTTGGAGTTACTTCTCTAAGAGCTTTACATGGATGCATTTTTTGAGATCACTTCTTTAAGTATTTTACTTGTAAATCAAGCATTTCTCAAGCTTAAATATTGTGAAAATCTGCATACATGTGTGTTATTTTGTATGCTATTTTGGGCTTAATGGAAAAAATGACACAAAAAATAGAGCTTGGAAGGCCTTCTTGGATGCAACCTAGTAGACCGGCACCACAGCTCAAAAAAAGTGAGCTGTAGTGCCTAGTTGAAGTGTGCGGCCGCATGCCACAATTCTCCACGATGATGTGTGAGAGTAAAGGATCTGTGCAAGCGTGTGCACCAACCACATGGCCACGTGTCCTAGGAGGCCTCTAGACATGTTGTTTTGTGTTGATTTCAAATTCAAGGGCTGATCTAGTCCCAAATGCTAATCTAATAGTTCAAAATTGACCTGAAATGAAACCTTATCCCTTATAAAACCCTAAAGACCCATTTTTGAGGAGGGGCCTCCATTTTTGGAGGAGGCGCACATTTCCAAGAGAATTTTGAGCTGATTCTAAGAAGAAAGATAGGGAAAAAAGAAAAGAAAAAAAATATTTCTTATTTAAGCTTAGGATTTTTGTTCTAGTTTTTAGATTTAAATTTTATTTTCAACAAATCAGCATTCAAGAAGGCATTTTGGAGCTTCAAAGAGGAGGAAGAAAAAGATTTTAGGGAGAGGGTTTGGAGATTATGACACCTTCATTTGGTGATTTTTTCTCATTTTTATTCTCTAAATCTTTGCATATTCTAAAAATGATTGATTATTGGTGTTGCTTACTTTTATTTGTGATTATGGTTTTTTAGTCTAGAAGGCTATGGACCCAAATTGACATTATGTTCTGTTTATTACCATGGATTAATGCAAGTTGATTTTAATTTTCCATTTATTTGTATTTCCTTGAGTTTGATGCCTCTAATTGCTTGATCACTGATTAGTTGATTTTGCATTTAGAATTAGTACTTGGGAAAGGAGGATTCTAGATATGGTTTTAGAAAATACAACCTAGAAAATTGTAGAGTTAAGATTTTCTTTATGGCCAATTAAGAGAACTTGCTTAATGAACCTCTAGTAATTAATTTTGAATAGAGATACTTGATTACTTTGGGTATTTTTCAATTGAGTACTAAGAGGAAAAATTGAGACATGTGAGTGTTTTCTGTCAATAAATTGAGGGAATTAATTTGTCAAGAATCTAGACAATTACCAATGGGAATGGGTACTTGGTGAAATAGTTCTCTGGGCTTGTATTGTTATTGTTTATTTTTATTTTTATTTTAGTTTTTATTTTCATTTATTTTATTTTTGTTTTATTTTAATTTTGATCATTAACTATAAATTAAACACAATCCTCGTGCGATCAACATCCATTCTTGGATACATTCAATTACTTGTGACCATGTATGCTTAACATCAATGCTCAGAGAGGAATTCATTAATGGCCAGATTTTAGAAGGGAACTCACCAAGGTATAGAACCAATTGGCAGATCATAAAATTTCATCAAAGATGGCCCAATGCCAAGCAGTGAGGGAGCATTTTTTCTCATGGCATCTTATCTTGATTATTTGCATGAAGGCCGAACTTATCTTTGCTTCTTTCTCTTTTTAGCTCTAAGACCCCTTTCTATGTAACTTTGTGACCTTGTAGAAGGGGTCTACTAGTTCCTTCTTTTGAATAACCATTCCTTTGATGTGTTGTGCCTTTTAGACACTTGTTTATTTACCAAGTATTGGCAATATTCTACCTCCAGACAATCATAGTTCCATGTGTATTTTGTGCTTGCTTTCTTTTTTGTCAGGATTTTTCTTTTTTGTATTTTGAGATACATTTGACAATAATTTCCTTTTCTTGTTTTAAATTGGTTACATAAATTTACAAAGTAATAGGATGTTGCTCATGAAAGAAGTGATAGTTGCACAAAACAAAATGTTGAAAGAATGCTCAAGAAAACGATTGTCAAAGAGTTTCAAAATATTTCATTAATATTTCCAAGAAGTTGTACAATTGCCCTTATTTATAAAATAATATATTCCTAAATAAAAGTCAACAAGCATGAGGAATTTGGCACACGAATTGTCTAGTCCACTCTAAGAGGCAAATTGCTTCTTAGGTTGACAATGTCGGGCATCTTTAGTGCAAGCCCTCACTCTATAGATATTCTTAAAAAAGGGTGACCCCTAGAGGGCTCAAAGTAGTCTAACTCTGGGGTTTTTGTAGCTTGTTATGGAAAAGCATAGTAGCATTTAATCCATTTTCCATCGATGACCTTAGGAATGCCTTCCCTAGAGAGATCGCCTCCTTTAGAGGAATTGATTGACTCATAGTAGCCAATTTCGTACACTTTTTTAACAGTGCGGGGTTTTTCCCAAGTTGATGAAAATTTAAATGGCCCGAAAATTTACCTTTAGACATGATCAGGACTACAAGTCCCAAGGAGAAAAGGTTTGCTCAGCCATGGTCCTATCATAAGCTTTTTTAAATCTTTGTCGATGCTCATCATCTTTCCTCTCTATAGTTTCTCTTTTTTCATCCATGACCTCAAGGTCAAGTAGTCTCATATCACCACATGACTTGGCTTCGCATTTTACATCATTGAAGCTCATAACATAAGCTAAGGGCACCTTTAATTTGGCTAGTGACATGGCCTCGAAGTCGTATGTGAATGAGTAAGGTGAAAATGCAGCTATGAACCAAGGTGAAGTGAGCTAAGCCTATAGAGCATCAGGCATGTAGGACTTCCATCCTCCAGAGTACTCATAAACCATCTTGCTTAGTAAATGAAGAAGAGTCTTATTAGTAGTTTTGGCTTGACCATTGCCTTAAGAATAGTATCATCTATGTTTGATTTTATAATTTTCCAGCATGGTACTAATATCTTTAGTAACAAAAGGCATATCATTATAACTAAAGATCTCGTACGACATCCTGAAGCAAGGAAGAATGGGTTCCTGAATAAAGTTGGCATTGGCTACTCCATATGCTTTCTTCAAAGGAACAACTTTAGCCCATTTGGTGAAATGCTTAATGGTTGTAAGAATCCAGACCAAGCCCTCCAAGGGTGGATAATTCGGTCCAATCAAGTCAAGTCCCTAGGTGTGGAAGGGCCATGGAATCTTCATGTTTTTGCAAAAGTAATGTGAGGCTTATAATGAAGATTAACATAAACTTGGCATGTGTGTCACCTTCGAACAAAAAACTCAAGTCTTTAACCATTATGGGCCAAAAGGAGCCAAGCTCAAGAGCTTATAATAAAGTTTATTCTTGCCTTCATGTTCTCCATATTTTCTAGACCTTTTGTGCTTTGGTATAATCAAGGAACCAAAATGGTTCACATCAAAGCTTTTTCATAGCAACATGTTTCCCTTTGTGAAGTATCTCTTGGATATTCTCTCGAGCTGATGAACATCTCTTCGATTTGCAGGCAAGATTCCATGGATGAGACTCTATGTAAGGCACATGCCATTCTTTGGTTAATTTCGCAATGAAGGCCTTTTTCCTCGAGGGGAAGGGTTGGCATCAATAGCACACATTTTGCATTTTGTCAGATCATGCTTTATGTCTAGCCAATAATACCCTTTCCTTTGGATTTTTCAGTAAAAGCTTATACCATGATGGCCTATTCCACAAATTTCTTCATGAGTCTCTCAGAGCTATTGCTGGGCTTCATGTTGCCAAAGGCCCCTAGCAAAGATGCCTTTAGGGAGTCTTTAGTAAAGATCCCTTAAGAGGATGGCATAGTCATTGAGGATCCTTATGCGTCCCTTATTCTTTATGGAAAGCAGTACTTTTCGAATAAGAGTCCTTCAATCATCTTAATCCATCTCATCAACTTTCAGGGCAGTCTCTAAAACTAACTAATCCTTTTTCAAAAAGGGGGCGTTGGTAGAATCACTCAAGAAACGACCCCACAAGCCCAATGTAGCCAAAGCATCAGTATATCTATTGATTGATCTGAGGTATGCTCAATAATCACTTTCTCAAATTGCTTGATCAACCCTTGTGTAAGAGCTAGGTATGGAGCCAAAAAAGCAGCTACAAAATCTCCCTCAAGTTGCTTCACTATCAAGTTGGAGTCTTTGATGTCTTTGATTTTTTGGACCCCTATGGTCCTTGTGGTGATGAGCCCCATGAGGAATGCTCCATATTCAACCACGTTGTTAGTTTATGGAAATTTTATTTGATGAGAGATGATGGTGGTAAGCCCTTCTATGCTAGTGAGAACAATTCAAGTTCCTACAAAGGAGGTAGTGGTGGATCAATCAAAGTGCAAAGTTTAGAGTTCCTTCACCTACCCAACAATGTAGGCTAGTTTTGGAGATTCTTCTAGTTCAAAGATGATGACTTCTAGATTGGTGGCTCTGAGGGGTTCTAGTTGAGACCATAGAGCAATTGTTGCAAGTTCTTTTGGCTCGTCATGATGTAGCCCGTGAGGAATTATTGAACCCTGATTGTTGAATTGTGTCATCATATCAGCCATAACTTGGCTTTTGATTGCTTTGGGCATGGTGCATGTGATGTTGAACTTTGAAAGTTGGAGAAACCAATAAGCCAACCATCCAAAAAGAGCGGGTCAAGTGAGAAGATATCAACACAGATTGGCTTTCGCCATAAGATGGAGTTCATGTGCCAGGAAGTAGTGTCATATCCTCTAGGGTGCATAGATAAGAGCCAAACATTCCTTTTCAATGTAAGAGTACCTGAGCTCCAGGTCACTGAGCTATCGACTTATATAGTAGATAGGTTGTTCTGCCTTTCCAAGATCTTTCTTAGCTAGAAATGCACTAATAGTATTATCCATGATCAAAATGTAGATATTTAGAGGCTTTCTTGGCTTCGGGAGCTTTATCTCCAAAATATGTGTGGCCATTTCCTTGGTCTTTTCAAGGACAACTTGATATTACTTGAACCATTTAAATTTGCCCCCTCGTGGAAAGCCTATCTAGTAAGGATAAAGAGCTAGTAACTCAATTGGTACTTATGATGAAAATAAGAACCTCTTAAGGGAGGTTTGAGGTTCGAACTTGAGGGACGCGAAAGAAAACCCTGAGGGGTCCGAGGGCCCCAAAGGGGACTATACAGATGAGTGAGCCTGATTACGCCGCAATAAGAGCCAATTATGCCAGGGGCCAAGGCCTCATGGGGGCTTGAGTGGGGCTAGGGACGCCACATGCTAAGTTTGACAAAACAAAGTTCTAAAAGAAACTTCAAAAACTGATCCAAAACATAGCATATGAGCAAATCTCTGTCTGGCAACTCTAGATACCCGGTCAACTCCTAACTTTGTACATCCTCACCTGCATTATAAGAAGTATAATGAGCTAAAGGTTAAGAAAGCAGAAACTAATGTATGAACATGAACATTGAATGAAAATACAATAACATATTCTTTTATCAATTTCCCTTTAACCATTCTCTCTCCTCTTGGGTATCCTTAGAGTGTGGTACTTCACTGGTAATGATAGGCTATGGTTTTCAAAACCTATTCCTTATAATTTGCCTAATGTAATAATACTAATATGGGTTTTCCATCTTGGCCTTTAGACCTCAAGCATTTGCCGTATTCATTCTCAGTCTTTGTAGCTTTCCTTATCTTGGTTTTTGAACCTCAAAGTATTCACCACATTGGTTGGGTCCGCTGGTCCCACCCAAATCCTATGCTTACCCGACCATCAATTAAGTACCATAACCCTATTTTTTGTTAAAACCTTATCTCTTTTTTAGATCATATCACATGTTCTTGTGTAAATATCATGAGTCATAAATGTTCTTCAACGATTAATGTAAATGCCAAATAACAACATTCCAATTAATACACCTTAAAACATAAGTAACATTACATATACCTTGTGATACAATAAATAGTAGTTTCTACTTATTTCGAGTCCGATCTATATTGAGTGAAAAGATCAATCCTCTTGGAAGATAAGATACACTAAAGGCCTAGCATTATAATATCATATACCATTTAATTTCTTATAAACCAACTCATTAATCATCGTTATAAGTTCATATTACTAGGGCTTTGCATTGAATTAAATACAAAATGGGCTGAGTATAACAATGCCAAATTGCACATTTATGGCCAAGGAACATGCTATACTACTAGAAATATAATTAATTAAACATAAAGATTAAGTGTTCAATCATCTCAACAAACATGCATATACACACATTCTTGCTGCCTATTACCTAACATTAAACACATAACAATTTTACCATTTTTTAGCCAAATCAGATGTTCAATGAATCTCTAAAATTTCCAAACTTTAATTGTCATTGAAGAGAGTAAATGATCCAACCCAATACATAAGAATTAAGCATTGTGCAAGCTTAATTTTCCACTTAACCTAGTTTTGTATTTTCTTTCAATAAATTCATAAATAACATTCTAACTAATTTCAAGTAATTTATAAGCATTCAAAACCATTCAATAAACACTTAGAATCAATAGAAATAAAAGAAATAATTAGATTCCACAAAAATTTCTGTTTTGTAAAGAAACTAACTCCACTAGCTTACTTTTGCTTCAAACACATTGAATTTGAATTTCCAACATTGCAAACAGATAAATAACTTTAAAATTGCGTCAAAACACCATTGATTTGCAATAAAATTATATAAAAATGAAACCTTGTAGGGGTTCAACTTCAAGGGCTTTAGAAAGCTCAAAATTCACTAATTCTAAGCTTAAAGGCATGAAAATAAGGGTTGCTTTGTGAAATCCGAGTTTCTATGACTTGGTTTCAAGTTTCACTAGTTTAAGGGCTTTGAAAATGGAGAGAAATAGAAAGGAAAAGGGTTGGAGGAAGTTAGGGTTGCTGAAGAGGAGAAAGAGCTAAAAATGAACATTCTAGATCATTTGGCTTGTTCAACAAGAGATGAGAGTAATGAGGAAGTTGTTTGGAAGCTTTTGTCATCTTTTTCTTGGTTTTGACATATAGAAAGGATACTAAGCAGAAGATTGGACTTGAAATTTAGACCATAAAATCAAGTACAAACAAGTGTAAGTTAATTTGCTATAACCTAGTGTAACGCCCCGAAATTTATTTAATATTAATGTAATATAAATGATGAATTAATGTGCCACAATTAATGTTTTAACATTAATTAGATTATTTGGTTGGATTTTGAATTTTTGGTTGTTTTGTTAAATTGATGCCTTCAAATGATTACTTATTGTTTTAAAATGATGTTTTGAGTTTTAAAACACAACAATTTGTAAAATGTTAAAAATACTCCATTTTACAAAACCGTGGGCGGCACATGGTTTTCGCATAGTAAAACCGCCCACCGATTTTCTCTATTTATTTCCTTCTTCTCTCTCTCTCCTCACTCTCACGGCACCCTCTCTCTCTCTCTTCCTCTTGGTCTCTCGGCTCCTCTCTTCTCTCTCTATTTCTCTCAAAATTTTTGAACTCAAATTTGAATCCAAGCTTCGGGTTAGCAAGGAGGAAGCTTGGGGACGTGATTTAGCAACCGAGAATGTGGATTGAAGCTTCGATTCGAGGTTAGTTTTGAAATTTCTAAATTGTTTCCAAAATTTTCAATTTTGTGCATTTTTCAAATCTAGGTTTGTTTAAGCTTAGAAAACCTTGGATTTGAGTTAAATGAACTAAGAATAACTAGAATCTAAGCTTAGATTGAAGAAAAACGAATTGGATTCAAGATTTTTCATTTTTCCTCAGTTTTTCCTATTTTTGGATTTTTAGGATTTTTGTGTTTGAATCTTGTTTAAACGAGTTTTAAAGTGTCTAAATATGTTTTTCTATCATCTATGAACGTTTTCCATGCCTGAGATTTGAGAAAAACAGGTTAGAATCAAGATTTGGGTTTTGGGGAAATCGAAACCCGTGGCTGGAATTTTTGGGTTTTCCCAGTTCGGCAGGCTGAAGTGCGTGTTCGGCAGGCCGGAACAGGGATCGACAGGCCGGTGTTCTTTAGTCCGACAGGCCGAACCTAGAAATTGTTCGGCCGACCGAACTTTGCTTCTGGCAGGCCAAACTGTGCAGTTTGGCCGGCCGAAGCAGGGAGTCCGGCAGGCCGACCGAGGCATGGGAAATTTTGTGATTTTCATTTCACCCGTTTTCACTGTTTTGAACCCTGATTTAAATCCCAACCTTATAGGATGATTTTAAAGGTACAAATGGCACACTAGGACATCATGAAATGGTTTAGTAACATAGAATGTCTCGAATTAGACATTGATCGACTTAGTTTGTATCTAGGATCGTTCATGGTTCCATGGAGCTAACGTATAGCGGACCGGGATTACGGTGTGGGGTAGTGGCACGAGTATTGAGGTAGGACTTCTATCCTATTTCATTGGTAGCCTGGTTTCGAAATGATTTGGCTTTGAAAAGAATTTCTATTAAAATGTTTTCGATGGTTGTTTGAAAATGGATTTAACGGTTATATTTTAATATACTGTGATCTGAAACGAATTTCATAATGAATGTAATTGACAACACTCGGTAATTGGGTTTTGAATGATAATGATAATAAACACAAAGGCATGATGCCATATCAGAGATCGGGTCGTGTAGCGATCGACCTTGGGGGCAGGTCCCGAAACCCAGCTAGGCCACTACGGTGGTGATATCATGGTTTGCCTAGGAAAAGAAAAATGGTATTTCTGATTGTGCGAGTAGACTGTTCTGGGTCAGGACGATTCTACTCAAATTATCTATTTATTTATTTATTTATTTAAGGTTTCTTTTGAGTACTCCTGACAATGAAATGTTTCTTTAAATTAAATTATTTTATAAAACATAGTCCTACTAAGCCTTTCGCTCACGTTTTATTTGTTTTAAATTTCCCCCTCTAGGTGGATTTCCATTTAGGTTTGGAGAGGATTCTTCGGACCGAACTCAGGAGCAATAGGAGGATTAATTTATATTTTGTATTATATAATCAAGGCATGTAAGACTTAACTTTATTTGTACCTGGACTGTAATTGTATTTATGATATTGTCAGTACCATGTGTGTGCACAAGTTGTGGGTTGTGGAACCCATACTCGCGGTTCCTTATTATTTTTTATTATTTATTATTTGCTTAATATTTATAAATTCTTTTATAAAAATGTGGTTGAAATCTTCTTATTTCTCACTTAATTTGATCCTTAAACCATTGGTTTTAATTAAATTCTCTCTTAATTAATTTAAATAAACCGTAACGTCACCTCCCGTACTCCGGGGCATGACGCCTAGTCAACTAACCAAACAAATTTTATCATTTTGAATGCTTTCAACTATAATGAAATCTAGCTATTTTTAAGGTATAAATTGGCAAAACAATCAGCTTAGAATGCGTTTAAAATGGTACAACACTTTCCAAACAATTCGTAATCACTTCGTGAGCAAGGTAAGATAGTTTCGTTTCGCGATGTGCAGGTTCAGGAAGATACGACGTACGAAGAGGTGCCGATTCAGATTATCGACCAAAAAGCGATTAGCTTGCGTCGTCGTGAGATACCGTTGGTAAAAGTCGTATGGCAGCATCATGGGGTTGATGAAGCCACATGGGAACTAGAGTCGAGTATGCGGGAATTGTATCCGCATTTGTTTTGTTTTTGAGATGAGTTGTAAATTTCGAGGGCGAAATTTCTTTTAGGGGAGGAGAGTTGTAATGCCCCGAAATTTATTTAAAGTTAATGTTATATAAATGATGAATTAGTGTGCCACAATTAATGTTTTAACATTAATTAGATTATTTGGTTGGATTTTGAATTTTTGGTTGTTTTGTTAAATTGATGCATTCAAATGATTACTTATTGTTTTAAAATGATGTTTTGAGTTTTAAAACACAACAATTTGTAAAATGTTAAAAATACTCTGTTTTACAAAACCGTGGGTGGCACATGGTTTTCACAGAGAAAAACCGCCCACCGATTTTCTCTATTTATTTCCTTCTTCTCTCTCTCTCCTCACTCTCACGACACCCTCTCTCTCTCTCTTCCTCTTGGTCTCTCGGCTCCTCTCTTCTCTCTCTATTTCTCTCAAAATTTTTGAACTCAAATTCAAATCCAAGCTTCGGGTTAGCAAGGAGGAAGCTCGGGGACATGATTTAGCAACCAAGAACGCGGATTGAAGCTTCGATTCGAGGTTAGTTTTGAAATTTCTAAACTATTTCCAAAATTTTCAATTTTGTGCATTTTTGAAATCTAGGTTTGTTTAAGCTTAGAAAACCTTGGATTTGAGTTAAATGAACTTAGAACAACTAGAATCTAAGCTTAGATTGAAGAAAAATGGATTGGATTCAAGATTTTTCATTTTTCCTCAATTTTTCCTATTTTTGGATTTTTGGGATTTTTGGGTTTGAATCTTGTTTAAACGAGTTTTAAAGTGTCTAAATATGTTTTTCTATCATCTATGAATGTTTTCCATGCCTGAGATTTGAGAAAAATAGGTTAGAATCAAGATTTGGGTTTTGGGGAAATCGAAACCCGTGGCTAAAATTTCTAGGTTTTCCTAGTTCGGCAGGCCGAAGTGCGTGTTCGGCAGGCTGGAACAGGGATCGGTAGGCTGGTGTTCTTCAGTCTGGCAGGCCGAACCTGGAAATTGTTCGACCGACCGAACTTTGCTTCCGGCAGGCCGAACTATGCAGTTCGGCAGGTCGAAGCAGGGAGTCCGATAGGCCGATCGAGGCATGGGAAATTTTGTAATTTTCACCCGTTTTCACTATTTTGAACCTTGATTTAAATCCCAACCTTATAGGATGATTTTAAAGGTACAAATGGCACACTAGGACATCATGAAATGGTTTAGTAACATAGAATGTCTCGAATTAGATATTGATCGACTTAGTTTGTTTCTAGCATCGTTCGTGGTTCCGTGGAGCTAACGTATAGCGGACCGGGATTACGGTGTGGGGTACCGGCACGAGTATTGAGGTAGGACTTCTATCCTATTTCTTTGGTAGCCTGGTTTTGAAATAATTTGGCTTTGAAAAGAATTTCTATTAAAATGTTTTCGATGGTTGTTTGAAAATGGATTTAACGGTTATATTTTAATATACCGTGATCTGAAATGAATTTCATAATGAATATAATTGACAACACTCAGTAATTGGGTTTTGAATGATAATGATAATAAACGCATAGGCATGATGCCATATCAGAGATCGGGTCGTGTAGCGATCGACCTTGGGGGCAGGTCCCGAAACCCAGCTAGGCCACTACGGTGTTGATATCATGGTTTGCCTAGGAAAAGAAAAATGGTATTTTTGATTGTGTGAGTAGACTGTTCTGGGTCAGTACGGTTCTACTCAAATTATCTATTTATTTATTTATTTATTTAAGGTTTCTTTTGAGTACTCTTGACAATGAAATGTTTCTTTAAATTAAATTATTTTATAAAACATAGTCCTACTGAGCCTTTCGTTCACGTTTTATTTGTTTTAAATTTCCCTCTCTAGGTGGATTTCCATTTAGGTTTGGAGAGGATTCTTCAGACCGAACTCATGAGCAATAGGAGGATTAATTTATATTTTGTATTATATAATCAAGGCATGTAAGACTTAACTTTATTTGTATATGGACTGTAATTGTATTTATGATATTGTCAGTACCATGTGTGTGCACATGTTGTGGGTTGTGGAAACCATACTCGCGGTTCCTTATTAATTTTTATTATTTATTATTTGCTTAATATTTATAAATTCTTTTATAAAAATGTGGTTGAAATCTTCTTGTTTCTCACTTAATTTGATCCTTAAACCATTGGTTTTAATTAAATTCTCTCTTAATTAATTTAAATAAACCGCCACATCACCTCTCGTACTGCGGGGCGTGACAGAATGGTATCAGAGTTTAAGGTTGTGAACCTTGGGAATTGTGCACACATAGGTTTGACAATGAAATACCTCTGACAGTCTAAATTTTGTTTTCAGAAGTGAGAGAATGGCACCTAGACGTCGTTCGACAGCTGACGCCGAGTTCGGGAACGATGAAAGCATGATGAGGTCTATGTTTGCGACTTTTTGGTAGATGGCAACCGGGGCTAGACCGGGAGATTCTGATGTTGGTAGTCAGCATGCGTACTTTAAGGAATTTCGGCGGGCATCTATTCCAAATTTTGATGGCAATGGGGATCCGCAGTTGGTAGAGTATTGACTGGATTTGTTCTTGAAGCATTTGGATACTCTTGGTGTGCCTGAGGAGTATCGTGTGGAGTTTGCTGCGTATAAGCTCGAGGGTGGCGCTAACACTTGGTGGAAACAGGCTAAGCGACTGGAGCGCGGTGGTGATATCAGTTGGGACAGGTTTGAGGAGCTGTTCTATGATCGGTATTTTCTGCAGGGGTATAGAGATCAGAAGGCAGCTGAGTTCTACAGGTTGCAGCAGGGTGATCTTTCAGTTCGGGAGTATGAGGCAAAGTTTAATGGGTTGGCTAGGTTTGCTCCATTAGCGGTGGCATCGGAGCGTGAGAAATGTATTAAGTTTTAGGAAGGGCTCAAGCCTCCTATTCGGCGGCAGTTGGTTGATCTACGGCTTAGGAGTTTCAGAGAGCTTGTGTCGTCAGCGATCTCCGTGGAGAATGATTATGTGCAGTATTGTGAGGACCAAGCCAAGGCTTTAGGAGGATCGCAGAGGAGTGGCAGGAAGAGCACCAGTAGTCGTCCAGCTCTGGGGAAAGGCAAGCAAGGCGGTGCGACCAGTGGTAGCAGCAGTTCGTCTAGCAGCGGGCGCAGCAATCCCTACAGCTTTCATTGTCATTTCTGTTAGTAGCCCAGACACATCAAGAGGAATTGCCCGATCAGGAGTGCTCGTCTTAGATCTCAGATCGGGGAGGATGCTAGTCGTTCGTCTCAGCCTCAGACCCTACCTCCGCCTCCGCAGTACCTGCAGTTGCAGTATCCGTAGTTCTCTCCTCAGCAATTCTCATATCCGGCACGGGGGCAGCAGCCGCAGCATTTTCAGCGCAGTGTTCCTCAGTATCGAGTGCCAAGTACGGGTAGTGTGCAGTCATCTCCATCTCAGCAGCATCGGCCGAGTAATCCAGGACCCAGCAATGTCGGTAGAGGCAAAGGGAAGGCGCCAGTGCAGGTTCATGCAATGGCATCTGGAGGGTCAGATTCTCATGTTGGTAACGCGGTTGTTGACGGTATGATCTTGGTTTCTAGATCTTTAGCTCGTGTTTTATTCGATACCGGTGCCTCTCATTCTCTCATTTCGAGTTCTTTTGTACATGCCTTGGGATTAGAGGTAGAATAGTTTAATGAACCCCTAGTCATAACTTCTCCCTTGGGGTGGGTGTGTGTAAATTGTATGTGTAAATCCTGTAAAATAAAGATTGGGGATGAGATTTTGAAAAGTGATTTGATTATACTCCCCATGAGCTCCTATGATGTGATTCTAGGGATGGACTGGTTGTCCAAGTATAGTGCAGTCGTGGACTGTCAACTTAGAAAAGTGACCCTAGTGTCTGATAGGGGGACGGTGATCACTTACCAGGGTGGTGGTGATTGGTTAATGAGTGAGCATCTCATGAAGTCGTGTCTAAGAGGGCGAAGGAATCTAGGTTGTTGTGCTTTTCTTGCCAACCTGGATTGCGAGCCCTATGTCTCGGGTGGCAGTGTAGCGATTCCAGTGGTTGATGAGTTCGAGGATGTCTTCCCCGATAAGTTACCAGGATTACCACCGCATCGGGAGATTGAGTTCGGTATCGAGTTGTTTCCAAGGACAACACTGATTTCTATGGCACCTTATCGGATGGCACCGGTAGAAATGAAGGAATTGAGGAAGCAACTTCAGGAGCTTGCTGATAAAGGGTATAGTCAGAATAGCACATCTCCGTGGGGAGCACCGATTTTGTTTGCTAAGAAGCATGATGGGACTCTCAGGTTATGTGTAGATTATCGGCAGCTAAATCGTGTTACGGTGAAGAACAAGTATCCCTTGCCTAGGATTGATGAATTGTTTGATCAGTTGGGAGGTTCGCGGTACTTCTCGAAGATTGATTTGCGGTCAGGTTATCATCAACTCAGGATTAAGGAAGAGGATATTCCCAAGACAGCTTTTAGGACTTGGTATGGGCATTTCGAGTTTCTGGTTATGTCGTTTGGGTTGACGAATGCTCCGGTAGCTTTTATGGATTTGATGAACAGGATATTTAGGCCGTATCTGGATCAGTTCGTGATCGTGTTCATTGATGATATTCTTGTGTATTCTAGGACTTGGGAGGAGCATGAGCAGCATCTTCGGATCGTGCTTCAGACTCTGCGGGAGCACCAGTTGTATGCTAAGAGGGAAAAATGTGAGTTCTAGTTGACTGAGGTCAAGTTTCTGGGTCATGTTATTTCAGAGCATGGTATTTCTGTAGATCTGTCCAAGATTGAGGCCATATTGGAGTGGGAACGACCAAGGAATGTAGCAGAGATTCGCAGCTTCTTGGGTCTTGCTGGATATTACAGGAAATTTGTAAAGGATTTTTCAAAGATTACAGCTCCGTTGACGAGATTGATCAAGAAAAATGTCAGGTTTGAGTGGAATGAAGATTGTGAGTCTGCTTTTCAGGAATTGAAGAACCGGTTGACTTCAGCTTCAATGTTGGTTATTCCTAGCAATGACGAGCCATATGAGGTTTATGCAGATGCTTCAGGGCGCGGACTTGGATGCGTGTTGATGCAGCATGGATGTGTGGTTGTGTACGGATCGAGACAGCTACGACCTCACGAGCAGAATTATCCTACTCATGATTTGGAGCTTGCGGCGGTGATTTACGCGTTGAAGATTTAGAGGTGTTATTTGTATGGAGCATCGTTTCAGGTGTTCTCTGATCACAAGAGTTTGAGGTATTTGTTCACTCAGAGGGATCTTAACTTGAGGCAGCGTAGGTGGATCGAGTATATGGAGGATTATGATTTTGCGTTGCGGTATCATCCCGGGAAAGCTAATGTGGTCACGGACACGCTTAGCAGGAAGCCTTCAGGGATTCTCGCTTGTTTGGTTTTTGAGGACTGGAGCAAGGATGCGACAGTGAGTGAGTATCGGCTACGGTATCATGAAGACTGTGATCGAGCTTCGGTGTATCATGTGGAAGAGATTCCAGCTCTTGTGCGGATGGTGAAGCAAAGTCAGTGGCAGGATCGGCATTTGCAGGGAATTTGGTCGCGGATTCAGAACGGGGAGCAGTTTGAAGAATGAAGCGTGCATGCAGATGGATCGTTGTACTTCTGGGAGCGTCTTGCAGTTCCAGTTATCGTCAAGATGACGAAAGCCGTTTTGGACGAAGCTCATAGGTCTCAGTTTGCTATTCATCCAGGGAGCACAAAGATGTATCGTGATTTGAAGAGGCAGTATTGGTGGAGAGGCATGAAGAAAGATGTTCGCGAGTATGTGGCTAAGTGTTCGACGTGTCTTCAGGTGAAAGCCGAGCATCAGAAGCCTACAGGTTAGCTTCAGCCGCTTCCTATTCCAGGGTGGAAATGGGAGCATGTGACGATGGATTTCCTCACAGGTTTGCCGAGGACGGAGCAGCGGCACGATGCAGTTTGGGTTGTGATCGACAGGTTGACGAAATCGGCGCATTTCATTCCGTTTAGGTCGACGTGTTCTAGGAAGGTTCTCGGGGAGTTGTATATGCAGAACATTGTGAGGTTGCATGGAGTTCCTTTGTCCATCACCTCAGATCGAGATACCAGGTTTAATGCTAAGTACTGGAGGAGTTTTCAAGAGGCTTTAGGCACGGATTTGAACTTCAGTACGGCGTTTCATCCTCAGACTCATGGGCAGTCTGAGCGGGTTATTCAGGTTCTCGAGGATATGTTGCGTGCTTGTGCATTGGACTTCGGCAGGAATTGGAAGCAATGTTTGCATTTGACGGAGTTCACGTACAACAATAGTTATCAGGCGAGTATCGGTATGGCACCGTTTGAGGCGTTATATGGGCGACCATGTCGGTCACCTGTGTGTTGGGCTGAGCTAGAAGATAGGGTTATTCTTGGGCCGGATGAGATTCGTGATAGCAACGAGAGAGTCACGGTGATTCGAGATCGATTGAGGGCAGCTCAGAGTCGGCAGAAGAGTTACGCGAATAGGAGACATAGACCCTTAGAGTTCGCGGTTGGAGATTTCGTTCTCTTGAGGGTATCGCCTCGTAAGGGAACTATGAGGTTCGGAGTGAGTGGGAAGCTCGCTCCGAGGTATATTTGGCCGTTCGAGATCACTCAGCGTGTTGGTGTGGTCGCTTATCGGCTTGATCTTCTGCCCGAACTTTCTCATGTGCACGATGTATTTCATGTGTCGATGCTTAGGAAGTGTCCGCCTATGCAAGGTAAGATAGTTTCGTTTTGCGATGTGCAGGTTCAGGAAGATACGACGTACGAAGAGGTGCCGATTCAGATTATCGACCAGAAAGTGATTAGCTTGCGTCGTCGTGAGATACCGTTGGTAAAAGTCGTATGGCAGCATCATGGGGTTGATGAAGCCACTTGGGAACTAGAGTCGAGTATGCGGGAATTGTATCCACATTTGTTTTGCTTTTGAGATGAGTTGTAAATTTCGAGGGCAAAATTTCTTTTAGGGGTGGAGAGTTGTAACGCCCTGAAATTTATTTAATATTAATGTAATATAAATGATGAATTAGTGTGCCACAATTAATGTTTTAACATTAATTAGATTATTTGGTTGGATTTTGAATTTTTGGTTGTTTTGTTAAATTGATGCATTCAAATGATTACTTATTGTTTTAAAATGATGTTTTGAGTTTTAAAACACAACAATTTGTAAAATGTTAAAAATACTCCGTTTTACAAAACCGTGGGTGACACATGGTTTTCGCACAGTAAAACCGCCCACCGATTTTCTCTATTTATTTCCTTCTTCTCTCTCTCTCCTCACTCTCACGGCACCCTCTCTCTCTCTCTTCCTCTTGGTCTCTCGGCTCCTCTCTTCTCTCTCTATTTCTCTCAAAATTTTTGAACTCAAATTTGAATCCAAGCTTCGGGTTAGCAAGGAGGAAGCTTGGGGACGTGATTTAGCAACCGAGAATGTGGATTGAAGCTTCGATTCGAGGTTAGTTTTGAAATTTCTAAATTGTTTCCAAAATTTTCAATTTTGTGCATTTTTCAAATCTAGGTTTGTTTAAGCTTAGAAAACCTTGGATTTGAGTTAAATGAACTAAGAATAACTAGAATCTAAGCTTAGATTGAAGAAAAACGAATTGGATTCAAGATTTTTCATTTTTCCTCAGTTTTTCCTATTTTTGGATTTTCAGGATTTTTGTGTTTGAATCTTGTTTAAACGAGTTTTAAAGTGTCTAAATATGTTTTTCTATCATCTATGAACGTTTTCCATGCCTGAGATTTGAGAAAAACAGGTTAGAATCAAGATTTGGGTTTTGGGGAAATCGAAACCCGTGGCTGGAAATTCTTGGTTTTCCTAGTTCGGCAGGCCGAAGTGCGTGTTCGGCAGGCCGAAACAGGGATCGCCAGGCCGGTGTTCTTTAGTCCGGCAGGCCGAACCTGGAAATTGTTCGGCCGACCAAACTTTGCTTCCGGCAGGCCAAACTGTGCAGTTTGGCCGGCCGAAGCAGGGAGTCCAGCAGGCCGACCGAGGCATGGGAAATTTTGTGATTTTCACCCGTTTTCACTGTTTTGAACCCTGATTTAAATCCCAACCTTATAGGATGATTTTAAAGGTAGAAATGGCACACTAGGACATCATGAAATGGTTTAGTAACATAGAATGTCTCGAATTAGATATTGATCGACTTAGTTTGTTTCTAGGATCGTTCGTGGTTACATGGAGCTAACGTATAGCGGACCGGGACTATGGTGTGGGGTACCGGCACGAGTATTGAGGTAGGACTTCTATCCTATTTCTTTGGTAGCCTGCTTTCGAAATGATTGGGCTTTGAAAAGAATTTCTATTAAAATGTTTTCGACGGTTGTTTGAAAATGGATTTAACGGTTATATTTTAATATACTGTGATCTGAAATGAATTTCATAATGAATGTAATTGACAACACTCGGTAATTGGGTTTTGAATGATAATGATAATAAACACAAAGGCATGATGCCATATCAGAGATCGGGTCGTGTAGCGATCGACCTTGGGGGCAGGTCCCGAAACCCAGCTAGGCCACTACGGTGGTGATATCATGGTTTGCCTAGGAAAAGAAAAATGGTATTTCTGATTGTGCGAGTAGACTGTTCTGGGTCAGGACGGTTCTACTCAAATTATCTATTTATTTATTTAAGGTTTCTTTTGAGTACTCCTGACAATGAAATGTTTCTTTAAATTAAATTATTTTATAAAACATAGTCCTACTGAGCCTTTCGCTCACGTTTTATTTGTTTTAAATTTCCCCCTCTAGGTGGATTTCCATTTAGGTTTGGAGAGGATTCTTCGGACCGAACTCAGGAGCAATAGGAGGATTAATTTATATTTTGTATTATATAATCAAGGCATGTAAGACTTAACTTTATTTGTACATGGACTGTAATTGTATTTATGATATTGTCAGTACCATGTGTGTGCACAAGTTGTGGGTTGTGGAACCCATACTCGCGGTTCCTTATTATTTTTTATTATTTATTATTTGCTTAATATTTATAAATTCTTTTATAAAAATGTGGTTGAAATCTTCTTATTTCTCACTTAATTTGATCCTTAAACCATTGGTTTTAATTAAATTCTCTCTTAATTAATTTAAATAAACCGCAACGTCACCTCCCGTACTCTGGGGCGTGACACCTAGTCAACTAACAAAAGAAATTTTATCATTTTGAATGCTTTCAATTCTAATGAAATCTAGCTATTTTTAAGGTATAATTTGGCAAAACAATCAGCTTAGAATGTGTTTAAAATGGTACAACACTTTCCAAACAATTCGTAATCACTTAGGACACCAATCTTCCTTTACCAAGAAACCGAGCTTTTCACTGCAAGTAGAACTTTAAAAACATGTTAGATCATATATTAATAATTCAACACCATATTCAATGAATATATGCACATTTATGCATGATTCAATATTAAAAATAATAAGTACTCATGCTCGTAAAATATGCTTTCTATATACTCATAACTCAATAATTTGTGTTCATTAAATGCATAGATCTGTAGGATGCTTATCACCGACTAATTGTGAGTTAATTGAGCATTACAATCCTTTCCCCCTTATAAGATTTCATCCTCGCAATTTCATATACTGAACCATTTTGGATATTTGTTCCGCATGTCTTCCTCTCTTTTCCATGTGGCCTTTTCTACTGAATGATTTCTCCATAAAACCTTAACAAGTTGAATCTTTTTGATCCTCAACTTCTTTTCCTTTCTATGAAGGATTTGTACTAATTTTCCCTCATATGCTAAATCAGAAGTTATTTTCAATGGTTTATAGCTTAAAAAAATACGAAGGATTTGAAATGTACTTCTTGACCATGGAAACATGGAAGACATTATGAACACAAGATAATGATGGAGGTAAGTGCAATCTATATGCTCTATCACTAAGCCTTTCAAGATTTCAAATGCACCAACATACCTTGAGCTTAGCTTTCCTCATTTCCCAAATCTCATGATGCCTTTCATTGGAGCAACCTTTAGGAATACATGATCCTAAATAGTAAAATTCTAGATCCATTCTTCTTTTGTCTGCATAGATTTTTTGTCCAATTTGTGTTGTCTTCATTCTATCACTTATCTTTTATACTGCCTTAGTAATTTTTTGAACCATCTTTAGACCAAGTAATTCCTTTTCTCCAACTTTATCTGAAAGAATCGAAGATCTATATTTTCTTCCATATAGTGCTTCATCAAGTGCCATTCTAATTGTCGTTTAGTAATTGCTGTTGTAAGTAAATTCCACTAGGAGAAGCATTGCTTCCCAACTCCCTTGCAAATTAAGCACACAAGCTCTTAACATGTCTTCCAATATTTGAATTATCCTTTTCTAACCGTCCATTACTTTGAGGATGAAATGCTATAATAAATGCAACTTTTGTTCCCATAGCACTATGTAAACTCTTCCAAAATGTAGATGTGAACTTAGGATCTCTATCAGACACTATTGAAACTGGCACTTCATTTAAACTGAATATCTCTTTGATATACAATTGAGCATACTGGTCTATGGTATAAGGGTATTTTATTGAAAGAAAATGGGTTGACTTGGTTAACCCATCCACAATCACCCATATGGAATTAAATCCTTTTTGAGTTTTAGGCAATCCAAGTACAAAGTCCATTATAATGTGTTCCCATTTCCACTCAGGAATCAATAAAGGTTTTAGCAACCCTTCAGGTCTTTGATGTTCAACCTTAACTTATTGACAAGTTAAACATACAGCCACAAACTTTGCTACATCTTTCTTCATTCTAGGCCAACAATAATGCTGCTTCAAATTTCTATTCATTTTTGTGCTACCTAGATGTACTAAATAAGGAGTCATATGGGATTCTTTCAAGATATCTTCTTTAATGGCCTTAACAAATGGCACACACAATCTCCCTCTATATCTTAAAATCTTATCATTAGAAATTGAGAAGTTTGGTCTCTGTCCTATACCAATTTTTTTTCACAACTTAACTTGATACTTGTCCATCTTTTGACCTTCTTTAATTTTTTCTCATAGTGATAATCTACTCTTCTTTCTTTTGAAAATATTCCAAGCTCCAGTTTTTGCAAATCCAATAATATTGGCCTTTGAATAACATGAAGGGCTAACATTGATTTTCTACTCAAGGAATCAGCAACTACATTTGCGTTACCAATATGGTAATTGATTACACAATCATAGTCCTTCATAAGTTTTAACCATCAATGTTGTTTTATATTCAACTTTTTTAAGTAAAACAGCAATTCAGACTCTTATAGTCGGTATAAATTTCACACTTCTCACCATTTGGATAATGTCTATAGATTTTCAAAGGAAAAACTACAGCAACAAGTGATAAATCATGATTTGGATAATTCCTTTCATACTCCTTTATTGCCTTGAGGCATGTACGATTACCTTCTCATTTTGCATTAACGCACAGCTTAAACCATTCTAGGAGGCAACACTACACCCATAATTCTCCGGTTCCTGTTGGAGTGATAAACACCAAAGTTGTGACTAACCCATGTTTTAATTCTTGAAACTCCTTTCACAAACATCATGCCACTGAAATTTCATACTTTTTCTAGTCAACATGTTAATGGAATGGCTATTTTAGAGAATCCGTCAACAAATTATTGATAGTACCTACCAATCTTAAGAAGCTCATAACTTCCAATATATTTGTTGGTATTGGCTAGTTAGCAAGAGCTTCCACTTTACCCAAATTAACAGAAATTCCATTCTTAGACATTATATGTCCTTGGAATGCCACTTGTTCTAGCCAAAATTTACACTTCTTAAATTTGACATACAACTTATTTTCCTTAAGAATTTGCAACATAATTCTCAAGTGTTCTTTGTGTTCTTCCTTTCTATTAGAATAAATCAAAATGTCATCAATAAATGCAAGCACAAATTTATCAAGAGACTACTTGAACATCCTATTCATCAAGTCCATAAATGTAGATAGGGCATTTGTTAAATCAAAAGGCATCACTAAAAATTCATAATGCCCATACCTTCAGTCCTCTGTACATCTACTCCCCTGATCTTCAATTGATGATATCCATTGTGCAAATCAATTTTTGAGAAAACGGAAGCACTTTGTAATTGATCAAACAAATCATCGATCCTTGGAAGTGGCCATTGGAAAAGTAGTATGCAGCAGAAATTTTAAAATTTTTATACTAGAGTATTTTTCAAAACACAAGTTTAGCATGCTATATGTATAAATTAACCAAATATTACTAACCTTGTTTATTGAAGAACTTTGGCAATCAATGAAGAGATAGGCATTCCAGAAGAGCCCCAACCAAGTAGTCTTCTTTGCTATTCTCTATCCACGATCAAAGTATGTGTGGGCGTACAATGTACAGCTCTTCCCTGGTGACTTAACTTCCAACCAATTGAGAAAAACCTAGAACTACCACTCATGATTTGTGAACAATAGCTCTATACGGGAGTTTTAGAGACTCATAGAATAGAATGCTTACTCTTGATTTCTCAACTAATCTAAATAACTTATGAGTCTCACTCCCTATTCATTGAGGTTGGACCCAAGGGTTAGTCCTTATCAAATAAGGCCTCAAAAACTTGAATCTAGATCAATATCTGATAAAATCACGTAAAAATGTGTGATCAGAGTATCGTTTGGTCAACAGGCTGAACTGCCAGATCGGCCTGCCAAACTTACCCCATCGACATGCCAAACTTGAAGACCGGCCTGCCAAACTTATGAAAAATAATCCATGCGAATCTTTTATTTTCCACCCAATATTCTTTGGATAAAGCCTTAGTTTTAATTCAAATAACCCAATAGAGAAGTTATTTGATTAAAACAACCATATCTAGATAATCTTTAGGAAAATAAATATTTTGAAAAATTCAACAAGTTTATCTTGAATTAATTTTTTCACAAAATTAATTCAATCGATAAACAGACATAAATTATTTGATTCTATCAAATTTTAGCAAATATAATAATTTAACATAAGTCACCAATTTATTGGAAAAGTATGCCGTATCATTACAGGATTTATTATGAGCTAGCAAAGGGGACCTGATGGACCTATATAGCTCAAACTCCTAATAATTATGAAACCCAATATCCTAGATACATATTTCATAATTATCAACTCTAACGCTACTCCACTAAAACAGCTGCACTCTCAAACTACACAGAATTATGAAGACTAAATAGCTAAGTCTCCTTGACATATCATAATGTATTGTATCCCCATAAGATATCGATAATCGGCTTAAAGATAAATTCTGTCTTATCTTTCCAATTATTTTTCTCTTATGTTCCATTATCTCACAATCAGAAAACTTACAATCTAAGGACAGTCTACCATTCGGTTACACCTATGTATCCAAATGGTTGAGTACTCCAATTTTTGAATTACAAGATAATGCATATAAGTGGATATCATCGACTCCTAAAGAGGAGCTATGCATTCCATATCTATAAATAATAAGTCTACGTTATCTTGAGTCATGTCTCCAATGTATCAATATGTGTACCAACATAAATTGTGGATGTCACCCTTTGGTATATCAAAATACATAAGTTAACACAACGGGCCTACTATTCATCTCTGGATTAAGATACAACACATATGATTGTCTAAAGTGAATTGATTTGCTAAGACAAAATTACTAATCCAAATCAGTTGCACTTTATGTCCCGATCCAATATATCGTCATCTATGATAGTGCACCAATGTTTTTATTTGCAAAGTCCACCTCCAATGGCCAAGACAAACCATCTTCCGTTAGGGATATAGAAAACATAACAATCTTTGCATGAATAAAGTGCCCAACTTTATTCCATTGATTGCGGATCTTATAATTTAGACCGTCAACTTTAAAATCATGTCTTCCATATAATTTGTCCATTATATGCCTAATTCTAAAGGTTTAGATCGACAGCCTCACACTTTGGTTTGCTTATCATACATCCAATAAATATGAACGTAAAGGGGACAACAATTTGGTATATGAATAATAAATAAACTCTTTATTGATAAAAATGTCTCCAAAAATATATTACATTTTTACTCCTTAGGGCATACATGTTTAACAATCTCTCACTTGCACTAAGTGAGTAAATATAAAAAATCCCACATCCTTATAGCTTCCACATGCCTCTGAAAACTCTCACAATTAGTGTCTTTGTGAATGGATCAGCCAAATTATCCTCGGATACGATTTTGCATATAGCAACATGCTTGCCCTCAACGAAGTCGTTTATCACATGATACTTCTGATCTATATGCTTACTTTTCTTATGAAATTTTGATTCTTTAGCATTAGCTATCACCACACTGTTATCACAATATAGCAATACCACCTTATCCATACCAGGAACTACCTCAAGATCCTCAAGAAACTTGTGGAGCAACATTGCTTCTTTCGAAGCATCACTAGCTGCCATATACTCGGCCTCCATAATTGAATCCAAAGGGCAATGTTGTTTGACACTTCTCCAAACAATGGCACCGCTGCCTAGAGTAAACACAAAACCCAAAGTCGATCTTCTCGAATCCATATAGGATTGGAAATCTGAGTTAGTGTATTCTAGAGGTGTTTAATCCTCACCCGAATACACAACCATATACCCTCAAGTCCTTCTCAGGTACTTGAAAATATACTTGACAACAACCCAGTGGTTCGGCCCTAGATCTAACTAAAATTGACTTACAATCCTGACTGCATAACTAATATCTAGTCGTGTGCAAAGCATGGCATGCATGAGACTACACATTGCTGAAGCATAAGGCACCTTCTTCATGTACTCTCTTTCTTTATCAAACTTTGGTGAGTCTTTCTTGGAAAGAGTAATTCTAGACCTAGATGGTTGCCCACCTTTCTTGAAATCCTACATTGCATACCTTTTGAGAATTTTATCTATGTAGCTCGCTTAGGATAAAGCTATCATTCTGTTATTCCTATCCCAAAAGATTTGGATACCAAGAACAAAATTATCTTCTAGTCTTTTAGGTCAAACTACTTGGTCAACCATAATTTGATAGATGACAACGCCCCAACATCATTGCCAATTAATAGTATGTCATCTACATAGAGCAGTAGAAAAACTACCTTCCCATTCTTAATGTGTTTGTAAACACATGGTTCATTTACATTTTGTACGAACCCATAAGTCTTGATCATCTGATCAAATCTTATGTTCCAAGAAAAAGCCTGCTTAAGTCTATAAATTGACTTTAGCAGCTTACAAACCTTACCCTCTTGACCCTTAGCCCTGAACCCATCTGGCTGTTCCATATATATGGGCTCATTAAGATAGCCATTTAGAAAGGCCATTTTGACATCTATCTGTCAAATCTCGTAGTCAAAAGCGGTAGCTATGGATAAGAAAATGTAGATGGGCTTAAGCATGGCTACAGGCAAAAGGGTTTCCATATAATCAATTCCTTTTTTTTTTTTACGTGTATCCCTTAGCTACAAGTCTAGCCTTATAGGTTTTGACTTTTCCATCCACTCCTCTCTTTCTCTTATAGATCCACTTACACCCTATGGGTTTTACCCCTTGGGAAGATCTACAAGTTCCTAGACCTGATTAGTTTCCAAAGACTTCATCTCTATGTTCATGGCCTCTGTCTAGAGTTTCAAATCAACATCCTCCATAGCCTCTTCATAAGTGTAAAGATCCTGGTCATGTTCATCAGGTTCAGCCAAAAAGGCCTCACCATTGAAAATATACCTTTTGGGTTAATGCCCGATCCTCCCACTATGCCGAAGCCCTTTAGGTTGTTATTCGGGTTCAGTTGGTTTTTCTACACTAATTCGAATGGTTTCATTCGAAACCCCTGGAGTAACCAAATCACTCACCAACTCCTCAAGCACCACTTTACTTTGAGGCTTAAAGGTGTCATGTAACTTTCCTCAAGGAAGGTTGCATTAGTTGAAACCATGACTTTATTTTCCTTTGGGTTATAAAAATAATCCCCTTTAGCTCATTTTGGATATCCTACAAAGACACAAAATTTCAAACATGCCTCCAACTTATTCACTTCCTTATGCAAGACATGAGCTGGACATCGCTATATACCAATATGGTTTAAGGATGTCTTTTTCCCCATCCACAACTCATGAGAGTTTTAGGAACCGATTTTGAAGGCACATTGTGCAGAAGATAACATGCGGTTTGCAATGCATATCCCCAAAAGGATAAAAGCAATGATGAATAACTCATCATGAACGTAACCACGTCCAACAAAGTTCTATTCCTTTTCTCAGCTTCGCCATTCTACTGTGGAGTGCCCAACATAGTCAAACAGGATAGAATCCCATTCTCTAATAAGTATCCCAAGAACTCATCAGAAAGGTATTCACCACCTCAATCAGATTGAAGTGCCTTTATGGGTCTTCCTAATTGCTTTTCCACTTTAGTCTGAAACTCCATGAACTTGTCATAAGTTTTGGTTTTGTGGTGCATTAGGTACATATACCCATACCTTGAGTAATAATCAATAAAAGTGACGAAATACTCATACCTTGCTCATGCCCAAATATTCATAAGACATCAAACATCATTACGCACAAGCACTAGAACCCCTTTGGCCCTATTGAACTTAAACCCAAATGGTCTTTTAGTCATTTTACCTTCCAAACAAGATTCATATTATGGTATAGATTCCACCATTAAGTGACTTAAAAGCCCATCCCTTACCAACCTTTGAATCTTATTTAGGTTAATATAACCCAGTCGTAAATCCCAAAGATAAGCCTTATTTGAGTGAGAAGTTTTAAGTCATTTAGAGTTATTATCATTGATCTCAATGTTCAGCAGTAAGTCCCTCTTAGGTTTGATAAAATATATATTATTTTGCATCCATCTATTACAGATAAAAGATTTGTTTTTATGAATCACCATTTTATTATTAAAAGAAACTACATAAGAGTCTTTAAATAAACAAGCTATAAAAATTAAATTCCTTTTTAATTTAGGAACATAAAAACAATCTCACAAAAATAAACTCCTATAATTATCAAAATAAAGATGGACGTCTCCCACTGCTTTAGCCAACACTAAGGATCCACCACCCATTCGGAGCGTGAAGTCTTCATGTAGCAAACTTCTCATTTCTTTAAACCCCTACAGAGAAACATAAACATGATTAGTTGCTCTGGAATCTATGACCCAAGTATCACTAGATTCTCATCCAAACAAGTTTCAATAACCAAAAGATCATACCTACCTCCTCGGGAAAGGAAGTCTTTGCAATTCTTCTTTATATGCCCGACGTTCCCATAGAAAAAGCACTTGAGCTTCTTCGGGTTCTTCTTTTTCTTCTTCTTGTTCTTACCGTTTGTAAGAATAGAGGATTTCTTGTTCTTAGCTCATTGCTTCTTTCTATTCCTAGGGGTGGTATTGGAACTAGAGGCAGCTGCCAAGTTGGCCTCACCACTAGCAAGAGTTTCCCTAATCAGATTTTCAAACTCTTGTAGCTGCTTCATTAACTCAGCCAAAGTCATATCCCTTCTATTGCCTAAATTAAATGTAGCACTAAAAGGGATAAACTCCTTAGATAGAGTCTCAAAGACCATAGTCATCTGAGTTTTAGCATCAATGCTAGCTCTATTGGTTTGGGCCTCACCAAGTTAACCCATGACCAACATCATATGCTTCTTTACAGGTGTCCCTGATCTTTGTTTGTACTTCAGAAGTTTCCTAAGAGCCTCTTCCATTTTGTTAGGGCCTGGCCTCCAAATATATCATCAAGATTATCCACAATCTACTTTGTAGTCTCATAATCTTCATGTTGAGCCTACAGTACATTATTCATGCTAGCCATAACATAACAGTAGGCCTGCTCATTAACATCCTTCCAGCAATCATATGCTTAGATTTGCGCATTAGTGGAATCTCTTGCAAGCTTCAACACAAATTTCAATTTCTCAAAGGATAGGACGATATCCAGATTCTATTTCCAATCATTAAAATTCTTACCGGTTAATTGGTTTTTGTCAAATATCAAAGATAAACATTTTTTGACATTTTTAATTTCCAATAGTTGTTCATATACCAAATATAAGCAAGCATACCATAATAATTTAGTAAGATAACACAATCATGTAAAACATATAATGTGTTTATGTGTCAAAACCTTAAAAATATTATAACCTTACAACGATAATTCCCAACTCAGAATTCAACAAGCTGCATAGGGGAGACTTGCCAAATTCAATTAGGAACACGAATCCCCTCCTGATTAATATATGCCATTCAAGGCCTGTATGATCTAACATATATTAATAATTGTTTCTTTAGCCATTAATTTTATTAATACAACTCCTAGGAAAGGTTAATAATAAAATCAACATGAGTATATAAGCATCATTTTAATATTTTATCCATGATTTATAATCACCACCTAGGGGTGTGCAATGATAAATCATGCTAAAATACCTTATCCTTTCAAAGATCCAACCCGGTATATGATGAAGTCCCTTCCTAGGTGTCAGAACCACCATGTGCTACCTATGGACCAACGATGGAGGCCGTAGATCCTTTTTTCAAAAACCTTCTCCTACTTAATCTTTTGAAATCAAAGTTTTATTTTAAGAACATTCATGAATCTTCAAATTGTGTTCTATATGACATGTTATCAACATACGTAGCAAATCATATTATAATACAAACAAGCAAAGCAATTATGCAAAGCCGCAAGCAAAATAGTAATAAATAGCCGTAATATTATGGTTCCACCCTAGAGAAAATAAATCAAAGATTACAAGAAATAAATCGAAGCATATTATTGATTCTTCATCCTTGAATCTTCAAATTGTATTCATTTTCATGTATTATCCATCATCAAGTCTTCAATCCCACATAGATCAAATACTCCATATTTTCGGCTATATCCAAATTTAATGTTTCTTAGAATTGTCCCAAAAATAAAAGCAAGACTATGACGAAAAATGCACCTTTTTCAAAAATTCACAGTTCTCTACCGGTATGCCGATCTATGAAATTGACCTATCGGTCATGACCAATCGGCCTGCCGAACTTAAAAGTTTGGCTTGCCGCCAAAGTTGTCAGAATTCTGCCCCATGAATGTCTGCTAAACTTGAGGTCTGGCCAGCTGGTCTGTGACCTTCAGCCTACTGGCCTGCAGACCGAGCAAAAATCACATTTTTCAAAAAATACACTTTTTATGTAGTTTTTTAATTTTATTTTCAATAATTCAAAAACATAAAATTAGAGACTCAGGAAATACCTGTGCAATGCTATCATCCATCTTCTAATAATTACATGAAAAACCTAGATACATATTTTAACCTCTAAAGAATCATAACTGACATAAATTAATTAATTAATTAATTATTAAATAATAATTTAATCAACCATAATTAATTAATAAACATTCACCATATAATTCCATGACAACATAAATATATAGAAATGCTAGAGTGTCAACTCTCTACAAAATTAAATTCAAGCATATGAGAGATTAAGATCATATACTTTATATATATAGCATGATCACAAACTTGTATATTTATTCAAAAACCTAACTCTGATACCAATTGTTGGAAAAGTACTATGCATCGAAAATTTTAAAATTTTTATATCAGAGTATTTCCTAAAACACAAGTTTGACAAGCTATATGCATAAATTAACTAGATCTTACTAACCTTATTTACTGAAGAACTCCTACAATCAATGAAGAGAAAGACGTTCCAAAAGAGCCTCAACCAACAGGTCTTCTTTGCTATTCTCTATCCATAATTGGTGTGCGTGTAGGTGCACAACATACAGCTCTTCCCTGTGACTCTCCTTCCAACCAATTAAGAAAAACCTAGAACTACCATTCGTGATTTGTGAATAATAGCTCTTTAGGAGAGTTTTACAGACTCATAGAATAGAATTCTCACTCTTGATTTCTCAACTGATTTAAATAAATTATGAGTCTCACTCCTTATTTATAAGGTTGGACCCATGGGTTATTCCTTATCAGATAAGGCCTTAAATACTATATTCTAGATCAATATCTGATAAAATTGCGTAAAAACGCGTGATTAGATTATCGTTTGGTTGGTAGGCCGAACTGGTAAATTGGCCTACCGAACTTACTCCATCAGCAGGCCAAACCTGAAGATTGACTAGCTGAACTTACGATAAATGATTCCTACAAATCTTGTATTTTCCACCTGAGATTCTTTGGATAAAGCCTTAGTTTTAATTCAAATAACCCAACAAAGAAGTTGTCGTATTAAAACAACCATATCTAGATAATCTCTAAGAAAATAAATATTCTGGATAATTCAACAAATTTATCATGAATTAATTTTTTCACAAAATTAATTTGTCCGATAAATAGACATAAATTATTTGATCCTATCGAATTTCACCCAATCTAATAATTTAACATAAGTTACTAATTTGTTAGAAAAGCACGTCGCATTGCTATAGGATTTATTATGAGTTAGTAAAGGGGACCTCATGGACCTATATAGTTCAAGCTCCTAATAATTTTAAAACCCAAAATCCCAGATATACATTTCATAATTATCTACTCTAACGCTACTTCACTAAAAGCTTAGAGTTGCACTGTTGAACTATATAGAATTACGAAGCCCAAATAGCTAAGTCTCTATGACATCTCATAATGTATCGTATCCCCACAGGATATTCATAATCGTCTTAAGGATAAAATTTGCCTTACCTTTCCAATTATTTTTCTCCTACGTTCCATTATCTCACCATCGGAAAACTTACCATCCAAAGACAGTATACCATTCGGTTGCACCTATGTATCAAAATGGTTGAAAGCTCTAGTTTTTCAATTATAGGATAACACATTTAAGAGGATATCATCGACTCTTAAAGAGAAGTTATGGATTCCATATCTATGAATAACAAGTCAATATTATCTAAAGTCATGTGTCCAATGTAACAATATGCGTACCAATATAAATTGTGGATGTCACCTTTTGGTACATCAAAAGACATCAGTCAAGACAACGGGCCCACTATTCATCTCAAGATTAAGATACAACACATATGATTGTCTAAAGTGAATTGATTTGCCGAGGCAAAATTATTAATCCAAATCAATTGCACTTTATGCCCTGATCTAATGCATCGTCAGCTATGACAATACGTCAATATTTCTGTTTGCGGAGTCCGCCTTCGATGGCCAAGACAAACCATCTCCCTTTAAGGATATAGACAACATAACAATCTTTGCTTGAATAAAGTGCCCAACTTTATTCCCACGATTGCGGATCTTATAATTTAGGCCGTCACCTTTAGAATCATGTATTTGCGTAATCTATCCATCATATGCCTGATTCTAAAGGTTTAGACCGACAGTCTTAGTCTTTTGTTTGGTTATCATACATCCAACAAATATGAACATAAAGAGGACAACAATTTAGTATATGAATAATAAATTAGCTCTTTATTGATAAAAATGTCTCTAAAAAAATATTACATTTTTACTCCTTAGGGCATACATGTTTAACAGTGGATACTTATTCTTAATGGTCACCTTGTGTAACTCTATAATCAATACACAACCATAACATGCCATCCTTTTTCTTCACAAATAATACAGGTACTCCCAAAGGATAATGACTATGGCGTATGAAACCCTTATCAAGCAATTCTTGCAATTGCACCTTCAACTCCCTTAAGTCTGTTTGTTCTATTCTATAAGGTGCTTCAAAAATGAGTACAGTTCTTGGTACAAGATTAATTACAAACTCTATCTCGCGATCAGGTGGTAATCTTGGTAAGTCATCTAGAAACACTTCTAAAAATTTTTGAACCACATCTATATCTTCTGGCTTTAACTTCTATTCCACTAAAATATCCTTAAAACTAGCCAAATAGCCAACACAACCTTTGCTAAGTATCTTCTTAGCCTTCATTGCAGTTATAATTGGTAGAGAGTATCTCCTTGTGGTACCCTTAAATACAAACTGTTCGACTATAGGTGGCTAAAAGATCACAATTTTCTTGTTGCAGTCAATTGTGGCATGATATTTTGTCAACCAAACCATACCTAAAATGACTTCAAATAAGCCATATTTAAAACCATGAGTTCCACATATAAGTTTTTATCACCAATCTGAGCTGAGCAAGCCCTTAACATTTGATTCAATTCCATTTTTTCCCTAGATGGTAACGTTACACTATATCTCATGTCACTACTATAGACTAGGAATTCCATGACGATTTAAAACCTTATGGAAAAATTTCATGATGGCTAAAAAAGCTTCATGAAAACCTCAGCCATGGTACAAAAATTGTTTTTTCATGGCCATTTTTTACCATCATAGAACCTCAAAACAGGTGCCAATTTGAGGGGTGTAAGGGACCTCTTTCACGATGGTTTTTTGAAAACCTATCATTAAAGATTAAAGTTTCCACAAACCAATATGTCATCATGTGGTGGGTGTTCAAGGGGATTAAACCAATATGTCATACTACTTCACATAATTTGATTGACTGCAAATACGTCTTGAATGTTCTAGTTTCCTTAGTGCCCTCGTCAATATGTCATCATTCCCATGTTGGTAGCGCGCCTATCTTAACTAACTATATTATGCTATGTTAGTAACATATTAATGATAGAATGCTTAATATATGTAAGACGAGTAACATATTAACGTACTAAGAATTGCTCGAGCTTTCTATATTCGACTCAGCCAACCATAGACAATATTCATTTTTTGCTCATATTTTTCTTGAGTTAGCTAGTAGTAGTTGGAATCTGGTGGAATATCAATACCTAAAAAGCTTCCCAATTATTATTGTTCATAGAGGCCGCTTATATACATTTTCATCCTCCTCTGGAATGAAAAGGTATGGCTATACAATAGTAGCATAGAGGTTAGATCTAAAACCCTTTACGAATTCACAACAAACCTTCAATGCCTTTTCCCTATACCACCCCTCGACTGTGAAAGCTTGGTAAATTTCTTACCAAATCACATCTTTTACTTGTTCCAAATCCTTAGACCACCAATCTTTAATCGATATAGGAACGTGTTCTCGACTGAGGACTCCAATCCAATTGCTTAATTCAATGCCAGGTGCACCTTTTGGTTGGCCTTTTGAAAAAAATGTCACTTCTATTCTTAAAATTTTCTTCTTCATCTGATGAACTTTTTGTTGGCTCCAAAGTTTCACAAAGCTATTTTTAATATTCTTTTGCTCCAAGGTCTAGCAAATAAATTTTTTTATTATATGTGCAAAATACATCTTTAAACTAATAATCATCTTGAGTGTTATTAAGCTTACATTTCAAGATATCAATTAAAAGTAGTTCAAGAAAGCTTGTGGAAGTAGACTTTTGAAAGGGTACTCACATGGACTTGAAGATTACAAGTTTTTATTTAGTTTTTTTTATAAGTCCAAAAGTGTAAGTGAGCAATTCTCAAATTGAATGATAAAAAAAAGCTCAAGAGCACACACACTCACATTACATTCACCATGCATACTTTCATTTGATAATGTTTTGAATTCAAATTCCATGTGAAAATTTGACTTAAATTGTTTTAGAAGTATTTTGTAAAACCAGTTTCAAAAATAGGCCCCATGCTCAATTTTGGGCCAAGGCAGATTGGCCTGCTGACCAAATCTAGTCGGCCTATCGAAGATGATCGGCCTATTAAAAGCCCTACCTTGGTTTGTCGATCTAGGGGTTTTTAACCCCTTCCTTGCAGAGGCTCTAATAGCCTATCGAAGTTATCTTTGGCCTGTTGGAGTTTCAAAGTTCTGCTTGCCGAACATCCTGCTTTGGCCTATTGATTTGAGGGTTTTCAAAACCCTCCCTCCAGAGGTTCAATCGGCCTGCCGAGGGTTTAGTTTCGGCCTGTCGACGGTTCAAAGTTTGGCTTGCTGAACTGTGAACCGGCCTATCGATCTGGTGACCGTTGAGAACTTGATTTTTAGTGCCTCAAACTTTAGTCCACTAAACTCTTTTTTGGCTTGCCAAACTATCTGTAACGGCTAGTTTTTTGACCATTGGAGCTCTTATTGCAATGGCTAGTTATGCTAAAAATTGATATCTTCAGATGTTTCTAAGCACTAGGGAGCTATAAATACCCATCCATTTAATGTGCAATAAATGATGAAGGAACACAAGTGAAATTTGACATTATTCTACATTGTTCTTTTCAAGCATTCATTACACACACATTCTCTTGAGCTAAACTTGTTTCATAGTTACTTTGAGAATTACTCATACCTCCAAACACATACCACAGCTGTATTTTTATCACTTTTGTTTTGGAGTGTATATTTTGTGAGTGTACCAAAATTGCAACTACATTATTTACAGTGTTGGGTTTCTAAAGCCTTGTAAATTTGGAGAATTCTTTGTTAGACAATCTCCGAGAAAATTGTCACTTTGTAAGAAGGTGTGGTGAGCCTTTGGTTGAGCAAGTCACCAATTGTATAAAGGAGTGATCGTGTCGAAAAGACGGTCTAATAGTGCAAGAGGTCAAGCAAAGGAGTTTAGCTTGGCGACAATGGATGTAGACATATTTGCCGAACCACTATAAATAACATTTGCATTTCTTCTCCTTACTCATTACTTAATTGTTGCTTGGTTGTGCTCATATTATCTCATTCTCATATTTTCCTCTTAAGCATTTTACTTTGAAAATTTTCAATAATTGAAAAAGTTTTTGAAAACCCAATTCACCCCCCCTCTTGGGTAGTTATTCTTGGGATAACATTTAGTATCAGAGCGGGATGCTAGTTTTAATTTTTCAAAAAGATTTTATAATCTTGAGCATGGCGACCCAAGGAGTAGAAGGTCAATCCACAAATAGACCTCCGTTTTTCAATGGCACCGACTATAATTATTGGAAAACTAGAATGTCCATTTGTCAACAATTAGTTTATTTTGATTTTTGGGATGTTGTTGAAATGGTCCTTTTTGACCTATGAAAGAGGTAGGAAAAGGTCTAGTCCTTAAAGAACGTAAAGAGTATACCGATGAGGATCAAAAGGAAAATTTCTTTAAATGCTAAAGCAGTAAATACTTTATATTGTACCACAACACAAGAAATTTGGCACACTCTTGAAGTGGTTCATGAAGGAACAAACCAAGTCAAGGAGACTAAAATTAATTTTCTTCTTCATGATTATGAAATGTTTAAAATGAAGGATCATGAATCTATTACCGATGTGTATACTCATTTTACCGATATGGTTAACGGTTTGAAATCGCTTGGTGTTAGACATGTATGCCCTAAGGAGTAAAATTGTAATACGTTTTTGGAGACAATTTTATCAATAAAGAATTTATTCATTTATATATATCAAATCTTGCCCTCTTTACATTCATATTTGTTGAATGCATGTTAAGGAAATAGTAGTCTGAGACTGTCTGTCTAAACCTTTAAGAATTGGGCATATGATGGATTGATTATGCAAAAGACACGATTCTTAAGGTGACGGTCTAAAACATATAATCCGCAATCGAGGGAATAAAGTTGGGTGCTTTATTCAAGCAAAGATTGTTATGTTGACTATATCCCTATTGGGAGATGGTTTGTCTTGACCATCGGAGTTGGACTCCGTGAATAGAAACATTGGCACGTTGTCATAGGTGACGATGTCTTGGATCGGGACACAAAGTGAATTGATTTGGATTAATAATTCTGTCTTGGCAAATTGATTCACTTTAGACAATCATTTGTATTGTATCTTAATCCTGAGATGGATAGTGGGCCGGTTGTCTTGACTTGTGTCTTTTGATGTACCAAAGGGTGACACCCATATCTCTATAGTGGTATGCATGTCGGTACGTTGGAGGCATGACTCTTGATAGCTTAGACTTGTTATTCATAGATATGGAATCCATAGCTCCTCTTTAGGAGTAATTATATCCTCTTATATGTGTTATCCTGTAATTGGAAAACTGGAGCGCTCAACCATTTGGATACATAGGTGTAACCGAATGGTATACTATCTTTGGATGGTAAGTTTTCTAATGGTGAGATAATGGAATGTAAGATAAAAATAATCGGGAAGGTAAGACAGAACTTGTCCTTAAGCTAATTATGGATTATCATATGGGGATACGATACACTTTGATATGTCATGGAGACTTAGCTATATGAGGTTCGTAATTCTATAAAGTTCGAGAGTGCAGCTCCAAGCTTTTAGTGGAGTAGCGTTAAAGTTGATAATTGTGAAATGTATATCTAGGATATTGGGTTTCATAATTATCGTGAACTTGAACTTTATAGGTCCATTTCGGTCCCCTTTGCTAGCTCACAAAAATCCTGTAACGATACAACATGCTTTTTCAATAATTGGTGACTTATGTCGGATTTATTAGATTGGTTTAAAATTTGAAAGAATCAAATAATTCATGTCTATTTATTGGTTGAATTAATTTTGTAATAAAATTAATTTAAGATAAACTTGTTGAATTATTGGGATCGGATAATTCTTATTTGTTTATCGGTTGATTTAATTGGATAAGTTAAATCAAGATAAACTTGTAGAATTATTGTGAATTGATTTATTTTCTTAGAGATTATCTTGATAAAGTTTATTTTGATCAGATAACTTCTCTATTGGGTTATTTGAATCAAAACTGAAACTTTATCCTATAGAATCTCGTGTGAAAAATAAAAGATTCGTGGAAATATTTACGCGGTAGTTTGGCCTACCGATCTACGTGTTCGGCCTACCGATGGGGCCTATTCGGCCTGCTGAAGGGGCCTGTTTGGCCTGCCGATTGACAATAGATAAGATTACACGTTTTCATGCGGTTCTTATCATATATTGATCCAAACTTGATTCTGTTTCGAGTTTTTGAGACCTAATTTGATAAGGACTGACCCCAGGACCAATCGCTATATAAAGGGAGTAAGTCTGATGAGTTTCTCAGATCAATTGAGAGATTAAGAGTGATACTCTTCTAGTGAGAATTTGAAAACTCCCTGAGAGCTTTTGTTCACAAATCATGAACACTAGCTTTGGGTTCTCTCAATTGGTTGGAAGAAGAGTCACCGGTGGAAGAGCTGTACGTGTGAGCCCACACTCACTTCGATAGTGGATAGAGAATAGGAAAGAAGACCAGTTGGTTGAGGCTCTTCTGGAACGTTACTTCTGTTCACTGGTTGTGGAGGTTCTTTGGCACATAAAGGTTAGTAAGATCTGTTTAATTTATACATATAGCATGTCAAACTTGTGTTTTGGAGAATACTCTAATGTTAAAATTTTTAAAATTCCTGCTGCGCATATCACACTGTTTTTTCCAACAATTGGTATCAGAGTCATAGTTTTTTTCATACATTTACGAGTTTGTGATCATACTATATGTATAAATTTTGTGATCTTAATCTCTTCTATACATGAATTTAATTTTATAGAGAGTTGGCACTCTAGGTTTCTATATAATTATATGTTGTCATGGATTATATGGTGAATGTTCATTAATTAATTATGGTTGATTAAATTGTTATTTAAATATTTTTTAATTAATTAATTTATGCCGGGTATGGTTCCTTAGATGTTAGAATATGTTTGTAGGTTTATTATGTAATTAGATGGCGGACTATCATCTCCGTCTAAGAATTGTTATTTAATTTTAAATTTGTAAGATTTTTGTAATTAAATAATTATTCGAAGAAGACAGATCTAGAAGATCGATGATGATGCACCCAGGTATTTCCTGTGTCTCTAATTTTATGTTTTTGAATTGTTAAAAATAAAATTAATGAATTACATTAAAATTGTATTTTTTGGAATGGAGATTTCTTCTCGGTCGGCATGTCGAACCTTCAGTTTGGCAGGCCGATGGTCACAGATCGACAGGCCAGACGTGTGGTTCGGTAGGCCGTCAGTGGGGCAGAAATAGGTTGGCTCTACCGGTAGGCGAACTACTAGTTTGGCATGCTGAACTTTCATGGGTCGTCAGGCCGATCTTTTCGATCGGCAGGCCGATAAAGCATGACCGGCAGGCCGATCGCCCAGATCGGCCTGCCGACCGAGAGCTGGAAAATTTCCAAAAAAGGTGCAATTTTTGTAGGTGCAGTTTTAATTTTATTTTTGAGACGATTCAGAGAAACATTAAATATGGATATGACCGGAAATATGAAGTATTTAATTCATACAGGATTGAAGACTTGAAGATGGCAATTATGTGAAGAAGGATACGACTTGAGGGTTCAAGGATGAAGAATCAATATATGTCTCGATCATTCTCTTGTAATCTTAGTTTTTCTATTCTCTAGGGTGGAGCCATAATATTACAGTCATTATTATTTTGCTTCTAGCTTTGCTTGTCTGCATTATAATATAATTTACCATGTATATTGATAACATGTCATATAGAATAGGAAGTGCCGGTCATATTAAATTGTTCATGCATAATTTTAAAATAAAACCTTGATTTCAAAAGATTGAGTGGGAGAAGGTTTTCGAAGAGAGAACCTAAGGCCTCCATCGTTGGTCCATAGGAAGAACATGGTGGTCCCGACCCCTAGGAAGGGATTTCTATCATATACCAGATTGGATCTCTGAGAGGATAAGGTATTTTAGCATGATTTATGGTTCCCCTAGGTGGTGATTATAAACCATTTGTATGATTTTACATGATTGTGTTATCTTACTAAATTATTATGATATGTTTGCTTATGTTTGGTATATGACTCTTTATTGTAGATTAAAAATATCTAAAAATGCTTTATCATCGATACTTGACAAAAACCAATTAATCAGTGAGAATTACAATGATTGGAAACAAAACCTGGATATCGTCCTGTCCTTTGAGAAACTGAAATATGTTTTGAGAACCCCTTGTCCTCCCGAGCCTACGAGAGACTCATCTAATGAGCAATTCCAAGCGTATGACCGTTGGAAATATGCTAATGATCAGGCCCGCTGCTATATTATGGCTAGCATGAATAATGTGCTGCAGGCTCAACATCAAGATTATGAGACTACAAAGCAGATCTTGGGTAATCTTGAGGATATGTTTGGAGGCCAGGCCATAACAACGTGGCAAGGGGTGCTTCAAAAACTCTTAAACTATAGACAGAGACCGGGGACATCTGTAAAGGAGCATATGATGTTGGTCATGGGTTACCTCACTGAGGCTCAAACCAATGGAGCCAACATCGATGCTAAAACTCGGATGACTATGGTCTTTGAAAATCTATCTAAGGATTTTATTCTATTTAGAGCTACATTTAATTTAAGCAATAGATGGGATATGACCTTGATAGAACTGATGAAACAGTTGCAGGAGTTTGAACTGCTGATCAGGTAGTCTCTTGCAGGTGGTGAGGCCAACATGGTAGCTACTTCTAGTTCCAATTCTAACTCTGGGAATGGAAAGAAGCAATGGGCCAAGAACGGGAAGTCTTTTGTTCCTGCTAATGCCAAAAGCAAGAAGAAGAAGAGGAAGAACCCAAAGAAGCTTAAGTGCTTCTTTTGTGGAAAGGTCGGGCATATTAAGAAGCATTGCAAGGATTTCCTTTCCAAAGGAGGTAGGTGTAATCTTCTGTATTTAGAAATTTATTTGATTGAGGAATCCAGTGACATTTGGGTCATAGATTTCGGTGCAACTAATCATGTTTGTGTTTCTCTGCAGGGGTTCAAAGAAACGAGAAGTCTGCTACATGAAGACTTTATGCTTCGGATGGGCGATGGATCCTTGGTCTTAGCAGAAGCAGTGGGAGACGTCCATCTTTACTTTGATAATTATAGGAATTTATTTTTGCAAGATTGTTTTTATGTTCCTAAATTTAAAAGGAATTTAATTTCTATATCTTGTTTATTTAAAGACTCCTATGTGGTATCTTTTAATGAAAAAGTGGTGATTTGTAAAAACAAATCTTTTATCTGTTCTGGATGGATGCAAAATAATCTATATTTTGTCAAACCTAAGATGGACTTATTGCTTAATGCTGAGATGAATGATAATGACTCTAAAAGACTTAAAACTTCTCACTCTAATAAGACTTATCTTTGGCATTTGCCCCTTGGTCACATTAACCTAAATAGGATTCAACGGTTGGTAAGGGATGGACCTTTAAGCCACTTAAAGGTGGAATCTATACCTCAATGTGAATCTTGTTTGGAGGGTAAAATGACCAAAAGACCATACGGGTCTGAAGACAATAGGGCCGAAGGGGGTCTAGAACTTGTGCATAGTGATGTTTACAGACCGATGAACATCCAGGCACGAGGAGGGTATGAGTACCTCGTCACTTTTATTGATGATTACTCAAGATATGGGTATGTGTGCCTGATGCACCATAAAAGCAAAACTTTTGACAAGTTCAGGAAGTTTTAGGCTGAAGTGGAAAAGCAATTGGGTAGACCCATAAAGGCACTTCGATCCGATCGAGGTGGGGAATACCTTTCTGATGAGTTCTTGAGACACTTGTTAGAAAATGAGATTTTATCCCATTTAACTGCGCGGGTCACTCCGTAGCAGAATGGCATAGCAGAGAGAAGAAATAGGACTTTGTTGGACATGGTCCGGTCCATGATGAGTTATTCATCATTACCTTTATCCTTTTGGGGATATGCACTACAAACTGCATGTTATCTTTTGAACAATGCGCCTTCAAAATCGGTCCCTAAAACTCCTCACGAGTTGTGGACAAGAAGGAAGACATCCTTAAACCATATTTGCATGTGGATGTCCGGCTCATGTCCTGTTTAAGGATCCGAATAAGTTGGAAGCATGTTCGGAAGTTTGCATGTTTGTAGGATATCCAAAAGGGACTAAAGGGGGTTATTTTTATAACCTAAAGGAAAATAAAGTTGTGGCTTCTGCTAATGCAACTCTTCTTGAGGAGAGTTACGTGGATGACTTTAAACCTTAAAGCAAAGTGGTGCTTGAGGAGTTAAGGAGTGATCAAATCACCCCAGAGGTTTCGAATGAAACCGTTCTGATCAGTGTAGAAAAACCAAACAAACTTGAACGACAATCTCAGGGGCTTCGGCGTAGTGGGAGGATCGGGCATCAACCTGAGAGGTATATGTTCAATGTGGAGGTCTTCTTGGCCGAACCGGATGAACATGACAGGGATCCTTATACTTACACAGAAGCTATGGAGGATGTTGATTCAAAACTCGGGACAGAGGCCATGAACATAGAGATGAAGTCTATGGAGACTAATCAGGTCTGGGAGCTTGTGGATCTTCCCGAAGGGGTAAAACCCATAGGGTGTAAGTGGATCTACAAGAGGAAAAGTGGAGTGGATGGAAAGGTCAAACCCTTTAAGGCTAGACTGGTAGCTAAGGGTTATACGCAAAAGGAAGGAATCGATTATGAGGAAACCTTTTCACCTATAGCCATGCTTAAGTCCATCCAGATTCTCTAATCCATAGCCGCCTCTCTCGACTATGAGATTTGGCAGATGGATGTCAAGACGGCTTTTCTAAATGGCTATCTTGATGAGTCCATTTATATAGAACAGCCAGACGAGTTCAAGGTCACATCTCTAGAGGGTAAGGTTTGTAAGCTGTTAAAGTCAATTTATGGACTTAAGCAGGCTTCTCGTTCTTGGAACATAAGATTTGATCTGGTGATCAAGACTTATGGGTTGTCACAAAATGTGGATGAACCATGTGTTTACAAGCACATTAAGGATGGGAAGGTGGTTTTTCTACTGCTCTATGTAGATGACATTCTGCTAATTGGCAATGACGTTGGGGCATTGTCATCGGTCAAATTATGGTTGACCAAGTAGCTTGACATGAAGGACTTGGGAGAGGCTAATTTTGTTATTGGTATCCAGATCTTTCGGGATAGGAAGAACAAAATGATAGCTTTGTCACAGGCTAGCTACATAGATAAAATTCTCAGGAGGTTTGCAATGTAGGATTCCAAGAAAGGTGGGCAACCATCTAGGTCTGGAATTACTCTTTCTAAGAGTGACTCTTCACAGTCTTATGAAGAAAGGAATACATGAAGAAGGTGCCTTATGCTTCAGCAGTGGGCAGTCTCATTTATGCCATGCTTTGCACACTACCGGATATTAGCTATGCGGTCGGGATTGTAAGTTGATTTCAGGTGGATCTAGGACCGAATCACTGGGTTGCGGTAAAGCATATTTTCAAGTACCTACGAAGGACTCGAGGGTATATGCTTATATATTCAGGTGAGGACCTGACTCCTCTAGGATATACTGATTCAAATTTTCAATCCTGTCTGGATTCTAGGAAATTGACTTCGAGGTTTGTGTTTACTCTGGGCGGCGGTGCCATCAGTTGGAGAAGTGTGAAGCAAGATTGCACTTCGGATTCAACGATGGAGGCCGAGTATGTGGCAGCTAGTGATGCTTCGAAAGAAGTAGTATGGCTCCGCAAGTTCCTTGGGGATCTTAAGGTTGTTCCTGGTATGGATAAGGCAGTATCATTGTACTATGATAACAGTACGGTGGTAGCTAATGCTAAGGAACCAAGATTTCACAAGAAGAGTAAACATATTGATCGGAAGTATCATGTGATAAAGGACTTCGTTAAGGGCGGGCATGTCATGGTGTGCAAGATCGCGTCAGAGGACAATTTAGCTGATCCATTTACGAAGACACTTATTGGGAGAGTCTTTGAGAAACATGTGGAAGCTATGGGGATGCGAGACTTGCTGTATTTACTCACTTAGTGCAAGTGGGAGATTATTAGATATGTATGCCCTAAGGAGCAAAAATGTAATACGTTTTGGAGACATTTTTATCAATAAAGAATTTATTCATTTATATATACCAAATCTTGTCCTCTTTACGTTCATATTTATTGAATGTATGTTAAGCAAACAATAGTTTGAGAGTGTCGGTCTAAACCTTTAAGAATTGGGCATATGATAGACTGATTATGCGGAAGACACGATTCTTAAGGTGACGGTCTAAAACATATGATCCGCAATCGAGGGAATAAAGTTGGGCACTTTATTCATGCAAAGATTGTTATGTTGACTATATCCCTATTGGGAGATGGTTTGTCTTGACCATCGGAGTTGGACTCCGTAAATAGAAACATTGGCACATTGTCATAGGTGACGATGTGTTGGATCGGGACACAAAGTGAATTGATTTGGATTAATAATTCTATCTTGGCAAATCGATTTACTTTAGACAATCATTTGTATTGTATCTTAATCCTGAGATGGATAGTGGGCCCGTTGTCTTCACTTGTGTCTTTTGATGTACCAAAGGGTGACACCCACATCTCTATAGTGGTATGCATGCCGGTACATTGGAGGCATGACTCTTGATAGCGTAGACTTGTTATTCATAGATATGGAATCCATAGCTCCTCTTTAGGAGTAATGATATCCTTTTATATGCGTTATCCTATAATTGGAAAACTGAAGCACTCAACCATTTGGATACATAGGTGTAACCGAATGGTATACTATCTTTCGATGGTAAGTTTTCTAATGGTGAGATAATGGAACGTAAGATAAAAATAATCGGAAAGGTAAGACAGAACTTATCCTTAAGCTGATTATGGATTATCATATGGGGATACGATACACTTTGATATGTCATGGAGACTTAGCTATACGGGGTTTGTAATTCTATAAAGTTTGAGAGTGCAGCTCCAAGCTTTTAGTGGAGTAGCGTTGGAGTTGATAATTGTGAAATGTATATCTGGGATATTGGGTTTCATAATTATCGTGAGCTTGAACTTTATAGGTCCATTTTGGTGCCCTTTGCTAGCTCACAAAAATCTTGTAACGATACGGCGTGCTTTTTCAATATTTGGTGACTTATGTCGGATTTATCAGATTGGTTTAAAATTTGAAAGAATCAAATATTTCATGTCTGTTTATTGGTTGAATTAATTTTGTAATAAAATTAATTTAAGATAAACTTGTTGAATTATTGAGATCGGATAATTCTTGTCTGTTTATCGGTTGATTTAATTGGATAAGTTAAATCAAGATAAACTTGTAGAATTATTGTGAATTGATTTATTTTCTTAGAGATTATCTTGATAAAGTTTGTTATGATCAGATAACTTCTCTATTGGGTTATTTGAATCAAAACTAAGACTTTATCCTATAGAATCTCGGGTGGAAAATAAAAGATTCGCGAAAATATTTATGCAGGAGTTCGGCCTGCCGATCAACGAGAGATAAGATTATGCATTTTCACGTAGATCTTATCAGATATTGATCCAAACTTGATTCTATTTTGAGTTTTTGAGACCTAATCTGATAAGGACTGACCCCAAGACCAATCACTGTAGAAAGGGAGTAAGTCTCATGAGTTACTTAGATCAATTGAGAGATTAAGAGTGATACTCTTCTAGTGAGCATCTGAAAACTCCCTGAGAGCTTTTGTTCACAAATCACAAACACTAGCTTTGGGTTCTCTCGATTGATTGGAAGGAGAGTCACCGGTGGAAGAGCTGTACGTATGAGCCCACACTTACTCCGATCGTGGATAGAGAATAACAAAGAAGACCAGTTGGTTGAAGCTCTTCTGGAACATTACTTCTCTTCGTGGGTTGTGGAGGTTCTTCGGCACATAAAGGTTAGTAAGATCTGTTTAATTTATACATATAGCATGTCAAACTTGTGTTTTGGAAAATACGCTTATGTGAAAATTTTTAAAATTCCCGCTGCACACCTCACACTGTTTTTTCCCACACTTGGTAGGAACTTCACCACAAGTGAATTGGTGAGAAAACTAGCGCGATCACTACCACCTTCTTGGCATGTGAAGAGGACAACACTAGAAGAAGCCAAGGACCTATCAATGTTGCCAATTGAAGAATTGATAGGATCACTCAATACGCATGAGATCACAAGGAAACAAAACCAACGAGAAGAAGAAGGTGACAAAAGAAAGAAAGGGATTGCACTAAAAGCCTCCTTCATCGATGATGATGAAGAAGAAGAAGAGGAAGATAGCCTCAATTAAAAGGACATTGAAGAATTGGCAATGATTGCCAAAAGATACAAAAAGTTCCATCGTAAGATCAATCGTGGAAAAGGTATGAAAAAGAAGTATGATCGAGGTGAGAAATCTAAAGATGATAGTATTTGTTTTGATTGTAAGAAAACCAATCATATAAGACCGGAGTGTCCTTTTAGAAAGTAGGTAAAAAGGAGTCAAAGAAGGCACTACAAGTTACATGGGATGAACTAGAATCTGAGGACTCCAACGATGACAGACCAAGAGAAGTCGCCAACATGTGTTTCATGGCGGTAGATGACGACAATGAGGTAAGTAGTTCTTACTCATCCGATAGTGATAATGAAGAATTGAAAGTTGAGAAAAAATGAAGAATTGAAAAATGCTTTCAATGGTTTGCATGAAGATTATGAAAAGTTAGTTCTCAAAAACTCCTCTCTCAAAAAGAAAATTTCTATGCTCTTAGAAGAGATAGAGAGTTTGAAAGTTGAGAAAAACATGCATGATTCCTTGATCATTGAAAATGCATCTTTAAAGGAAAAGGTTGATGATTTGACAAAGACAGTTTTGAATTTTACAAATGGAAAGAAAAATTTTGAACTAATGATTGGAGAACAAAGATGCGTTTTTAATAAAGGTGGTTTAGGATATAAACCACATATTGATCAGAAGTACTTTTAAAATTACATTGTCAAAGCATCAACAAGTTCAAAATATGTGTGTACATATTGCAACAAAGATGGACACACATCCTTTATGTCCAATTAAGAAAAATGCCTATTTTGGAATTAAATACAAGTGGGTTCCAAAAGGCAAAAGAACTAACAATGATGGACCCAAGGTCATGTGGGTACCAAAAATCAAAATTTGAATCTTTATTGTAGATACGAAACAAGGAGAAAGCAAGATGGTTCCTAGATAGCGGTTGCTCAAAACATATGATGGGGGACTTATCACTATTCTCTAACTTTGTTAAGAAGAAAGGTGGAAGTGTTACCTTTGGAGACAATGCAAAAGGAAGAATTCTTGGCATAGGTGATATCGGTAACAATTCCTCTACCTTAATTGAAAATGTATACTTGGTTGATAATTTGAAACATAATTTGCTTAACATTAGTCAATTGTGTGATAAAGGGTATAAGATAATCTTTGAGTCTTCTAGATGTTTGATTGAGAATGTTTGTAGTAGTGAAGTGGTGTTCATAGGTGACCGTCATAATAATGTTTATACAATTGATATTGAAAAGTATTCAAACCAAAACCAATATTTTTCTGCTTTAAATGACGAATCTTGGCTATGGCATAGAAGACTTGGCCATGCAAACATGCATTTGATTTCAAAATTTCCAAAATTGATATTGTTAGAGGTTCACAAAAACTAAGCTTTGAAAAAGACAAAGTGTGTGATGCATGCCAATTCGGAAAGCAAGTCAAAATTCCTTTTAAATCCATTTCCAAAATTGCCACCACTAGACCTTTGCAACCTTTGCACATTGATCTTTTTAGTCCTTCTACGACCACAAGTCTAGGTGGTAAAAGATATGCTTTTGTTTGTTATAGTTGATGATTTTTCAAGATTTACATGGGTTATGTTCTTAACAAACAAAGATGACTCTTTACAAATGTTTTCATATTTTTGCAAAAGAGTTCAAAATAAAAAAGGCTACATGATCACCTCCATTAGAAGTGATCATGGAGGTGATCATGTAGCCGAGTTCGATAGTGATGCCTTTGAGTTGTTTTGCAATGAGAAAGGCTATGGGCATATTTTTTCGGCACCTAGAACACTACAACAAAATGGAGTTGTTGAAAGGAAAAATAGAGTTTTGCAAGAAATGGCTAGGACTATGCATAACGAAAATGGTTTACCAAAATATTTTTGGTCTGAGGCCGTTAATACCTCTTGCTAGGTGATTAATAGAGTTCTTATTTGACCAAAAATGAACAAACTCCATATGAGCTTTGGAAGGGTAGAAAACCTAATATTGGTTATTTTAAGGTTTTTGGTTGCAAATGCTTTATTTTAAACACCAAAGACAATTTGGGAAAATTTGATTCAAAATCTGATGTTGGTATCTTTCTTGGTTATTCTACCTCTAGCAAAGCTTATAGACTTTTTAACAAAAGAACTCTTGTAGTTGAAGAATCCATGCATGCTGTTTTTTATGAGACCAATGCTTCTATGGATAGAATAGAAGATGATGATGATCCAGGTTTGGAAAATCAAATGAAGAAGCTAGAGATCAGAAACAATGCAAAGGATGCAAAGGAAGACTCCATTCAAGCTTCACCAAAGATTGAGGAACAACTAGTAGAAACACCAAAAGAAGAAGGTACTTCACAATCACTACCGTAAGATTGAAGGTATCACCCTTATCACCCTCAAACCGACATTATTGCTCATGATAGTCCAACTCATGGGGGTGAGAACTAGAGCATCTTTTAAAAATATTTGCAACAATTTAGCTTTTCTTTCTCAAATTGAACCAAAAAGTTTTGAAGAAGCCGAAAATGATGAGTTTTGGATTTTGGCAATGCAAGAAGAGTGAAATCAATTTGAAAGAAATGATGTTTGGGAACTTGTTCCTAAACCTAGCTTTCAATCCACGATTGGAACTAAATGGGTATTTAGAAATTAAAAGGATGAGCAAGGTAATGTTGTGAGAAACAAGGCTAAACTAGTGGCCCAAGGTTTCAATCAACAAGAAGGTATTGATTTTGAAGAAACTTTTGCACCGGTTCCTCGTCTAGAATCCATTAGAATGTTACTTACTTTTGCATGCTACAAGGGTTTTACTCTTTATGAAATAGATGTCAAAAGTGCATTCTTAAATGGATACATTTTAGAAGAAGTTTACGTAGCACAACCACCTGGTTTTCAAAATCATAAGTATCCAGATCATGTCTTCAAATTAAAGAATGCTTTGTATGGTCTAAAGCAAGCTCCTAGAGCTTGATATGAAAGGCTAAGTAAATTTTTGATTAAAAATGGTTTTTGTGTTAGAAAAGCATATACTACTCTCTTTATCAAAAACAAGGGTGAAGATCTAGTTATTGTTCAAATATATGTTGATGATATTATTTTTGTTGCTACTAACCACACTCTATGTGAAGAATTTTCTAAGTGTATGCACAGCGAATTTGAGATAAGCATGATGGGAGAATTAAACTTCTTCCTTGGACTTCAAATCAAGCAAACAAAGGAAGGAATTTTCATAAATCAAGCCAAATATGTGAAGGATTTACTCAAACGATTTGAAATGGATGATCTTAAGCCAATGCCAACTCCTATGAGCTCTTTAATCAAGATTGACAAAGATGAAGATGGCAAGGCAGGTGGACATCACAAAATATAGAGGTATAATCAGATCTTTGCTATACTTGACTGCTAGTAGACCTGACATTATGTTTAGTGTAGGGGTTTGTGCAAGATTTCAATCAAATCCTAAGGAATCTCACTTTAGTGCCGTTAAAATTTTTTTTAGATATTTGAGTGGTACTAAGAACCTAGGATTGCGGTATCCCAAAGGCACACACATAGACTTGCTAAGTTATTCCGATGCCGATTGGGCCGGTTGCACAATTGTAGGAAAAGCACAAGTGGAACTTGTCACTTTTTAGGATTTTCATTAGTCTCATGGTTTAGCCAGAAACAAGCCACGATGGCACTTTCTACCGCGGAAGCGGAATACATATCGGTGGCTAGTTGTTGAGCACAAATCCTTTAGATGAAGCAAACTCTAAAGGATTTAGGTCTAAACTACAATCATGCTTCAATTTTATGTGACAATACTAGAGCAATCAATTTGTCTAAGAATCCGATTCTACATTCATGCACAAAGCATATAGAGATTAGACATTACTTTTTGCATGATCATGTTCAAAGAGGGGATATCACTTTGGAATTCATTAGCACAAATGATCAAATAGCAGACATTTTCACCAAACCTCTTGCACTAGAACGTTTTTCAGATCTTAGAAGAGGACTTGGAAAAATTGATCCTTTAGAATTGCATTTGCTTAATCATTGATGTACTTAATGCTTGTCTTGATGAACTCAATGGTTGATTTAGTGTTTCGTTGTGTTCTTATGTTTAATTTATGTTTAGACATGTTTGTACAATGTTTTGAAATTTTTTTGCATTTTTCTGGTGGTTGCTCGACTGTAGCAATCGGCTTACCAATTCTGAAAAATTTGGCCGGTCAAAGATTTTCATCAGCCTGTCGAAATGGAAGAGTTCGGCCTGCCGATATGTCGGGGTATATATACCTCCAAACTCAACAAAACCCCATTCCATTCAGTTTTTCTTGCTCTCCACTACCGTCTCTCTCTCCCTCAAGTACGAAAATCTTTACCCACTCCACCATTCTTTGATTTTCTCGCAATTTTCATCGATGTTGTGAGTTTCCATCTCTTTCCCTCACTTTTTTTTGCACTTCCCTTGAGTTCTCCACTTTCTCTCTCAAAACCATGTTTTTCTGATTGATTTTGGGTTCTATCTCCTGCATTCACCAATGGCTTCAAGCTTTCATGCTTTCAAGCGCACTAAATTTGTTGCTCATAAGGAAATCAACAAAGAGGTAACTTTGGAGGAATTTTCAAACGAAAAATATGTTAAATTTTTCTCTACTAGGAAAATTATTGATGGGAAGTTTATTTGTTTTGATGATTTTGCTAGCTTTGGTATAGAACTTCTTTTTGATAGGCTTAAGTGGAAAAATATTATGCTTATGAAGGAAAATACATATCCTAGGTTTATCAAAGGGTTTTATGCCAACCTTAGAGCATCTTACGACCCCCTTGAAATTGTTGTGACAATGAAAAATAGAACTCTTGAGTTAACACGAACTATAATAGGGGAGATACTTGATATTCCACTAGAAGGTGAAGATAGTCACGAAGTTAAGGCCTGGTTGTTTGATAAAAAAACTATGGCCAAAATTATTTTTGAGAATGACGATGGGAGTTTGCCTAGGAAACTTAATGCAGCATCTTTACCTCCTAGGAGTCGAGTCCTCCATAGGCTTATCATCACCAACATTTTACCTAGAGCCGGCCATAAGGATGACGTCCAGCTTATTGACCTTTACGTTATTTCCTATCTCCTAAGTGGTACTAGAATAAATTTACCTCTTTTGTTGGTAAGACGGATGATTGATGTTGCTAAAGGGAAAAAGAGTGCTGGCTTGCCATATGGAATGCTTCTCACTAAAATTTTTTACTCATTTAATGTGTGAACTGCTGATGAGAAGGACGTGGCTCTCTATAAACCTTATAATGCTTTTGGTGCCCTGACTATTAAGCAAAATGGGATTTGAGGAAGTATAAGGCAATGGGTGCCTGCCGGTGGGCGAGCCGCTCCTCAAGGTGTTCAAGAAGAAGAAGAAGAAGAGTTGGCCAACATTGAAGCTCAAGGTGGCATTGATGATGATGAAGAACCCATTACTCTTCAAAGGCTTTATTCACATCAACTACTCCTCTTTGAATAGCAGCAAAAGATGGGAGCCGACATTACAAATTTGCAAGCTGGTCAACAAGAAATTCCCAATCTTCTTCAACAAATGCACTTTGGCGGAGGATCATTGAGCCAACCATAAAATTTCTTATCCTGTTTCCTTTGTTTATTTTCTTCGCAAACTTTATACACTTTGTTTACTTTTTGCTGATGTCAAAAAGGGGGAGAATGTGCATATTTTTTATTGTGGAGTTATAAGGTTGGTGGTACTTGTGATATTGGAGTGTGTTTGACGCATGTGGAGATATAAGGACGGTGGTTCTTTGTGGATATTTTTTCATCTTTGCATTCTTATACTTTTGCCTTGATCTTTTATTGGTATCTTAGTATTTGCAATGAAAATTAATGTTTTAAGGAGAGCATATTTTTCAGGGGGAGCTCTTTCTTTTTCATTTTTAAAATCTTGTTTTTAGAAAGTGGAGAATATCACCTTAAGGGGGAGCTTCTCTAAAAATGTTTTCAAATTATCATTCCTTTGTTTTGAAAAAACTGCACATATTAAGGGGAAGCAACTGAAAATTTTCAAAGACAATCAAAAATTGTTTTATCATCATCAAAAAGGGGGAGATTGTTGGCTCCAAGGTTTCACAAAGCAATTTTTAATATTCTTTTGATGATAACAAATATAATTTTTTATTATATGTGCAAAATACATTTTTAAACTGATAATCATCTTGAGTGTTATTAAGCTTACATTTCAAGATATCAAGTGAAGGCAGTTCAAGAAAGCTTGTGGAAGTAGACTTTTGAAAGGGTACTCACATGGACTTGAAGATTACAAGTTTTTATTTAGTTTTTTTTTTATAAGTCCAAAAGTGTAAGTGAGCAATTCTCAAATTGAATGATCAAAAGAAAGCTCAAGAGCACATACACTCACATTACAATCATCATGCATACTTGTATTTGATATTGTTTTGAATTCAAATTACAAGTGAAAATTTGACTTAAATTGTTTTAGATGTATTTTGTAAAACTAGTTTCAAAAGCAGGTCTCATGTGCAATTTTGGGCCAAGACAGATTGGCCAGCTGAAGATGATCGGCTTACCGAAAGCCCTACTTCGTCCTACCGATCTAGGGGTTTTTAACCTTCGGCAAGCCACGAAAGCCTCTGTAGGTGAGGGGTTTTACCCCTCACCTACAGAGGCTTTCGTGGCTTGCCGAAGGCATCTTCGGCCTACTGGAGTTTCAAAGTTCAACTTGCCAAACACCCTGCTTTGGCCTGCTGATCTGAGGGTTTTCAAAATCTGTCCTGCAGAGGTTCAATCGGCCTACCGAGGGTTTGGTTTCGGCCTACCGATGGTTAAAAGTTTGGCCTGCTGAACTATGAACTGGCCTGCCGATCTGGTGACTATTGAGAACTTGATTTTTAGCGCCTCAAACTTTGGCCTACCGAACTCATTTTACGGCTTGCCAAACTGTCTGTAATGGCTAGTTTTTTGACCGTTGGAGCTCTTATGCAATGGCTTGTTGGACTAAAAATTGATATCTTCAGATGTTTCTAAGCACTAGAGAGCTATAAATACCCATCCATTCAATGTGCAATAAATGATGAAGGAACACAAGTGAAATTTGACATTATTCTACATTGTTCTTTTCAAGCATTTATTACACACATATTCTCTTGAGCTAAACTTGTTTCATAGTTACTTTGAGGATTACTCACACCTCCAAACACATACCACAGTTGTATTTTCATCTCTTTTGTTTTGGAGTGTATATTTTGTGAGTGTACCAAAATTACAACTATATTATTTACGTTGTTGGGTTTCCAAAGCCTTGTAAATTTGGGGACTTCTTGGTTAGACAATCTTTGGGAAAATAGTCACTTTGTAAGAAGGAGTGGTGAGCCTTTGGTTGAGCAAGTCACTAGTTGTATAAAGGAGTGATCGTGCCAAAAAGACGATCTAATAGTGCAAGAGGTCAAGCAAAGGAGTTTAGCTTGGCGACAGTGGATGTAGGCATATTTGCCGAACCACTATAAATAGCGTTTACATTTCTTCTCCTTCCTCTTTACTTAATCGCTGCTTAATTGTTGCTTAGTTGTGCTCATATTATCTCGTTCTCATATTTTCCTCTTAACCATTTTACTTTGAAAATTTCCAATAATTGAAAAAGTTTTCGAAAACCCAATTCACCTCCCCTCTTAGGTAGTTATTCTTGGGATAACACTTTTTTCATCAAAGTAGCACTTTGCTAAAAATCTACTTTGGGATCAAATTCGGTGCACCTTTGTGGCTTACTACCTTGTTTTCCCTTGCTACATTGAGAGGAAGATGGAGTGTACTCTTTATACTCCTCCTCATAGTGGTCACTATCGATCTCTTGAGATCTTTTACCTATTCTGATGACCACCAAAATCATAACATCACATAATCACATATTGCACAAAATCACAAACTCTCATAATCAAAGTTAACTAAATCACATTTCATAATATCACAACATCACATAATCACATATGATTATGTGATGTTGTAATAAATTAATTATTTACAATATATTATAGTTTTCACTACTATATATTATAACAAACTTTTACACACTATATTGAAATGAACTTTTTACAAAGTTGACCCAAATACATAAACCCATTTCCATAACAATCACATATTAATAACAAACACCAAAATCATATTTAATAATCATGCATAAACAAATCAATACATATAAACACCAAATCATAATTAATAATCATGCATAAACAAATCAATTCGTATTATTATTTCACCAAATCATATTTAACTATTAATCAATGCATAAACACCAAATCATATTTGGGGGCTCGGGGGGGGACGGGAGGCGCAGGGGGAGGGCGGTGGGACGAGGGGCGAGGGGCCAAGGGCAGGGGCAAGGGGGAGGGGGAGAGGGAGGTGGTGGAGGGGCCGGGGTGGATGGAGAGCAGGTGGAGGCAGGTCAAAGGGCAAGGAGGGTCTTTTTCTTTTTTGTTGCCATCAAAGGCTTTCTTTTGTTTGCAGTAACGATGATCTCTTAGCAACCATCTTCTATGACCAAGAAAAACGGTTTCCTTACCATTCTTCAACCGTTTGTGAGATGTTTCCTTCATATAAATAGGACAACCAATAGAACTCTTCACCAAATAACTAGTTAAATGGCTATAAGCGGGGAAGTCATTAATTGTCCATATATGGAGTGTGAACGTCTCTTCTCGGTAAGTATCTCTAATTTTGACTCCATTTTCCCACAAGTTTTTTAGATCATCGATTAACGATACCAAGTATAAATCAATGTCATTGCCTGGTTGGTGAGGACTCAAAATCAATAAAGACAATGTTAGACATGTATGCTCTAAGGAGTAAAAATGTAATACGTTTTTGGAGACATTTTTATCAATAAAGAATTTATTCATTTATATATACCAAATATTGTCCTCTTTACGTTCATATTTGTTGAATGTATGATAAGCAAACAGTAGTCTGAGACTGTCAGTCTAAACCTTAAGAGTTGGGCATATGATGGGATGATTATGCGGTAGACACGACTCTTAAGGTGATGGTCTAAAATATATGATCCGCAATCGAGGGAATAAAGTTGGGCGCTTTATTCATGTAAAGATTGTTATGTTGTCTATATCCCTTTTGGGAGATGGTTTGTCTTGGCCATCGGAGTTGGACTCCGTGAATAGAAACATTGGCGCGTTGTCATAGGTGACGATGTGTTGGATCGGGACATAAAGTGAATTGATTTGGATTAATAATTCTGTCTTGGCAAATCGATTCACTTTAGACAATCATTTGTATTGTATCTTAATCTTGAGATGAATAATGGGCCCGTTGTCTCGACTTGTGTCTTTTGATGTACCAATGGTGACTCCCACATCTCTATAGTGGCATGCATGCCGGTACGTTGGAGGCATGACTCTTGGTAGCGTAGACTTGTTATTCATAGATATGGAATCCATAGCTCCTCTTTAGGAGTAATGATATCCTCTTATATGCGTTGTCCTGCAATTGGAAAACTGGAGCGCTCAACCATTTGGATACATAGGTGTAACCGAATGGTATACTATCTTTGGATGGTAAGTTTTCTAATGGTGAGACAATGGAACGTAAGATAAAAATAATCGGGAAGGTAAGACAGAACTTGTCCTTAAGCCGATTATGGATGATCATATGGGGATGCGATACACTATGATATGTCATGGAGACTTAGCTACACGAGCTTCGTAATTCTATAAAGTTCGAGAGTGCAGCTCCAAGCTTTTAGTGGAGTAGCGTTGGAGTTGATAATTGTGAAATGTATATCTGGGATATTGGGTTTCATAATTATCATGAGCTTGAACTTTATAGGTCCATTTTGGTCCCCTTTGCTAGCTCACAAAATCCTGTAACGACACGGCGTGCTTTTCCAATAATTGGTGACTTATGTCGGATTTATCAGATTGGTTTAAAATTTATAAAAATCAAATAATTCATGTCTGTTTATCGGTTGAATTAATTATGTAAGAAATTAGTTCAAGATGAACTTGTTGAATTATGGCGTTCGGATAATTCTTGTCTGTTTATCGGTTGTTTTAATTTTGGACAATTAGAACAAGATAAACTTGTAGAATTATTGTGAATTGATTTATTTTCTTAGAGATTATCTTGATAAAGTTTGTTTTGATCAGATATCTTTTCTATTGGGCTATTTGAATCAAAACTGAGACTTTATCCTTTAGAATCTCGGGTGGAAAATAAAAGATTCGCGGAGATTTTTTCTCGGCAGTTCGGCATGCCGGATGACGTGTTCGGCCTGCCGAACTGGTCAGTTCGGCCTGCCTATCACACAGTTCGGCATGCCGACCGCGACAGTTAAGATTACACATTTTTCACGTGTATCTTATCAGATATTGATCCGAACTTGATTCTGTTTTGATTTTTGAGACCTAATCTGATATGGACTGACCCCAAGGACCAATAGGTATAAAAAGGGAGTGAGTCTAATGATTTACTCAGATCAATTTGAGAGATTAAGAGTGATACTCTTCTAGTGAGCATCTGAAAACTCCCTGAGAGCTTTTGTTAACAAATCACGAACACTAGCTTTGGGTTCTCTCTATTGGTTGGAAGGAGAGTCACCGGTGGAAGAGCTGTACGTGTGAGCCCACACTCACTCCGGTTGTGGATAGAGAATAGCAAAGAAGACCAGTTGGTTGAGGCTCTTCTGGAACGTTACTTCTCTACACAGGTCGCGGAGGTTCTTCGGCATACTGAGGTTAGTAAGATCTGTTTAATTTATATATATAACATGTCAAACTTGTGTTTTGGAAAATACTCTGATGAAAAATTTTTAAAATTCCGCTGCGCACTTTGTTTCCAACAATTGGTATCAGAGCCGAGGTTTTTACATAAATTTGCAAGTTTGTGATCATGTTATATGCATAAATTTTGTGATCTTAATCTCTCCAATGCTTGAATTAAATTTTATAAAGAGATGGCACTCTAGGTTTCTATATAATATATATGTTGTCATGGATTATATGGTGAATGTTTATTAATTAATTATGGTTGATTAAATTGTTGTTTAATTATTTATTAATTAATTAATACCGGTTATGGTTCCTTAGAGGTTAGAATGTGTATCTAAGTTTTTTCATGTAATTAGATGGCGGACTATCATCTCCGTCTAGGAATTATTATTTAATTTTTAATTTGTAAGAATTTTGTAATTAAATAATTATTCGGAGAAGACGGAACGAGAAGTCGGAACTTAAAGATTGATGATGGCGCCTCCAAGTATTTCCTGAGTCTCTAATTTTATGTTTTTGAATTGTTGAAAATAAAATTGATGAATTGCATTAAAATTGTATTTTCTGGATTGAGGGTTTTCTGCTCGGTCGGCATGCCGGACCTCACAGTTCAGCAGGCCGAAGGTCACAGATCGGCAGGCCAGACGTACGGTCCGGCAGGCCGACAGTGGGGCAGAAATTTTGGTGCTCTGCCGGCAGGCCGAACCTTCATGTTCAGCAGGCCGAACCACCATGATCGGCAGACTGATCACCCAGATCGGCCTGCCGACCTAGAGCTGCCAGGTATCCAGAAAAGGTGCGATTTTTCCAGTGCAGTTTTAATTTTATTTTTGGGACGATTCTGAGAAACATTAAATTTGGATATGACCAGAAATATGAAGTGTTCGATTCATACGGGATTGAGGACTTGAAGATGGATATTACATGAAGAAGGATACAGCTTGAGGATTCAAGGATGAAGAATCGATAAATGTCTCGATTATTCTCTTGTAATCTTAGTTTTTCTATTCTCTAGGGTGGAACCATAATATTACGGTTATTATTATTATTATGCTTGTAGCTTTGCTTGATTGCTTTGCTTGTTTGCATTATAATATGATTTACCATGTATATTGATAACATGTCATATAGAATAGGGAGTGCGGCTCATATTAAAATTGGTCATGCATAATTTTAAAATAAAACCTTGACTTCAAAAGATTGAGTGGGAGAAGGTTTTCGAAGAGAGAACCTAAGGCCTCCATCGTTGGTCCATAGGAAGAACATGATGGTCCCAACCCCTAGGAAGGGATTTCTATCATGTACCAGATTGGATCTCTGAAATGATAAGGTATTTTAGTATGATTTATGGTTGCACACCCCTAGGAAGTGATTATAAATCATGGATAAAATATTAAAACGGTGGTTATACACTCACGTTAATTTTATTATTAACCTCCCCTAGGAGCTCTGTTAATAAAATTAATGGCCAAAGAAACGATTATTAGTATATGCTGGATCATACGGGTCCTGGATGGCATATATTAATCAGGAGGGGATCCGTGTTCCTGATTGAATTTGGCATGACTCCCCTAGGAGCTTGTTGAATTCTGAGTTGGGAATTATCGTTGTAAGGTTGTGATATTTTCAAGGTTTTGACACATAAACACATTTGTATGATTTTACATGATTGTGTTATCTTACTAAATTGTTATATATGTTTGCTTATGTTTGGTATATGATTCTTTATTGTAGATTGAAAATGTCTAAAAATGCTTTATCATCGATACTTGACAAAAACCAATTAACCGGTGAGAACTATAATGATTGGAAACGGAACCTAGACATCGTCCTTTCCTTTGAGAAACTAAAATATGTTCTGACAACTCCTTGTCCTCCCGAGCCTACGGGAGACTCAAGTAATGAACAATTCCAAGCGTACGACCGCTGGAAAGATGCTAATGATCAGGCCCGCTGCTATGTTATGGCTAGCATGAATAACGTGCTGCAGGCTCAACATCAGGATTATGAGACTGCGAAGCAGATCTTGGATAATCTTGAGGACATGTTTGGAGGCCAGGCCATAACAAAGCGGCAAGGGGCGCTTCGGAAACTCTTAAACTGTAGACAGAGACCGGGGACATCTGTAAAGGAGCACATGATGTTGGTCATTGGTTACCTCGCTGAGGCTCAAACCAATGGAGCCGACATCGATGCTGAAACTCAGATGACTATGGTCTTTGAGACTCTGTCTAAGGAATTTATTCCGTTTAGAGCTACTTTTAATCTAAGCAATAGACGGGATATGACCTTGACAGAACTAATGAAACAGTTACAAGAGTTTGAACTTCTGATCAGGGAGTCTCCTGCTGGTGGAGAGGCCAATATGGTAGCTGCTTCTGGTTCCAATCCTAACTTTGGGAATGGAAAGAAGCAACGGGCCAAAAGTGGGAAGTCTTCTATTCCTATTGCTACCAAGAGCAAGAAAAAGAAGAAGAAGAACCCAAAGAAGCTTAAGTGCTTCTTTTGTGGTAAGGTCGGGCATATAAAGAAGCATTGCAAGGACTTCCTTTCCAAGGGAGGTAGGTGTGATCTTCTATATTTAGAAACTTGTTTGGTTGAGGAATCCAGTGACATTTGGGTCATAGATTTCGGTGCAACTAATCATGTTTGTGTTTCTCTGCAGGGATTCAAAGAAACGAGAAGTCTACTTCGTGAAGACTTAACGCTTCGGATGGGCGATGGATCCTTGGTCTCAGCGGAAGCAGTGGGAGATGTCCATCTTTATTTTGATAATTATAGGAGTTTAATTTTGCGAGATTGTTTTTATGTTCCTAAATTTAAAAGGAATTTAATTTCTATATCTTCTTTATTTAAAGACTCCTACGTGGTATCTTTTAATGAAAAAGTGGTGATTCGTAAAAACAAATCTTTTATCTGTTCTGGATGGATGGAAAATAATCTATATTTTATCAAACCTAAGATGGACCTATTGCTTAATGCTGAGATAAATGATAATGACTCAAAAAGACTTAAAACTTCTCACTCTAATAAGACTTATCTTTGGCATTTGCGCCTTGGCCATATTAACCTAAATAGGATTCAAAGGTTGGTAAGGGATGGACCTTTAAGTCACTTAAAGGTGGAATCTATACCTCAATGTGAGTCTTGTTTGGAGGGTAAAATGACCAAAAGACCATACGGGTCTAAGGGCAATAGGGCCGAAGGGGTTCTTGAACTTGTGCATAGTGATGTTTGCGGACCGATGAACATCCGGGCACGAGGAGGGTATGAGTACTTCGTTACTTTTATTGACGATTACTCAAGATATGGGTATATGTACCTAATGCACCACAAAAGCGAAACTTATGATAAGTTCAGGGAGTTTCGGGCTGAAGTGGAAAAGCAATTGGGTAGACCCATAAAGGCACTTCGATCTGATCGAGGTGGGGAATACCTTTCTGATGAGTTCTTGGGACACTTGTTAGAGAATGGGATTTTATCCCATTTGACTGCGCCGGGCACTCCGCAGCAGAATGGCGTAGCAGAGAGAAGGAATAGGACTTTGTTGGACATGATTCGGTCCATGATGAGTTATTCATCATTGCCTTTATCCTTTTGGGGATATGCACTACAAACCGCATGTTATCTTTTGAACAATGTACCTTCAAAATCGGTCCCTAAAACTCCTCACGAGTTGTGGACAAGACGGAAGACGTCCTTAAACCATATTCGCATATGGGGATGTCCAGCTCATGTCCTGTTTAAGGATCCGAATAAGTTGGAAGCACGTTCAGAAGTTTGTGTGTTTGTAGGATATCCAAAAGGAACTAAAGGGGGTTATTTTTATAACCCAAAGGAAAATAAAGTCGTGGTTTCAACTAATGCAACTTTCCTTGAGGAGAGTTACATGAACGACTTTAAACCTCAAAGCAAAGTGGTGCTTGTGGAGTTGAGGGGTAATCCGTTTACTCCAGAGGTTCCGAACGAAACCATTCCGATCGGTGTAGAAAAACCAAACAAACCTGAACAACAACCTCAGGGGCTTCAGCGTAGTGGGAGGATCGGGCGTCAACCTGAGAGGTATATGTTCAATGGAGAGGTCTTTTTGGCTGAACCGGATGAACATGACAGGGATCCTTATACTTACGCAGAAGCTATGGAGGATGTTGATTCAAGACTCTGGACAGAGGCCATGAACATTGAGATGAAGTCTATGGAGACTAATCGGGTCTGGGAGCTTGTGGATCTTCTCGAAGGGGTAAAACCCATAGGGAGTAAGTGGATCTACAAGAGGAAAAGAGGAGTGGATGGAAAGGTCGAAACCTTTAAGGCTAGACTGGTAGCTAAGGGTTATACGCAAAAGGAAGGAATCGATTATGAGGAAACCTTTTCGCCTGTAGCCATGCTTAAGTCCATCCGGATTCTCTTGTCCATAGCTGCCGCTCTCGACTACGAGATTTGGCAGATGGATGTCAAGACGGCTTTTCTGAATGGCTATCTTGATGAGTCCATTTATATGGAACAACCAGACGGGTTCAAGGTCACGGGTCAAGAGGGTAAGGTTTGTAAGTTGCTAAAGTCTATTTATGGACTTAAGCAGGCTTCTCGTTCTTGGAACATAAGATTTGATCAAGTGATCAAGACTTATGGGTTCTCACAAAATGTGGATGAACCATGTGTTTACAAACACATTAAGAATGGGAAGGTGGTTTTTCTACTACTCTATGTAGATGACATTCTGCTAATTGGCAATGACGTTGGGACGTTGTCATCGGTCAAATTATGGTTGACCAAGCAGTTTGACATGAAGGACTTGGGTGAGGCTAATTTTGTTCTCGGTATCCAGATCTTTCGGGATAGGAAGAACAAAATGATAGCTTTATCACAGGCCAGCTACATAGATAAAATTCTCAGGAGGTTTGCAATGCAGGATTCCAAGAAAGGTGGGCAACCATCTAGGTCTGGAATTACTCTTTCTAAGAAAGACTCTCCAAAGTCTTATGAAGAAAGAGAATACATGAAGAAGGTACCTTATGCTTCGGCAGTGGGTAGTCTCATGTATGCCATGCTTTGCACTCGACCGGATATTAGCTATGCGGTTGGGATTGTGAGTCGATTTCAGGCGGATCCAGGACCGAACCATTGTGTTGCGGTAAAGCATATTTTCAAGTACCTAAGAAGGACTCGAGGGTATATGCTTGTGTATTCGGGTGAGGATTTAACTCCTCTAGGATACACTGATTCGGATTTTCAATCCTGCCTGGATTCTAGGAAATCGACATCGGGGTTTGTGTTTACTCTGGGTGGCGGTGCCATCAGTTGGAGAAGTGCGAAGCAAGATTGCACTTCGGATTCAACGATGGAGGCCGAGTATGTGGCGGCTAGTGATGCTTCGAAAGAAGCAGTGTGGCTCCGCAAGTTCCTTGGGGATCTTGAGGTAGTTCCTGGTGTGGATAAAGCGGTATCACTGTACTGTGATAACAGTGCGGCGGTAGCTAATGCTAAGGAACCAAGATTTCACAAGAAGAGTAAGCATATTGATCGGAAGTATCATGTGATAAAGGATTTCGTTGAGAGCGGGCATGTCACGGTGTTCAAGATCGCGTCAGAGGACAATTTAGCTGATCCATTTACGAAGACACTTTCTGGGAGAGTCTTCGAAAGGCATGTGGAAGCTATGGGGATGCGAAATTTGCAGTATTTACTCACTTAGTGCAAGTGGGAGATTGTTAGACATGTATGCTCTAAGGAGTAAAAATGTAATACGTTTTTGGAGACATTTTTATCAATAAAGAATTTATTCATTTATATATACCAAATATTGTCCTCTTTACGTTCATATTTGTTGAATGTATGATAAGCAAACAGTAGTCTGAGACTGTCAGTCTAAACCTTAAGAGTTGGGCATATGATGGGATGATTATGCGGTAGACACGACTCTTAAGGTGATGGTCTAAAATATATGATCCGCAATCGAGGGAATAAAGTTGGGCGCTTTATTCATGTAAAGATTGTTATGTTGTCTATATCCCTTTTGGGAGATGGTTTGTCTTGGCCATCGGAGTTGGACTCCGTGAATAGAAACATTGGCGCGTTGTCATAGGTGACGATGTGTTGGATCGGGACATAAAGTGAATTGATTTGGATTAATAATTCTGTCTTGGCAAATCAATTCACTTTAGACAATCATTTGTATTGTATCTTAATCTTGAGATGAATAATGGGCCCGTTGTCTCGACTTGTGTCTTTTGATGTACCAATGGTGACTCCCACATCTCTATAGTGGCATGCATGCCGGTACGTTGGAGGCATGACTCTTGGTAGCGTAGACTTGTTATTCATAGATATGGAATCCATAGCTCCTCTTTAGGAGTAATGATATCCTCTTATATGCGTTGTCCTGTAATTGGAAAACTGGAGCGCTCAACCATTTGGATACATAGGTGTAACCGAATGGTATACTATCTTTGGATGGTAAGTTTTCTAATGGTGAGACAATGGAACGTAAGATAAAAATAATCGGGAAGGTAAGACAGAACTTGTCCTTAAGCCGATTATGGATGATCATATGGGGATGCGATACACTATGATATGTCATGGAGACTTAGCTACACGAGCTTCGTAATTCTATAAAGTTCGAGAGTGCAGCTCCAAGCTTTTAGTGGAGTAGCGTTGGAGTTGATAATTGTGAAATGTATATCTGGGATATTGGGTTTCATAATTATTATGAGCTTGAACTTTATAGGTCCATTTTGGTCCCCTTTGCTAGCTCACAAAATCCTGTAACGACACGGCGTGCTTTTCCAATAATTGGTGACTTATGTCGGATTTATCAGATTGGTTTAAAATTTATAAAAATCAAATAATTCATGTCTGTTTATCGGTTGAATTAATTATGTAAGAAATTAGTTCAAGATGAACTTGTTGAATTATGGCGTTCGGATAATTCTTGTCTGTTTATCGGTTGTTTTAATTTTGGACAATTAGAACAAGATAAACTTGTAGAATTATTGTGAATTGATTTATTTTCTTAGAGATTATCTTGATAAAGTTTGTTTTGATCAGATATCTTTTCTATTGGGCTATTTGAATCAAAACTGAGACTTTATCCTTTAGAATCTCGGGTGGAAAATAAAAGATTCGCGGAGATTTTTTCTCGGCAGTTCGGCATGCCGAATGACGTGTTCGGCCTGACGAACTGGTCAGTTCGGCCTGCCTATCACACAGTTCGGCATGCCGACCGCGACAGTTAAGATTACGCATTTTTCCCGTGTATCTTATCAGATATTGATCCGAACTTGATTCTGTTTTGATTTTTGAGACCTAATCTGATATGGACTGACCCCAAGGACCAATAGGTATAAAAAGGGAGTGAGTCTAATGATTTACTCAGATCAATTTGAGAGATTAAGAGTGATACTCTTCTAGTGAGCATCTGAAAACTCCCTGAGAGCTTTTGTTAACAAATCACGAACACTAGCTTTGGGTTCTCTCTATTGGTTGGAAGGAGAGTCACCGGTGGAAGAGCTGTATGTGTGAGCCCACACTCACTCCGGTTGTGGATAGAGAATAGCAAAGAAGACCAGTTGGTTGAGGCTCTTCTGGAACGTTACTTCTCTACACAGGTCGCGGAGGTTCTTCGGCATACTGAGGTTAGTAAGATCTGTTTAATTTATATATATAACATGTCAAACTTGTGTTTTGGAAAATACTCTGATGAAAAATTTTTAAAATTCCGCTGCGCACTTTGTTTCCAACAATTGGTATCAGAGCCGAGGTTTTTACATAAATTTGCAAGTTTGTGATCATGTTATATGCATAAATTTTGTGATCTTAATCTCTCCAATGCTTGAATTAAATTTTATAAAGAGATGGCACTCTAGGTTTCTATATAATATATATGTTGTCATGGATTATATGGTGAATGTTTATTAATTAATTATGGTTGATTAAATTGTTGTTTAATTATTTATTAATTAATTAATACCGGTTATGGTTCCTTAGAGGTTAGAATGTGTATCTAAGTTTTTTCATGTAATTAGATGGCGGACTATCATCTCCATCTAGGAATTATTATTTAATTTTTAATTTGTAAGAATTTTGTAATTAAATAATTATTCGGAGAAGATGGAACGAGAAGTCGGAACTTAAAGATTGATGATGGCGCCTCCAAGTATTTCCTGAGTCTCTAATTTTATGTTTTTGAATTGTTGAAAATAAAATTGATGAATTGCATTAAAATTGTATTTTCTGGATTGAGGGTTTTCTGCTCGGTCGGCATGCCGGACCTCACAGTTTGGCAGGCCGAAGGTCACAGATCGGCAGGCCGGACGTACGGTCCGGCAGGCCGACAGTGGGGCAGAAATTTTGGTGCTCTGCCGGCAGGCCGAACCTTCATGTTCAGCAGGCCGAACCACCATGATCGGCAGACCGATCACCCAGATCGGCCTGCCGACCGAGAGCTGCCAGGTGTCCAGAAAAGGTGCGATTTTTCCAGTGCAGTTTTAATTTTATTTTTGGGACGATTCTGAGAAACATTAAATTTGGATATGACCGGAAATATGAAGTGTTCGATTCATACAGGATTGAGGACTTGAAGATGGATATTACATGAAGAAGGATACAGCTTGAGGATTCAAGGATGAAGAATCGATAAATGTCTCGATTATTCTCTTGTAATCTTAGTTTTTCTATTCTCTAGGGTGGAACCATAATATTACGGTTATTATTATTATTATGCTTGTAGCTTTGCTTGATTGCTTTGCTTGTCTGCATTATAATATGATTTACCATGTATATTGATAACATGTCATATAGAATAGGGAGTGCGGCTCATATTAAAATTGGTCATGCATAATTTTAAAATAAAACCTTGACTTCAAAAAATTGAGTGGGAGAAGGTTTTCGAAGAGAGAACCTAAGGCCTCCATCGTTGGTCCATAGGAAGAACATGATGGTCCCAACCCCTAGGAAGGGATTTCTATCATGTACCAGATTGGATCTCTGAAATGATAAGGTATTTTAGTATGATTTATGGTTGCACACCCCTAGGTAGTGATTATAAATCATGGATAAAATATTAAAACGGTGGTTATACACTCACGTTAATTTTATTATTAACCTCCCCTAGGAGCTCTGTTAATAAAATTAATGGCCAAAGAAACGATTATTAGTATATGCTGGATCATACGGGTCCTGGATGGCATATATTAATCAGGAGGGGATCCGTGTTCCTGATTGAATTTGGCATGACTCCCCTAGGAGCTTGTTGAATTCTGAGTTGGGAATTATCGTTGTAAGGTTGTGATATTTTCAAGGTTTTGACACATAAACACATTTGTATGATTTTACATGATTGTGTTATCTTACTAAATTGTTATATATGTTTGCTTATGTTTGGTATATGATTCTTTATTGTAGATTGAAAATGTCTAAAAACGCTTTATCATCGATACTTGACAAAAACCAATTAACCGGTGAGAACTATAATGATTGGAAACGGAACCTAGACATCGTCCTTTCCTTTGAGAAACTGAAATATGTTCTGACAACTCCTTGTCCTCCCGAGCCTACGGGAGACTCAAGTAATGAACAATTCCAAGCGTACGACCGCTGGAAAGATGCTAATGATCAGGCCCGCTGCTATGTTATGGCTAGCATGAATAACGTGCTGCAGGCTCAACATCAGGATTATGAGACTGCGAAGCAGATCTTGGATAATCTTGAGGACATGTTTGGAGGCCAGGCCATAACAAAGCGGCAAGGGGCGCTTCGGAAACTCTTAAACTGTAGACAGAGACCGGGGACATCTGTAAAGGAGCACATGATGTTGGTCATGGGTTACCTCGCTGAGGCTCAAACCAATGGAGCCTACATCGATGCTGAAACTCAGATGACTATGGTCTTTGAGACTCTATCTAAGGAATTTATTCCGTTTAGAGCTACTTTTAATCTAAGCAATAGACGGGATATGACCTTGACAGAACTAATGAAACAGTTACAAGAGTTTGAACTTCTGATCAGGGAGTCTCCTGCTGGTGGAGAGGCCAATATGGTAGCTGCTTCTGGTTCCAATCCTAACTTTGGGAATGGAAAGAAGCAACGAGCCAAAAGTGGGAAGTCTTCTATTCCTATTGCTACCAAGAGCAAGAAAAAGAAGAAGAAGAACCCAAAGAAGCTTAAGTGCTTCTTTTGTGGTAAGGTCGGGCATATAAAGAAGCATTGCAAGGACTTCCTTTCCAAGGGAGGTAGGTGTGATCTTCTATATTTAGAAACTTGTTTGGTTGAGGAATCCAGTGACATTTGGGTCATAGATTCCGGTGCAACTAATCATGTTTGTGTTTCTCTGCAGGGATTCAAAGAAACGAGAAGTCTACTTCGTGAAGACTTAACGCTTCGGATGGGCGATGGATCCTTGGTCTCAGCGGAAGCAGTGGGAGATGTCCATCTTTATTTTGATAATTATAGGAGTTTAATTTTGCGAGATTGTTTTTATGTTCCTAAATTTAAAAGGAATTTAATTTCTGTATCTTCTTTATTTAAAGACTCCTACGTGGTATCTTTTAATGAAAAAGTGGTGATTCGTAAAAACAAATCTTTTATCTGTTCTGGATGGATGGAAAATAATCTATATTTTATCAAACCTAAGATGGACCTATTGCTTAATGCTGAGATAAATGATAATGACTCAAAAAGACTTAAAACTTCTCACTCTAATAAGACTTATCTTTGGCATTTGCGCCTTGGCCATATTAACCTAAATAGGATTCAAAGGTTGGTAAGGGATGGACCTTTAAGTCACTTAAAGGTGGAATCTATACCTCAATGTGAGTCTTGTTTGGAGGGTAAAATGACCAAAAGACCATACGGGTCTAAGGGCAATAGGGCCGAAGGGGTTCTAGAACTTGTGCATAGTGATGTTTGCGGACCGATGAACATCCGGGCACGAGGAGGGTATGAGTACTTCGTTACTTTTATTGACGATTACTCAAGATATGGGTATGTGTACCTAATGCACCACAAAAGCGAAACTTATGATAAGTTCAGGGAGTTTCGGGCTGAAGTGGAAAAGCAATTGGGTAGACCCATAAAGGCACTTCGATCTGATCGAGGTGGGGAATACCTTTCTGATGAGTTCTTGGGACACTTGTTAGAGAATGGGATTTTATCCCATTTGACTGCGCCGGGCACTCCGCAGCAGAATGGCGTAGCAGAGAGAAGGAATAGGACTTTGTTGGACAAGATATTTGTTGGATCCACACTAAAGTTAGGATGATCAGCTTCAAAATTCTTCCATTGTGGTGAATCCGTCGGATGCCTAAGCATACCATTGTCGATCCATTTGCCAGGATGCCACGTCAAATTCTTGACATACTCTGGGTTTTCGAATAAACAACTCAAATTGTTACCGTCTTTTGGCACTCCATTTTTACTGTCTTTTGGCTCATTTCCTTTCTTTCACCATGATTGTTGATAAACTGGACAATAATTCTCATCCTCATACTCATTCCTATAAAAAACACAATCATTTTCACAAGCATGAATTTTCTCATACTCCATTCCCAAAGTGCTCAAAGTATTCTTAGCCTCATATTAGTTGGTAATTTATTAACCTTTGGTTGAAGCCTTCCTAGAAATTTCAAAAGATTTGTGAAACTAGAATTTGACCACCCACCCAACACTTTCAAATTCCATAATCTAACGAAAGCAAACAATTTGGTGAAATTGGTATATTCCTCATACACAGGTGTCTCGGCATCATTCATCATTGTCTCAAACAAATCCAGATGGTGTAACAAGTGTTCTTCCAAATCATTGACCATGTTAACCATTTTGTCATGATCATCTATATTATTCTCCACAGTAGCTTCCTTTTCTTCACTTATTAAAGTTGGTTTGAACTTAGACTCGCCATGAAAATGCCACGTTTGATAACTACTTATAATTTCATTTCAAAATAAATGTTCTCTAACAATTGGAATTGGATGCAATCTATGGTTTCCATATTGAACACAAGGGCACTGAATTTTATCACCATTGACATTAGTTTTGGCAAAATCCAAGAACTCTTCTACACCATTCACATTTCTCTAGATAATCAAAAATTCTATATCCATTTCCTATCTATTTTGCAAGTCCAAAATAGAAATAATAAATAGAAATTTAATCAAAAATAATTTCACAAATAACACATACCCATCATATTCTAAGCATAAAACAAAAATATTCACCCATAATAAAACAAATTACATGTACCCATCATAAAACAAATTAATCATACCCATCCACAATACACTAAACACAGATTAAACAACAAAATCAACACAATTTATCAATTTCTAACATAAATTTACAATTAGGAAGGAGATTAAGGAGGGTGGAGGCAGAGAGAGATGGCAGCAGTAGTTTCAGAGAGGTCTATGTTTGTATTTGAGAGTTGAGTTTCTGATTTACGTTTGATTGTCGAGGTGGGAAAAGGGATTTTAAGTCAACTACCATTTTGATTTCTTCCAAAAACTGTTGTGGTACATTGCTTCTCTACTATGACAATTTTTTAAAGAACCATCATGGTACACGTTGCATACCACAACAGTTTTAAAAAAAACCATTGTGGTAGACACCTGCCCTGTTGCGATGGTTTTCGTCTTCTCGGGCATAACTACCTGCATTTTTCCCCTTTCTCATGACAGTTTTTTAAAGAACCATCATGGTACACATTGTGGTACATTGCTTCTCTACTATGACAATTTTTTAAAGAACCATCATGGTACACGTTGCATACCACAACGGTTTTTAAAAAAACCATTATGGTAGACACCCACCCTGTTGCGATGGTTTTCGTCTTCTCGGGCATAACTACCTGCATTTTTCCCCTTTCTCATGACAGTTTTTGAGAAAAAGTCGTTAACTAAGGGTCGTATAATCTCAAATTTGTTATAGTGTGTTTAACAAATCCAGTGTAATTTCCCAATTTCTACACAAATGTATTTGATGCAAATAAATGTATAGATCTTGAATCTATCAATGCATTTGCAGCTACTCGAGAAACTAAAATGTTATCTGAGACTATAGAAGCATCCACATTAGCTTGTTCCTTTATCATTGCATAAACTCTTCCTTGAAGTTTCTTTTGAATCATGGGATGATCCTTTGCTAAATGTCTTGGCTTCTTGCACTTTGAACATAAGTTACTATCTTTATAACACTAACCAAAATGATTCTTCCCACACTTAGCATGTAAAATTTTCTCAATTACATTAGTAGCTTGCTCAGCTCTAGATCGCTTACTGTTTCCCTATTGTGGCTCTTGTTCTGCCTTTATCCATTAGGTAGGATTCTTTGGAGTAAATCTTGACCTTCTTTGTTGGCAAAGCTTTTTAATGTAATTCTCAACCTAATCAGCCATCAACGCCTTGACTGTTAACTCACATCCCTTCTAATTTTAGGATTAAGGCCTCTTAAGAAGTCGTCTATCTTCTCATTGTTGTCTTAAGCAATATAAGGCATATATTTGTAAACTTCATTGAATTTTCAAACATAATCAAACATGATATTCCTCCTTGCTTCAACTCCAGAAACTCCTTTACTTTTAATGATCTATCATCCTTGGTGAAATATGTTTCATAGAAGATCTTCTTAGATTTGTCCCATGTCAACTCATACATATTCACGCCAAGCTTAGTTCCTTCCCACTAGGTTCTAGCCCCTTTTAAGCAAGAAATTTGCACAAAGTACCTTTTCAACATCACTAATCCTAGTATAATCAAAGATGGCATCTAAGGATTTAATCCATTCCTTTGCAACCAATGGGTCAAAACCACCATGAAAGTTAGGAGGCCCTTTTTTCCTAGATTTCTTATAAATAGATTGCAAAGCATCCAGCCTAGGTAGAGGTGGAGGAGGCAATTGATTCTGTTGGTTGATCCTTTGCATAGCCAACAAATGTCGTATTTGTTCACCATGTATTCTAGTCTGTTGCTAGATCAAAGTCAAATTATCTACTAAGACATAATTACCCTCATGATCATCATCCCATGTCTTCCTTTTTAGTATCACATCTTCTTGTATAATGCGCAATCTTATTGCTTTAACTAGTCAATAATAAACACAATCATAATTTAACAAAATCCTAAAAAAACTGAATCATAAAGACAAGAGATACCAACGGTTGACCAAGTTTTCTAGCCAGAATATGTTCATATGCCTTCCTTTGTCTTCAGAATCGATTAAACCTCTACTTTGATATCAAAAACTATAATACCCCTCAAGCTAACTAATAAACTCGTGGAAAGCCTATTCACTTAGGATGAAGAGTATTAATCTTTCATTGCATTATAAATGTTATGGTTTACTTAAAATATTTATTTCAGTACAAAAGAGTTTTGAAAATGTTGTTTCATTCATTTTCTTAATTGCAACATATACAATATTTAAAAATGGGATGTAAAGTATACTATCACATCCAGAGTAAGTAATATATATGTTTGCAAAACCATAACAGAGATATTAAGTTTGACAAAATAGTGTTGTAAAATAAGCTTCAAAAGCTAATCCAAAATATGGCATATGAACAAATCTTTGTTTGGCAGCTTTGCATACCCAGTCATCCCCTAACCATATACATCATCACCTGCATCATGAGAACTATAATGAGCTAAAGGCTTGGTAAATAAAAAATAATGCAAGAACATAAACATTGAATGAAAATGCAATTAGACATATTCTTTTTATCAAATTTCCTTCAACAATTCTCTCTCCTTTTGATTTCCCTTGGAGTGTGGTACTTAACTTGTAATGATAGGCCATAGTTTTCGGAACTTGTTCTTCATAATTTGGCCAATGAAATAATAGTAGTACGGGTTTTCCATCATGGTCTATAGGCCTTAGAAATTTGCCGTATTTAGTTTGAGTCTTTGCGGCTTTTCATATCTTGATTTTTCAACCTCACAGTATTCACCATGTTTGTTGGGTCCATTGGTCCCACCCACGTTCTATGCTTACCTGACCATCAATTAAGCAATATAAGCTCATTTTTTATTAAAACTTCATTTTCTTTTTAGATCATATCTGTGTAAAATGTCATAAATCATAAATGTTCTTCAACAATTTATATCAATGCCAAATAAAAACATTCCAATCAATGCACCTTAAAACATAAGTAACATTACATAGTTATAATGATGCTGTAAATAGAAGTTTCTACTTACATCAAATCCAATTTGCATTGAGTGAAAAAATCAGTCCTCTTAGAAGATAAGATGTATTAAAGGCCTAGCATTATAAAATCATATACCATTTAATTTCTCATAAACTATACTCATTGATCTGGATTATAAGTTTATATTAGAAGGGTTTTGCATTGAATCAAATACAAAATGGGTTAAGTAGAACAATGTCAAAATGCACATTTATGGCCAAGGAACATGTTATACTCCTAGAAATATAATTAAACATAGAGACTAAGTGTTAAATCATCTCAACATACATGCTACACACACATTCTTACTGCATATTTCATAACATCAAACATATGAAAATTTTACCACTTTTTAGCCAAATTAGATTTTCAATGTATCTCTAACATTTCCAAATTTTAAATGTCATTAATGAAAGTAAATGATCTTAGAAAAATAGTCCAACACATAAGAATCACTCATTATGCAAACTTGATTATCCAGTTAACCTAGTTTTGTATTTTCTTTTCATAAATTCATAAATAACATTCTAACTAATTTTAAGTAATTTATAAGCATTCAAAATCATTCAATAAACACTTAGAATCAATAGCAATAAAAGAAATAATCAAATTCTATAAAATTTTAAATTTTGCAAAGTAAATAATGTAACACTGGAAAATTTTATTTTTTGTTTAATTATACTAATTAGGTGTTTTAGTGTGCCAAATTTTAATTAACAGTCATTTATGCATAGTTGCATTTTATAACATTTATTAAAATAATATTAGCATTATTTTTGTTTTAAAATTAATTAAATTCTAGTCTTTTATTTAAAAATGTTATTTTAATAAGTTTCATTAAAATTACCTTATTGCCCTCACTTACTTTTCTATCTACCAAACTGCCACCCAATTCGTTCCTCTGCTAATGTAATGTGAATCATCATATAACATTTCTTAAAATGCTTAATTTAGAATCCCAATATCTGATGAAAGCCTTCCCACATTAGACTTGTTCCCTACTAAGCCTTCTTTTTCCACTTCAAAAGATAAAACACTCTTAGTCTACTTAACTCTCTCTCATCGCCCTCTCTTTCTCTCTTTCTCTAAAATTTCCAGCCACCAAAAAGACCATATGAACTTAGAAATTAGCCTCCATTTAGTTTCAAAATCACGGCAAGCAAGATTCAAAGGCCTCATAGTCAAAGAACCAACTTCTCTCTCATGGCATCTTGAGGTTGGTACTCAAATTCAAATATGTTAATATGAGTTTTGTTATAAATTCTGAATACTATTGTTAATTCTTGTTTTAATCTCATTATTATTTTGAGTTGGAAGATCCTTTGAGCATGCATGGTATTTTTTATTTTTATTTTAGAGCATATTGTATATATATATTTTTTATTTTTATTTTTTTTGTAAATTTGTGACTGTGATTTGTTAGATGTTTGATCCATGTTTAAAATGGGTTAAAGATGGTCTGAGGATGATCCTTACTACTTGTACATGTTAAATCAAAAGCTAATCGAATGATTTAAAAATAGATTTGAGACTTAGGTTTTCTATTTTATTAAAGTTTTAATTTTGCATGCAAATGTGTTTAATTTTTTAATTAAACATATAAATAGAACCAAAATGCATAATTATGATCAGAAATGAATTTTATTTTTGATTAGGAAAGATTCTAATGTTATAATGACATTTAAGGTTCTAAAGATGTAGCAAAGCATACGTTGGACTAGAACCAAGTTAAAGCTTGCGGTTTTAGACCATGCATACCAAGATAGGATTTCTTAGACCTTTCTTTTGCAACCATGTTTTAAAGCTGATTTTGGCCATGAAACTATTTTAAAATGTTTTTTAGAAAGGTATGGTGTTCGAATGTTTTATTAATAGTAGATGGTAAATTGTTGTATATATCTCTGACGATAAGAATTCTACAAGGTTGTACATGGTTAGATAAGCAGTGGTCACGAAGAGGGCGTCCTAGGATGTAAGTGTTGGAAAAACAATACGCAATGGAAATTTAAAAATTTTTAATTAGAGTATTTTTCAAAACACAAGTTTGACACGCTATATGTATAAAGTAACCAAATTTTACCAACCTTTGAATGCTGAAGAGCTTCTGCAGTTGTGAAGAGAAAAGAGTTCCAAAAAAGCCTCAACCAACTAGTCTTCTTTGCTATTCTCTATCCATGATTGGTATGTGTGTGTGCACACCTTGTACAACTCTTCCTCGGTGACTCTCCTTCCAACAAATTGAGAAAACCCAGAACTAGCATTCATGACTTATGAACAATAGTACTTCAGAGAGTTTTAGAGACTCACAGACTCGAATGCTCACTCTTAATTTCTCAACTGATATAAATAATTGTGAGAACTCACACCCTATTTATAGAGGTTGTCCTCTAGGTTGGTTATTATCAGATAAGGCCTTAAAAATTTGAATCTGGATCAATATCTAATAAAATCATGTAAAAACGCGTGATCAGCTTATCATTAGATTAGCAAGCCAAACTAACGAATCGGTCTGCCAAACTTGGCCAAACTAACTGATCAACCTACCGAACTTGCGACAATATGATCCCTAGGAATCTTTTATTTCCCACCCGATATTCTTTGGATAGAGCCTTAGTTTCAATTCAAATAACCTTATTTCCCACCCGATATTCTTTGGATAGAGCCTTAGTTTTAATTCAAATAACCCAATAAAAAAGTTATCTGATTAATACAGTCATATCTAGATAATCTTTAGGAAAATAAATGTTCCCAATAGTTCAACAAGTTTATCTTGAATTAATTTACATAAAAATTAATTCAACCAATAAACAAACATGACTTATTTAATCCTATCAAATTTCATCTAATCTAATAATTGAACATAAGTCAACAATTTATTAGAAAAGTACGCCGTATCTTAACAAGATATATTATGAGCTAGCAAAAGGGACCCAATGGACCTATATATTTTAAGCTCCCGATAATTATAAAAACCAATATCTCAGATATATGTTTCACAATTATCAACTCTAACACTATGCCACTAAAAGCTTAGAGATGCACTTTCAAACTATATAAAATTATGAAGCCCAAATAGCATAATGTATCATATCCTTATAGGATATCCATAATTGGCTTACGGATAAATTCTGTCTTACCTTCCCAATTATTTTTCTCTTGCATTCTATTATCTCACGATTGGAAAACTTACCATCCAAAGATAATATACTATTCAGTTACAACTATGTATCTAAATGGTTGAGTGCTCTAATCTTTCAATTACAAGATAATGCATATAAGAGGATATCATCGACTCCTAAAGAGGAGCTATGGATTCCATATCTATGAATAACAAGTCTATGCCGTCAAAAGTCATGTCTCCAATGTACCGGCATGTGTACTAGCATAAAATGTGGATGTCACCCTTTGGTACATCGAAAGACATAAGTCAAGAAACGAGCCTACTATTCATCTCAGGATTAAAATACAACACATATAATTGTCTAAAGTGAATTGAATTGCCGTGACAAAATTATTAATCCAAATCAATTCTACTTAATGTCCCGATGTAATACATCGTCACCTATAACAATGCACCAATGTTTCTATTCGTGGAGTCCACCTCCGATGGCCACGACAAACCATCTCCCGTTAGGCATATAGAAAGCATAACAATTTTTGCCTGAATAAAACGCCTAACTTTATTCCCTCAATTGCAGATCTTATGATTTAGAATGTCACCTTCAAAATCATGTCTTTTGCGTAATCTGTCAATCATATGCCTGATTCTAAACCTCTTTTGTTGGTAAGACGGATGATTGATGTTTCTAAAGGGAAAAAGAGTGCTGGCTTGCCATATGGAATGCTTCTCACTAAAATTTTTTACTCATTTAATGTGTGAACTACTGATGAGAAGGACGTGGCTCTCTATAAACGTTATAATGCTTTTGGTGCCCTGACTATTAAGCAAAATGGGATTTGAGGAAGTATAAGGCAATGGGTGCCTGCCGGTGGGCGAGCCGCTCCTCAAGGTGTTCAAGAAGAAGAAGAAGAAGAGTTGGCCAACATTGAAGCTCAAGGTGGCATTGATGATGATGAAGAACCCATTACTCTTCAAAGGCTTTATTCACATCAACTACTCCTCTTTGAATAGCAGCAAAAGATGGGAGCCGACATTACAAATTTGCAAGCTGGTCAACAAGAAATTCCCAATCTTCTTCAACAAATGCACTTTGGCGGAGGATCATTGAGCCAACCATAAAATTTCTCATCCTGTTTCCTTTGTTTATTTTCTTCGCAAACTTTATACACTTTGTTTACTTTTTGCTGATGTCAAAAAGGGGGAGAATGTGCATATTTTTTATTGTGGAGTTATAAGGTTGGTGGTACTTGTGATATTGGAGTGTGTTTGACGCATGTGGAGATATAAGGACGGTGGTTCTTTGTGGATATTTTTTCATCTTTGCATTCTTATACTTTTGCCTTGATCTTTTATTGGTATCTTAGTATTTGCAATGAAAATTAATGTTTTAAGGAGAGCATATTTTTCAGGGGGAGCTCTTTCTTTTTCATTTTTAAAATCTTGTTTTTAGAAAGTGGAGAATATCACCTTAAGGGGGAGCATCTTTATTAATGTTTTCAAATTATCATTCCTTTGTTTTGAAAAAACTGCACATATTAAGGGGAAGCAACTGAAAATTTTCAAAGACAATCAAAAATTGTTTTGTCATCATCAAAAAGGGGGAGATTGTTGGCTCCAAGGTTTCACAAAGCAATTTTTAATATTCTTTTGATGATAACAAATATAATTTTTTATTATATGTGCAAAATACATTTTTAAACTGATAATCATCTTGAGTGTTATTAAGCTTACATTTCAAGATATCAAGTGAAGGCAGTTCAAGAAAGCTTGTGGAAGCAGACTTTTGAAAGGGTACTCACATGGACTTGAAGATTACAAGTTTTTATTTAGTGTTTTTTTTATAAGTCCAAAAGTGTAAGTGAGCAATTCTCAAATTGAATGATCAAAAGAAAGCTCAAGAGCACATACACTCACATTACACTCATCATGCATACTTGTATTTGATATTGTTTTGAATTCAAATTACATGTGAAAATTTGACTTAAATTGTTTTAGATGTATTTTGTAAAACTAGTTTCAAAAACAGGTCTCATGCGCAATTTTGGGCCAAGACAGATTGGCCAGCTGAAGATGATCGGCTTACCGAAAGCCCTACTTCGTCCTACCAATCTAGGGGTTTTTAACCTTCGGCAAGCCACGAAAACCTCTGTAGGTGAGGGGTTTTACCCCTCACCTACAGAGGCTTTCGTGGCTTGCCGAAGGCATCTTCGGCCTACTGGAGTTTCAAAGTTCAACTTGCCAAACACCCTGCTTTGCCCTGCTGATCTGAGGGTTTTCAAAATCTGTCCTGCAGAGGTTCAATCGGCCTACCGAGGGTTTGGTTTCGGCCTACCGATGGTTAAAAGTTTGGCCTGCTGAACTATGAATTGGCCTACCGATCTGGTGACTATTGAGAACTTGATTTTTAGCGCCTCAAACTTTGGCCTACCGAACTCATTTTACGGCTTGCCAAACTGTCTATAATGGCTAGTTTTTTGACCGTTGGAGCTCTTATGCAATGGCTAGTTGGACTAAAAATTGATATCTTTAGATGTTTCTAAGCACTAGAGAGCTATAAATACCCATCCATTCAATGTGCAATAAATGATGAAGGAACACAAGTGAAATTTGACATTATTCTACATTGTTCTTTTCAAGCATTTATTACACACATATTCTCTTGAGCTAAACTTGTTTCATAGTTACTTTGAGGATTACTCACACCTCCAAACACATACCACAGTTGTATTTTCATCTCTTTTGTTTTGGAGTGTATATTTTGTGAGTGTACCAAAATTACAACTATATTATTTACATTGTTGGGTTTCCAAAGCCTTGTAAATTTAGGGACTTCTTGGCTAGACAATCTTTGGGAAAATAGTCACTTTGTAAGAAGGAGTGGTGAGCCTTTGGTTGAGCAAGTCACTACTTGTATAAAGGAGTGATCGTGCCAAAAAGACGATCTAATAGTGCAAGAGGTCAAGCAAAGGAGTTTAGCTTGGCGACAGTGGACGTAGGCATATTTGCCGAACCACTATAAATAGCGTTTACATTTCTTCTCCTTCCTCTTTACTTAATCGCTGCTTAATTGTTGCTTAGTTGTGCTTATATTATCTCGTTCTCATATTTTCCTCTTAACCATTTTACTTTGAAAATTTCCAATAATTGAAAAAGTTTTCGAAAACCCAATTCACCTCCCCTCTTAGGTAGCTATTCTTGGGATAACACTTTTTTCATCAAAGTAGCACTTTGCTAAAAATCTACTTTGGGATCAAATTCGGTGCACCTTTGTGGCTTACTACCTTGTTTTCCCTTGCTACATTGAGAGGAAGATGGAGTGTACTCTTTATACTCCTCCTCATAGTGGTCACTATCGATCTCTTGAGATCTTTTACCTATTCTGATGACCACCAAAATCATAACATCACATAATCACATATTGCACAAAATCACAAACTCTCATAATCAAAGTTAACTAAATCACATTTCATAATATCACAACATCACATAATCACATATGATTATGTGATGTTGTAATAAATTAATTATTTACAATATATTATAGTTTTCACTACTATATATTATAACAAACTTTTACACACTATATTGAAATGAACTTTTTACAAAGTTGACCCAAATACATAAACCCATTTCCATAACAATCACATATTAATAACAAACACCAAAATCATATTTAATAATCATGCATGAACAAATCAATACATATAAACACCAAATCATAATTAATAATCATGCATAAACAAATCAATTCTTATTATTATTTCACCAAATCATATTTAACTATTAATCAATGCATAAACACCAAATCATATTTGGGGGCTCGGGGGGGGACGGGAGGCGCAGGGGGAGGGCGGTGGGGCGAGGGGCGAGGGGCCAAGGGCAGGGGCAAGGGGGAGGGGGAGAGGGAGGTGGTGGAGGGGCCGGGGTGGATGGAGAGCAGGTGGAGGCAGGTCAAAGGGCAAGGAGGGTCTTTTTCTTTTTTGTTGCCATCAAAGGCTTTCTTTTGTTTGCAGTAACGATGATCTCTTAGCAACCATCTTCTATGACCAAGAAAAACGGTTTCCTTACCATTCTTCAACCGTTTGTGAGATGTTTCCTTCATATAAATAGGACAACCAATAGAACTCTTCACCAAATAACTAGTTAAATTGCTATAAGCGGGAAGTCATTAATTGTCCATATATGGAGTGTGAACGTCTCTTCTCGGTAAGTATCTCTAATTTTGACTCCATTTTCCGACAAGTTTTTTAGATCATCGATTAACGATACCAAGTATAAATCAATGTCATTGCCTGGTTGGTGAGGACTCAAAATCAATAAAGACAACACTAAAAACTTCCACTTCATGCATTTCTATGGAAGGAGATTGTAGTTAACAAATATTACAGGCCAAGTGCTATGCTTACTACTCATGTTACCAAGAGGGTTCATTCCATCCATCGACAAATCGAAATGTATATTTGTTGGATCCGCACTAAAGTTTGGATGATCAGCTTCAAAATTCTTCCATTGTGGTGAATCTGTCGGATGCCTAAGCATACCATTGTCGATCCATTTGCCAGGATGCCACGTCAAATTCTTGACATACTCTGGGTTTTCGAATAAACAACTCAAATTGTTACCGTCTTTTGGCACTCCATTTTTACTGTCTTTTGGCTCATTTCCTTTCTTTCACCATGATTGTTGATAAACTGGACAATAATTCTCATCCTCATACTCATTCCTATAAAAAACACAATCATTTTCACAAGCATGAATTTTCTCATACTCCATTCCCAAAGTGCTCAAAGTATTCTTAGCCTCATATTAGTTGGTAATTTATTAACGTTTGGTTGAAGCCTTCATAGAAATTTCAAAAGATTTGTGAAACTAGAATTTGACCACCCACCCAACACTTTCAAATTCCATAATCTAACGAAAGCAAACAATTTGGTGAAATTGGTATATTCCTCATACACAGGTGTCTCGGCATCATTCATCATTGTCTCAAACAAATCCAGATGGTGTAAGAAGTGTTCTTCTAAATTATTGACCATGTTAACCATTTTGTCATGATCATCTATATTATTCTCCACAGTAGCTTCCTTTTCTTCACTTATTAAAGTTGGTTTGAACTTAGACTCGCCATGAAAATGCCACGTTTGATAACTACTTATAATTTCATTTCAAAATAAATGTTCTCTAACAATTGGAATTGGATGCAATCTATGGTTTCCATATTGAACACAAGGGCACTGAATTTTATCACCATTGACATTAGTTTTGGCAAAATCCAAGAACTCTTCTACACCATTCACATTTCTCTAGATAATCAAAAATTCTATATCCATTTCCTATCTATTTTGCAAGTCCAAAATAGAAATAATAAATAGAAATTTAATCAAAAATAATTTCACAAATAACACATACCCATCATATTCTAATCATAAAACAAAAATATTCACCCATAATAAAAAAAATTACATGTACCCATCATAAAACAAATTAATCATACCCATCCACAATACACTAAACACAGATTAAACAACAAAATCAACACAATTTATCAATTTCTAACATAAATTTACAATTAGGAAGGAGATTAAGGAGGGTGGAGGCAGAGAGAGATGGCAGCAGTAGTTTCAGAGAGGTCTGTGTTTGTATTTGAGAGCTGAGTTTCTGATTTACGTTTGATTGTCGAGGTGGGAAAAGGGATTTTAAGTCAATTACCATTTTGATTTCTTCCAAAAATTGTTGTGGTACATTGCTTCTCTACTATGACAATTTTTTAAAGAACCATCATGGTACACGTTGCATATTACAACAGTTTTTAAAAAAACCATTGTGGTAGACACCCGCCCTGTTGCGATGGTTTTCGTCTTCTCGGGCATAACTACCTGCATTTTTCCCCTTTCTCATGACAGTTTTTTAAAGAACCATCATGGTACACATTGTGGTACATTGCTTCTCTAATTTGACAATTTTTTAAAGAACCATCATGGTACACGCTGCATACCACAACGGTTTTTAAAAAAACCATTATGGTAGACACCCACCCTGTTGCGATGCTTTTCGTCTTCTCGGGCATAACTACCTGCATTTTTCCCCTTTCTCATGACAGTTTTTGAGAAAAAGTCGTTAACTAAGGGTCGTATAATCTCAAATTTGTTATAGTGTGTTTAACAAATCCAGTGTAATTTCCCAATTTCTACACAAATGTATTTGATGCAAATAAATGTATAGATCTTGAATCTATCAATGCATTTGCAGCTACTCGAGAAACTAAAATGTTATCTGAGACTATAGAAGCATCCACATTAGCTTGTTCCTTTATCATTGCATAAACTCTTCCTTGAAGTTTCTTTTGCATCATGGGATGATCCTTTGCTAAATGTCTTGGCTTCTTGCACTTTGAACATAAGTTACTATCTTTATAACACTAACCAAAATGATTCTTCCCACACTTAGCATGTAAAATTTTCTCAATTACATTAGTAGCTTGCTCAGCTCTAGATCGCTTAATGTTTCCCTATTGTGGCTCTTGTTCTGCCTTTATCCATTAGGTAGGATTCTTTGGAGTAAATCTTGACCTTCTTTGTTGGCAAAGCTTTTTAATGTAATTCTCAACCTAATCAGCCATCAACGCCTTGACTGTTAACTCACATCCCTTCTAATTTTAGGATTAAGGCCTCTTAAGAAGTCGTCTATCTTCTCATTGTTGTCTTAAGCAATATAAGGCATATATTTGTAAACTTCATTGAATTTTCAAACATAATCAAACATGATATTCCTCCTTGCTTCAACTCCAGAAACTCCTTTACTTTTAATGATCTATCATCCTTGGTGAAATATGTTTCATAGAAGATCTTCTTAGATTTGTCCCATGTCAACTCATACATATTCACGCCAAGCTTAGTTCCTTCCCACTAGGTTCTAGCCCCTTTTAAGCAAGAAATTTGCACAAAGTACCTTTTCAACATCACTAATCCTAGTATAATCAAAGATGGCATCTAAGGATTTAATCCATTCCTTTGCAACCAATGGGTCAAAACCACCATGAAAGTTAGGAGGCCCTTTTTTCCTAGATTTCTTATAAATAGATTGCAAAGCATCCAGCCTAGGTAGAGGTGGAGGAGGCAATTGATTCTGTTGGTTGTTCCTTTGCATAGCCAACAAATGTCGTATTTGTTCACCATGTATTCTAGTCTGTTGCTAGATCAAAGTCAAATTATCTACTAAGACATAATTACCCTCATGATCATCATCCCATGTCTTCCTTTTTAGTATCACATCTTCTTGTATAATGCGCAATCTTATTGCTTTAACTAGTCAATAATAAACACAATCATAATTTAACAAAATCCTAAAAAAAATGAATCATAAAGACAAGAGATACCAACGGTTGACCAAGTTTTCTAGCCAGAATATGTTCATATGCCTTCCTTTGTCTTCAGAATCGATTAAACCTCTACTTTGATATCAAAAACTATAATACCCCTCAAGCTAACTAATAAACTCGTGGAAAGCCTATTCACTTAGGATGAAGAGTATTAATCTTTCATTGCATTATAAATGTTATGGTTTACTTAAAATATTTATTTCAGTACAAAAGAGTTTTGAAAATGTTGTTTCATTCATTTTCTTAATTGCAACATATACAATATTTAAAAATGGGATGTAAAGTATACTATCACATCCAGAGTAAGTAATATATATGTTTGCAAAACCATAACAGAGATATTAAGTTTGACAAAATAGTGTTGTAAAATAAGCTTCAAAAGCTAATCCAAAATATGGCATATGAACAAATCTTTGTTTGGCAGCTTTGCATACCCAGTCATCCCCTAACCATATACATCATCACTTGCATCATGAGAACTATAATGAGCTAAAGGCTTGGTAAATAAAAAATAATGCAAGAACATAAACATTGAATGAAAATGCAATTAGACATATTCTTTTTATCAAATTTCCTTCAACAATTCTCTCTCCTTTTGATTTCCCTTGGAGTGTGGTACTTAACTTGTAATGATAGGCCATAGTTTTTGGAACTTGTTCTTCATAATTTGGCCAATGAAATAATAGTAGTACGGGTTTTCCATCATGGTCTATAGGCCTTAGAAATTTAACGTATTTAGTCTGAGTCTTTGCGGCTTTTCATAACTTGATTTTTCAACCTCACAGTATTCACCATGTTTGTTGGGTCCATTGGTCCCACCCACGTTCTATGCTTACCTGACCATCAATTAAGCAATATAAGCTCATTTTTTATTAAAACTTCATTTTCTTTTTAGATCATATCTGTGTAAAATGTCATAAATCATAAATGTTCTTCAACAATTTATATCAATGCCAAATAAAAACATTCCAATCAATGCACCTTAAAACATAAGTAACATTACATAGTTATAATGATGCTGTAAATAGAAGTTTCTACTTACATCAAATCCAATTTCCATTGAGTGAAAAAATCAGTCCTCTTAGAAGATAAGATGTATTAAAGGCCTAGCATTATAAAATCATATACCATTTAATTTCTCATAAACTATACTCATTGATCTGGATTATAAGTTTATATTAGAAGGGTTTTGCATTGAATCAAATACAAAATGGGTTAAGTAGAACAATGTCAAAATGCACATTTATGGCCAAGGAACATGTTATACTCCTAGAAATATAATTAAACATAGAGACTAAGTGTTAAATCATCTCAATATACATGCTACACACACATTCTTACTGCATATTTCATAACATCAAACACATGAAAATTTTACCACTTTTTAGCCAAATCAGATTTTCAATGTATCTCTAACATTTCCAAATTTTAAATGTCATTAAGGAAAGTAAATGATCTTAGAAAAATAGTCCAACACATAAGAATCACTCATTATGCAAACTTGATTATCCAGTTAACCTAGTTTTGTATTTTCTTTTCATAAATTCATAAATAACATTCTAACTAATTTTAAGTAATTTATAAGCATTCAAAATCATTCAATAAACACTTAGAATCAATAGCAATAAAAGAAATAATCAAATTCTATAAAATTTTAAATTTTGCAAAGTAAATAATGTAACACTGGAAAATTTTAATTTTGTTTAATTATACTAATTAGGTGTTTTAGTGTGCCAAATTTTAATTAACAGTCATTTACGCATAGTTGCATTTTATAACATTTATTACAATAATATTAGCATTATTTTTGATTTAAAATTAATTAAATTCTAGTCTTTTATTTAAAAATGTTATTTTAATCAATTTCATTAAAATTACCTTATTGCCCTCACTTACTTTTCTATCTACCAAACTGCCACCCAATTCGTTCCTCTGCTAATGTAATGTGAATCATCATATAACATTTCTTAAAATGCTTAATTTAGAATCCCAATATCTGATGAAAGCCTTCCCACATTAGACTTGTTCCCTACTAAGCCTTCTTTTTCCACTTCAAAAGATAAAACACTCTTAGTCTACTTAACTCTCTCTCATCGCCCTCTCTTTCTCTCTTTCTCTAAAATTTCCAGCCACCAAAAAGACCATATGAACTTAGAAATTAGCCTCCATTTAGTTTCAAAATCACGGCAAGCAAGATTCAAAGGCCTCATAGTCAAAGAACCAACTTCTCTCTCATGGCATCTTGAGGTTGGTACTCAAATTCAAATATGTTAATATGAGTTTTGTTATAAATTCTGAATACTATTGTTAATTCTTGTTTTAATCTCATTATTATTTTGAGTTGGAAGATCCTTTGAGCATGCATGGTATTTTTTATTTTTATTTTAGAGCATATTGTATATATATATTTTTTATTTTTATTTTTTTTTGTAAATTTGTGACTGTGATTTGTTAGATGTTTGATCCATGTTTAAAATGGGTTAAAGATGGTCTGAGGATGATCCTTACTACTTGTACATGTTAAATCAAAAGCTAATCGAATGATTTAAAAATAGATTTGAGACTTAGGTTTTCTATTTTATTAAAGTTTTAATTTTGCATGCAAATGTGTTTAATTTTTTAATTAAACATATAAATAGAACCAAAATGCATAATTATGATCAGAAATGAATTTTATTTTTGATTAGGAAAGATTCTAATGTTATAATGACATTTAAGGTTCTAAAGATGTAGCAAAGCATACGTTGGACTAGAACCAAGTTAAAGCTTGCGGTTTTAGACCATGCATACCAAGATAGGATTTCTTATACCTTTCTTTTGCAACCATGTTTTAAAGCTGATTTTGGCCATGAAACTATTCTTGAAATGTTTTTTAGAAAGGTATGGTGTTCGAATGTTTTATTAATAGTAGATGGTAAATTGTTGTATATATCTCTGACGATAAGAATTCTACAAGGTTGTACATGGTTAGATAAGCAGTGGTCACGAAGAGGGCGTCCTAGGATGTAAGTGTTGGAAAAACAATACGCAATGGAAATTTAAAAATTTTTAATTAGAGTATTTTTCAAAACACAAGTTTGACACGCTATATGTATAAAGTAACCAAATTTTACCAACCTTTGAATGCTGAAGAGCTTCTGCAGTTGTGAAGAGAAAAGAGTTCCAAAAAAGCCTCAACCAACTAGTCTTCTTTGCTATTCTCTATCCATGATTGGTATGTGTGTGTGCACACCTTGTACAACTCTTCCTCGGTGACTCTCCTTCCAACAAATTGAGAAAACCCAGAACTAGCATTCATGATTTATGAACAATAGTACTTCAGAGAGTTTTAGAGACTCACAGACTCGAATGCTCACTCTTAATTTCTCAACTGATATAAATAATTGTGAGAACTCACACCCTATTTATAGAGGTTGTCCTCTAGGTTGGTTATTATCAGATAAGGCCTTAAAAATTTGAATCTGGATCAATATCTAATAAAATCATGTAAAAACGCGTGATCAGCTTATCATTAGATTAGCAAGCCAAACAAACGAATCGGTCTGCCAAACTTGGCCAAACTAACTGATCAACCTACCGAACTTGCGACAATATGATCCCTAGGAATCTTTTATTTCCCACCCGATATTCTTTGGATAGAGCCTTAGTTTCAATTCAAATAACCTTATTTCCCACCCGATATTCTTTGGATAGAGCCTTAGTTTTAATTCAAATAACCCAATAAAAAAGTTATCTGATTAATACAGTCATATCTAGATAATCTTTAGGAAAATAAATGTTCCCAATAGTTCAACAAGTTTATCTTGAATTAATTTACATAAAAATTAATTCAACCAATAAACAAACATGACTTATTTAATCCTATCAAATTTCATCTAATCTAATAATTGAACATAAGTCAACAATTTATTAGAAAAGTACGTCGTATCTTAACAAGATATATTATGAGCTAGCAAAAGGGACCCAATGGACCTATATATTTTAAGCTCCCGATAATTATAAAAACCAATATCTCAGATATATGTTTCACAATTATCAACTCTAACACTATGCCACTAAAAGCTTAGAGCTGCACTTTCAAACTATATAAAATTATGAAGCCCAAATAGCATAATGTATCATATCCTTATAGGATATCCATAATTGGCTTAAGGATAAATTTTGTCTTACCTTCCCAATTATTTTTCTCTTGCATTCTATTATCTCACGATTGGAAAACTTACCATCCAAAGATAATATACTATTCGGTTACAACTATGTATCTAAATGGTTGAGTGCTCTAATCTTTCAATTACAAGATAATGCATATAAGAGGATATCATCGACTCCTAAAGAGGAGCTATGGATTCCATATCTATGAATAACAAGTCTATGCCGTCAAAAGTCATGTCTCCAATGTACCGGCATGTGTACTAGCATAAAATGTGGATGTCACCCTTTGGTACATCGAAAGACATAAGTCAAGAAACGAGCCTACTATTCATCTCAGGATTAAAATACAACACATATAATTGTCTAAAGTGAATTGAATTGCCGTGACAAAATTATTAATCCAAATCAATTCTACTTAATGTCCCGATGTAATACATCGTCACCTATAACAATGCACCAATGTTTCTATTCGTGGAGTCCACCTCCGATGGCCACGACAAACCATCTCCCGTTAGGCATATAGAAAGCATAACAATTTTTGCCTAAATAAAATGCCTAACTTTATTCCCTCAATTGCAGATCTTATGATTTAGAACGTCACCTTCAAAATCATGTCTTCTGCGTAATCTGTCAATCATATGCCTGATTCTAAAAGCTTAAACTGACAGTCTCAAACTTTTTTTTGCTTATCATACATTCAATATATATGAATGTAAAGAGAAGAATAATTTCATATAAGAATAATAAATAAATTCTTTAATGATAAAAATGTCTCCAAAAATATATTATATTTTTACTCCTTAGGGCATACATGTCTAACAGTAGGTCCCAAAAACGCAATTCAAACCATTACGATAGTGTTTATATATGCTCTATGTATGGGATATATTTATGATTTGATATAAATCATATGTTACGGATGATTAGTGAGTTTCTTTTTATGATTGTTATGCCTTTACATTTAATTTGTTTTATATTGACGATATTATGCTGTGTTTTAGAAATGACAATCCTATTGAGACTTTCATTCATAGTTTTTAGTTCCAATTACTCTCTCTCATAGGAGGATCCAAATACGCAGTTGAGTAAAGCAAGGACTAGGGTTGCTTGCAAAGATCGCAAGTGGTGTTATCTATTTATTTGCTATTTAGTCACATTTTAGTTCAAGGCATGCAATAATTTATTTATTTTCATGCACTTTTTTCCATTCCGTTAGATTGTGGTTGATGTTAAATTGCTATTTTTTACATCTTAATTATGTATTCCAAGACTGTGAGGCTTGGTGGTCCCGATGCTTGCTATGGCGGTGTTTGAATTTCATTGATCATGAACTCAGTGTTATACCTTTAACTTAGGGCGTCACACTAACTCAACGAATTTAGTTTTGCTTCAAACATATTGAATTTAATTTTCCAACATTGCAAATAGATAAATAGTTTAAAATTGCATCAAAACACTATTGATTCACAATCAAATTACGTAAAAATGATATACCTTGTAGAGATTCAACTTCAAGGGCCTTAGAAAACTCAAAATTTACTAATTCCAAGCTTAAAAGGTTGGTTGTTTTGTGAAACCCAAGTTTCTATAACTTGGTTTGAATTTTAGAAATTTAAGCACTTTGAAAATGGGGAGAAATAGATAGGAAAAAGGTTAGATGAAGTTAGGGTTACTGGAGAAGAGAAAGAGGCAAAAATGAACATTCTAGTTCATTTAACTTGTTCAAGAAAAGTGAGAGTAAAGAGGGCATTGCTTAGGAGCTTTTGTCATCTTTTTCTAGATTTTGACATATAGAAAGGATGCTGAGCAAGAGATTGGAGCTCATATTTAGACAGTAAAATCAACTACAAACAAGAGTAAGTCAATTTGCGATAACCTAGTAAAAAACCAATCAAATTTCATCATTTTCCATTCTTTCAATTCTAATGAAATCTAGCTATTTTCAAGGTATAAATAGGCAAAACAATTAGTTTAGAATGTATTTAAAATGATAGAACACTTTCTAATCAATTCATAACTATTTAGCAGATTAATCTTTCTTAACCAAAAACCGAGCTTTTCATTGCTAGTAGACCTTTAAATCCATGTTGGATCATGTATTAACAATTCAATACCATATTCAATGAATATATGCACATTTATGCATGATTCAATATTAAAAATAATAAGTACTCATGTTTGTAAAATGTGCTTTTAATATGCTTGTGATTCAATAACGAGTGTATGCTCAATGTATAGATATGCAAGATGCTTATTACTAGCTAATTGTGAGTTAATTGGACATTACAAACCACTAGCTCTTATGAAATCATTGGAGGAGTTGATAGGTTCTAGGAGTATACCAAAGAAAGCCACGCTAAAAATATGGCCGTTATTGAGGCGGTAAGAAACGATTATTCATGTAGAGGATTGGTTATAATTATTTATTTATTGCCTCTAAAACACAAGATAGACTAAAACTAGACACAAGTTGGGAGTTTTAAATTTAATTGACTAAAAATTACATAATAAAAAATAGAAGAAAATGAAAGGTTGCAAAACAATGATAAGAAAACCGGCTAAAAGATCATTTTTTTACCACTAACATAACTATTAAATTAATTACAAAAATCATTTCCAATTCTTTATTGAAACTACCATCTGTCGATAATAACAAGCTCTACCATCACAATCTTTCCTTACTATATTAATCAATAAAACAAGCTTATTATTAAATCTTTTTCCATTAAATAACCTAATAAAAGCTTTTAGATTTAACTTAACAAAAGTATTAAGGTGAGAAAGATAGGTTGATCTAAGTAACAAACACATGAGCTCAATTCATTTAACTTAGGTTATGTTCCACATGTAATCAAAAAAAAAATTGACTATAATCAATGTCCAAACTTTGCTACTAATGGTTAGAAAAATAAGACCATTATGGATCAAGATTTATGATCCAATAATAGATAATTCTAACGTCCTATTTAGTTGAGCACCTAAATAAAATAAGAAAATACTCATAAACAACAATTATAGAAAAAACATAAAAATCTCAATTGAAAAGCTGAAAGATTGAAAAATTAGCCTGAAAATCAATTATATAACCATGTCTAGGGTTTTGAAATTACCCTTAAAGAAAAATAAAGCTAAAGCGACAAGAAAAAAGAAAGAAAAGAATAAGAAGAAGAACAACTATTGTGTTGAAGAGTCTTCTAAACAAATGATTCTCCTTGAGCTACAACCTAAGCTTCTCTCTCATCTTTCCTTTTTTTTCTCTCCTAAGCTTGAGAAAAATGAGTAAATATATATCTTGTTGTGCTCTAAGTTGATGTATTTATAGGCTTCCAAAGTTATGGTTGAAAAGAGAAGTTTGGAGCTCTTTAGTCCATAAAAAATTAGGTAACTACACATTATGGCGCTGTGGCTTCAAGACTAGCACCACAACCCATTAAAATCTTGCATTTGGCTTCTCTAGCACTCAGGTTGCAGCACCCAATAGCTAGAACTATAGTTCTACCCTCTCTGGTCTATGGCTTAGATTCGGTGTAGTGGCCACCTAGGCACCCAGTTTCAGCGCTTAGGCACCTAGTTTGCTTGGCCTGGTTGTCCTATTTAGTCATTGTCCAATTCATGGTTTTGACTCCAAAACATTTCTTAGCATTTAAAACAACTACAAAACACAAAACACAAATAAAAACACAAAGCAACCCAAGAAACTAACAAAGAAAACAGAAAAAAATGATAAAAATATATGAAATTAAGCACTTATCAGATTCTCCCACACTTAACTTTTGCTAGGCCTCGAGCAAAACCTAAAAGAAAAGAAAAACTAACCTTCCAACATTTGGTCTTAGAGAATAATTAGAGATTAAAACTTTGAAGTCAAAGAAGCATTGAGTCATATCCATATTCAATCAAAAGCTAATGTCTTCTTATAAAGTCATATTCAAGTATATGTGTGAAATAGCCGATGTCATCGATGATTATGCTATGCTTACTTTAAACAAGTAAAATCCTCATAAACCTCACAAAAATAATCACCTACTTTCTAGTGAGGGTATCAAAGATCATATGCTTTTCTTTCAATATGAATCTCCACTACGCTAAAAACACCACCTAAAATCAAAAGGTCTTCAATAAGGGTTATAATGGGTAAAAGGAGTAGTGGTTAAAAGAACAAAGGATAAGGATATCTCAAAGATTTATAAGCCTTCATAGAATCAAAATCATCGTAGAATTCTTTAGGGCACACCACTCAAAATACATAAAAGTAAATTTAGGCCAAATATCACTGTCTTAGAACTTTGTTTCATTTTAACCAATCTTGTAACAACCAAAACTAGATAGAAAATATCAAAATAATTTTATATATTTTCTCTCTTTTAAATTTTTTTCTTTTTTCTCTTGAGCTATCATTTAACAATTTTCCCTTCCTTTATTTTGACTCTTTCCCTCCTAAACACTTATCTTCTATTCCCAACCAAATTCCTTGCAAATTCTCCTTGTGCACGACATAAGTCTCTAAAGCTCCAATCATCTTTAGAATAAGGTTGAAGATATAAATTTGCTCGTGCTAAGTAAAAAGATTTGATTAGCTAAAAAAAGGTCCACATGAAGGTTCAAATTGGCTTGCTAAGCGGAAGTCCTCTTTTGAACATCAGCTGGGCTCTGGTTTATTCGGCCTTGGTATTATAGTCCTAGTGCTTTAACTATTTTCCAAGTAATACTCGATCAACCATTCGCCTCAAAAATCCTTTGGAGGAGTTCTAATGTGTAACCCTTACATGTCAAAACCAAAGTGATAATTAAAGTGGGGTATAAGAATCTATCAAAATAGCCAGAACGCATCCTTGGTTCTCATCAAAGTAGCCAGAACGTATCCTAACACTCAAAAACTTAAAACTAAAACAAAAATTGAAATTTTTTTATTTTTTATGATTTTTTTTAATTTTTATATATTTTTAAACAAGAAATAAGACCTAACCAAAAAGAAACGTAAAATCCTAAATCCTTCCTCCCACACTTAATTCTTATATTGTCCTTAACATAAGACTTGGCATAGAAGAAAGAGAAAACAAAGGCAACAAAACAAAAGAATAAGAGAAATAAAAGGATAGATTGAAGGAGAGTAAGAAAATCAAATCTGGTTATCATATGCTCTCTTCCATCGAGTTGTCTCCTTATGAGTGCTTGTTGTAATGTCTTCTACATGACTTAGATAAGCATTCATCAGAGAACAGTTTTCACTTATAAAATGTGTCATAAAACACTACATATGGGTCTTCATTATTAATGCCCTCATGCTAGAAAAGATATGGAAGAATTCAACACATTAGACCAACTTGACTCAGCTGTGTTTAATGTGCTTAGGAGAAGAACTCCATTTCTCGCTTTAGTTCATAGAGGGTGTGAGTTCGTGAAGGTGGTGTCAAGGTGAAGTAGGGATCCGTTGGTGGTATATGTGTTAGTACCATTGCATCATTCATAAATTTGAAATCGATCAATTGAACTAGTGTCTAACCTAGCAAAGTATTGAGCTATTACAACTTCAAAGGGATCCTATTCTTCCACTTTAGGCATTTTTACCTCTAAACACTTGAATTCTTGTGAATTCAATTTACTCTCCCAACCTTGGTTGTTTGAGTCTTCATCTTCAAGCCACCCCATATTTTTTACCATTTGATTATTACCTTAAGCCTCCAACCTGCTCACTGTTCTAGCCAATTATTCTATCTGATTTTTCCAAGTTCTAAAGACTCACTTCCATATCCATGAAATTGAGCATTGCTAGCAACTGAAGCTCTAACTATGTCTTCTAAAGAATCACCTATAGATGTTTGGTCTATCAAGGCTCCTTCACTTATGACTGAAACCCTTATATCATGAGGTCGGGTGTCAAACCATGGCTCTGAATTGCTTTAATCGTGCATTAAACCTTGGTTGTTTCTTGAATAATTCCATTCCATTGATCATACTCGATCATGCCTTCCAACATATAATAGGCTTCATCCATGGATTGTTGTAGAAAGAGGTGATACCATTGTCGGTTTCAATCTAATGTCTTGTTGTAGCACATAAGCCATTCAAGAAATTTTAAGTTGACACACCTTTAGAAAACCATGATATGGAAACCAAATGAACAAATCTTTGTATCTTCACCAAGTACTATCAAATGACTCCGAGTCTTGTTGGGCGAAACTCAAAAGGACTTGTAGATGTGACATCTCGAAATACCTCACAAAAAAAAACACGGTGAAGAAAATTAAAAAGGAAGAAGAAAAATTAATTAAAACTAACAAAAGGAAAAACAAAAATAAAATAACCAATTACTTCAGAAAAAATCCCTAGCAACAAACCCTAAACCATTTTAAACTTTGCTAAGAATATATTCATTATTGAGTAAATTAGTAGGAACGGGTCATGTCTGCAAAGGATTGGTTGTTATTAATTTCTTATTGTCTCTAAAACCTAAGATACACTAAAACTAGACACAAGTTGGGGGCTTTAAATTTAACTTCACTTAAAATTACCAAATTAAAGAAAACACAAGAAAAATAAAAGATTGCAAAAATGATAATAAAGCCAGTTAAATGATCATTCCCACCACTAGACAATAACGATTAAATCTGTCACAGAAATTATCTCCAATTCTCTATTGAATCTATCAACTGTAGATAACAACAAGCACTACTATCTTAATCTTTTCTAACAATGTTGTTCAATAAGACAAGCTCTTTATATAAATCTCTTTCCATTAAATAATATAAAACAAGCTCTCTAGATTTAACCTAACAAAAGCATTGAGAGGAGAAATATAGATTGATGTAAGGAACAAGCACACAAGTTCAGTTCATTTAACTAAGTTATGCTCCACGTGCAATTATACAAAGACTTGATCATAATCAATGACTACCCCAATTTGCTACTAATGATTAGAAAAAAGATAATACACACCTAAATATAACAAGAATATTATTATAAATAATAATTATAAATAAAATAAAAATCTAACTTTAAAATTGTAAAATAATTTTAAAAATCAATTACATAGCCATGTATAGGGTTTTGAAATCACCCTTAATTAAAAATAAATTTAAACTTACTATATAGAAAAAGGAAAAAAAGAAAGAATATAAAGAAGAATGGATCTTTTGTTTAAAAGCCTTCTAAGCATATGATTCTCTTTAAGCAACTACCTAAGCTTCTCTCTCTCATCTCTCCCCCCTAACTATGAAAAATAATGAAAAGATGCTTGGTCCAAAGATGATATATTTATAGGCTTCTAAAGTTAGGGTTAAAATAGAAATGCTTGTAGCTCTTTTGGACCTAAAACTCAGTAAAGTTCACATCGTAGCACTACAGCCTCAAGACCTAGCATCATGGCCCGTTAAAATCTCGCATTTAGGTTCTTCAGTGACCAATGTTGTGGCACCCGAAAGCTAGCATTCCAATGCTGGCTCCATGGGTACATATAGGGCATTCTAGTGTAGTGGACACCTAGGCACTCATTTTCCAATGCCTAGGTGTACAGTTTGCTAGTTCTTGGACTGAATGTTCTGTTTAACATTACAGCTTCAATTCTTTAGAGCTATGGCTCCAAAAACTTATCCAATTCACGATTGTTTACTCCAAAACATTCTTTAGCATCCAAAACACCTACAAAATACAAAATAAAAATAAATTAAAATAAAGAAACCCAAGAAACTAACAAAGAAAAGATAAGGAAATTAATATAAAAATATATGAAATTAAGCAATTATTAGAAGTTAATATAGTATTTTTCTGAACCTTGGAGGGATCAACACTTATTCCTCTTTAATACACAATGAATGCCAAAAACTTTTTAGAGGAGACTCCAAAAGCGCATTTCTTCAAATTCCTCTTCAAGTTTAACTTCCAACATCACTTAAATACCTTGGCCAAAAAAGTGAAGTGGTCCTCCCAAGAGCATGACTTGGCAACAAAATCGTCGATGAAATCCTCAACTTCTTTGCCCATCATATCATGGAAGATGGTGGTCATGGCCTATTGATAAGTTGCCTTGGCCTTCTTTAGCCTAAAAGACGTCACAGTGTAGTAGAACTTGCCAAAAAAGTTTCGATCAATATCTTCTTGGCATCTTTTAAGGAATCTTGATTTGATTGTAGCCACTAAAACCGTCCATGAATGATAACAATTCATGGACAACGGTTGAGTCAATGACCACATCCATGTTTGGTAATGGTAACTCGTCCTTTGGGAAAGCTTTATAAAGATCATGAAGGTCCACACAAATTTGAGCTTTCCCATTCTTTTTCTTCACATGAATGATGTTGGCTAACCACGTAGGATGCTTTATAGGCTTGATGAAATGAGCCTCTATAAGCTTTTCTACTTCCAACTTGATTTGAGTTTCTAGCTTCTGGTTAAAGATGCATCGGGCTTGCTTGACATTTGTTATTTTGTGATGAATGATGAGAGCATGGAAGATCAACTTAGTATTCATGCTAGACATGTCTTTGTATCTCTAGGCGAACAAATTGATGTTCTTCTTGAGGAGCTCAAAGAGTGGAATACATTATCTAGAGGGAATTTTAGAGCTAATAGGCACCTTCTTGTATACTGTCGAATCACCATGAAAGTTGATTTGCTCCAATTCTTCCAATACAGGCTCAGATTCATCTTATATGTGTCTTGGAGCTGGTTGTGGCTGAACTACTTCTTTAGTTTCTTTAGTTGAGTAAAATAAAAAAATACAAATTTTTTTTCTATTGGGTTTATAGGGTTTTGGGAGATTTAGAGATAGGCATGATTGGAAAAAAAAGGTTTAGAAACCCTAATGACATCAAAGGACATTTTTTTTTTTTGAGTGGAGGAGAGTTTTGTATATTGTTTGAATGTAGATAGGGAGAAAGAGAGAGAAAAAAATGAGAGAGGATTTTGCTAACTTTTACTATTTTTAAGAGTAACTTTATTTTTTATGTTTTTTTATGTTTTAATTTTAAAGTTTTTTTGAAAAATATTAGGAACTTTACTAAGATGCCCTTATTAATAAGGTCACATGCGTCTCATGTGACACAAAACTTAACGGAGGATAGTAAATTGATCCCTCAACAACAAAAATGAAAGGTTAAGGCCAATTCAATTAAAAAAAAGAGAAAAGTTTTGGACAAAATGCTCACCTTTTTGAAAGGTTGAGGACTAATTGTGCAATTTACCTAAAAAATTTTTAAACACATATTTTTTATCTAAGTTTCAAATGGCTTAATACGTGTCATATTCGTGTTGACTAATTTATGATATGTTTAATAAATGAGTTATTATGGGTCAATTTCTAGTTGGTAGGTTTAACCCATTTTGACCCTTTATTTAATCTTGTCTAGTGAGTTCAACCCATTTTCACCTAAAGGTGAGCATTTTGCATAGGTTTTGACTTACACCATCATGTCATGACTCAAATTGCCAGCCCTAAATGCAATAATATTGATGGAGGATCTGGTGTAACTAGAGCCTTTCAAACATGCACATCGTTGATTGTTGCCTCCAAGTATACAAGACGTCTATGTTTGGGGTATGGTACTTTTGTATCTTCTTCAGCGAAGGTGATGGAGTTCGTGGTGCCTAAAAAAGTATGAGTGGTGTAATCTTCACTAACATATCACCCAGGTCCCTACTCTATAGAGACTCTTGATAATGCATCTATAGTAGTAAGTCTGGCTTATAGCCCAAGCCCAAGCTGGTCGAATAAGGATTTAAACTTTGGGCTTTACTGGAGCACATGTATAATTGAAACAGCTAGAACAAGCATTAGACCTTCTTCTTCGTCTCAAAGGTAGATGCCCACTAATATAGCCTCTCGATCTGGTGTCTTTTACCTTAGAGCCAGCTCTAGAAACATGCTAGGCGTCTGAGCTGTGTATGCTCCAAGGTGAGATGGTGACGATGGCTTTATAGGTTGATTAATCCCCTAAATATTGGCTCCAGAGTTGTAGGTAGGATCTTGAAACAAGGTGATGTCTTTTTCATTGCCCAGGAAGTCATATTTGCAAGGACTTCATTAATACAGATGAAAGGTTAGATGATGGTTTTAAACCTTAGATAGTCAAACCATTGTCTAATCCACAATCATAATATGTAGTATATATTAGACGATAGTTTTTAACCATCGTCTAATAAGTGCTCGAAATACAACAAGCTTGTGAAAAGGGCAAATTAGATGGCAATTTTTCCCCAAAAAGCCTTAAAAATTGAAAAATATATATATTTTTGCCAAAACAATTTCTTCTCAAAAACTAATTTCAACTATTATTCGTAAATTTACGTCCTCTTATTTGATAACTTGATTCATGTCTAATGTAGAAAAAATATATAATGATTTTAAAATCATATATAATAAATATGCATATAACACAAATATTTAAAAAACTATAGCCAATGTTTATCCAGAAAATACAACAAATTTTAAAAAAATAAATTCAAATGAAGAAAATCTCAAAATATTCTAAATGTACCCAAATTTTTGTGCTTAAGACGTAGGTGTAGGTGAAGGCGACGACAACAAGTCACGGTGTTAGAGATAGTTTGACGATGAGTCACGATGTCAGAGAAGAGGGTTGAGGGAGTAAGGAGTAAAAGAGATGAAAGTGAGAGTAGGATGATAGAAGGAATTTTAGAGGAAGAATCAGAAGGTGAGGAAAAAAAGTTAAAAGGTAACGAAGATGGAGATGAGAGAACTTAGAGAAAGAATGGAGGATTTAAGAGAAAAGCTTTAGAGTTTGTAAATTTTCTAGAGTGGAATGAAAGAGAGTGTTAGAGGAATGAAATATTGTATTCAAAATTTAAGAAGAAGATGAGAAACTTTGAAATTTTTTGATAAAAGAATGAGCGCAAAAAAGTCCAAAACCGTTATCTAATGTCAACAATCTTTTTTTAAGAAAAAAAGTGGACTCTCCAGCTCTTTAGATGACTGTTTTCAAAAAAATTGTTAAGCCATTGTCTAATCTTGTACATTAGATGACGGTTTTCTAAAAACCATCATCTAATCTAGCACATTAGATGAAAATTTTCTAAAAACCGTAGTCTAATGTGCATGTAGAAATCTTCAAAACATGGAAATTATTGTCCCGTGTTTTTTCAATACATAGGACGACGGCTTTTTATAAAATGTTGTAAAATAGGCATTGTTAAATCTCCTATTTGTATTAGTGTTTCAGGAAAATAGAATTCATAAATTTGTCTCATAGAATTCCTTAATGGTCATAGGCTCTGAGGGTCTCTACTTTGGCTAAAAAAATTTCAACAAAAGTCAACTTTGTAGCAGTCATCTTAGGCAACAATGACGTTGGAGATTTCTCGGGTTTTGGAGTGAATTTTGGAGATGGCTCTAAGACAACCTATTTTGATTCCACTAGTAATTTGAAAGTTAAGCGTCACCTGGTAGAGGCCTTCTTTCTCTTGCAGCTAGTTCTGAACGGATAATGTCAAATGAGGGTCCTCTAGAGGCTCTAGAATTCTCGTTGTGATGTTGTTCAAAGCCAGCTCTAGTTCTTCCTCAAATTCAAACTTTCATTCATTGGCAGGAGTCGAGTGTGAGGTCTCTCCTTCCTTAGAGCTTGATTCCCATCTTGAAGGAGGTGGCATGGACATCCTAAAGTAAGGGACGCAGCATAGTATCTTTAAAAATCATTTTCATAGTTCCCAAAGGACCCGTAAATAGCCTTCAGTGACCTCAAGTCATTTAGCCATGCATGAACTTCTTCATTAGAGCCATCTTCTTTCATTAGATCTAAGTTTATGCAAAATAACAACACCTTTCTTTCCCATTTGGTGCGAAAGTGGGTCATAGTCAAAACTTTGGCTTTTTTGAGAGGGCTCTAAGGTACCATCTTTAATTTTTGCATGCCAGATCATGTGGATAGTGTTGTATATAAAAGTAGGATGATTCATATACTAGGGTTAGATAAATACCTTGTATCCATTTTGTCCACTTCGCTTAGATGCCTGCAAGGAACAAATGGCGTTATTGTTAAAAAAACGGTATGTAGTGGAATTTTAAAAACTTTAAATCAGAGTATTATCCCAAACATAAGTTTGACATACTAAATACATAAATTAATGATAGATCTCACTAACCTCTTTTGTTAACCAAACAGCAGTAGCAATTTGTGAAAAGAAGAACGTCCCAAAAGAACCTCAACCAACTAATCTTCTTTGCTATTCTCTATCGACGATTGGAGTGTGGGTGGTCACACATTGCACAGCTTTTTCTTTGGTGACTCTCCTTCCAAGCACTTAGGAATACCTATAACTAAGGTCCTTGATTTTGAACAATATCTCTCAGGGAGTTTCAAAGTTTCTCAAATTAAAGTACTTACTCTATGCTTCTCAATTGGTCTAAATAACTAAGAAAAGTCATCCCTATTTATAGTGGTCAAATTTAGGGCTAAACCTTATTAGATTAGGCCTCAAAATTTGAGTCTAGGTCAACTTCTTATGAGAAACGCATAAAAAATGCGTATATGATTATCGCACGATTGGCAAGCGATCTAGGAGATTAGCCTGCCGAACTTACTCTATTAGCAGGTCGAAGTTTCCTATCGGTCTGTCGAACTTACGATAATTTTGATCCCTAGGAATATCTTACTTTCCGCACAAGAATCTTAGAGCCTCAGTTTTAATTCAAACAACTTAGTAGAGAAGTTTCCTGATTAAAACAATCATATCCAGATAATCCCGTAGAAAATAAAATATTATCTAAATAATTGAACATGTTTATCTTGAATTAATTTACAAAGTTAATTTAACCAATAAATTAACCTAAATTATTAAATCCATTCTTATCAAATTTTAGCCAATCTAATAATTTAACAAGAGTCACCAATATGTAATAAAACATGTTGTATCGTTACAGGATTTATAACGAGCTAGCAAAAGAGACCCGATGGACATAATAGTTCAAGCTCCTATAATTATTAAATACGATATCCTAGATACATATTTTATAGTTATCAACTCTAACATACTCCACTAAAAGCTTAGAGTTACACTCTCAAACTATAAAATTATGAAGCTTTAATAAGCTAAGCATCCATAACATATCATAATGTGTTATATCGCCATAGGATATTCATAATCAACCTAAGGATAAATTCTGTTTTATCTTCTCGATTATTTTTTTCTTACATTCCATTACCGCACCATTGAAACACTTACTATCTATAGACAGTATATCATTTGGTTACATCTATGTATCCACATGGTTGAGCGCTATAGTCTTCCAATTGCAGGATAATGCATATAAGAGAATATCATTAGCTCTACAAAAAAGACCTATGGATTCCATATCTATGAATAATGAGTCTACATGAATCCACAGTTTTATCTCTAACATACTGGCATGCGTACCATTATCAAGTCAGGATGTTATCTTTTGGTACATCAAAAAACATAAATCAAGAATAAGGACCCATTAATCATTTCAGGATTAAGACACAACACATATGATTATCTAAAGTGAATTGATTTGCACAAATAGAATTATTAACCAAATCAATCCAACTTTTATGTCTTGATCCAATATATCGTCACTTATGACAATGCACCAATGTTTCTACTCTTAAAGTCCCAATCCGATGGCCAAGACAAGCCATCTCCCATTAGGGATGCAGACAACATAACAATCTTAGCATGAATAAAGCACCAAACTTTATTCCCTCGATTGTGGATCTTATGATTTAGACCATTACCTTTAAGATTAATGTCTTTTGCATTATCTATCTATCGTATGCATGATTTTTAAAGGTTTAGACCGATAGTCTTAGACTCTTGTTTGCTTATTATACATTCAATAGAAATGAACATAAAGAGGACAACATTTGGTACATGAATAATAAATAAACCCTTTGTTGATAAAATGTCTTCAAAAACATATTACAAAATTTTACTCCTTAGGGCACTATGTCTAGCAATCTCCCGCTTGCACTAAGTGAGTAAATATGACATATCTCGCATCCCCATAGCCTCCACATGCTTCTCGAAAACTTTCGTAGTTAGTGTCTTCGTGAAAAAATCAGATAGATTGCCCTTAGATATAATGTTGCATACTGCAACATGTGCGCCCTCAATTAAGTCCTTTATTACATGATACTCCTGATGCATATGCTTACTCTTCTTGTAAAACCTTGGTTCCTTAACATTAGCTATCACTGCAGTACTATCACAATGCAGCGATACCGCCTTATCCATACCAAGAACTACCTCAAGATCCCCAAGGAACTTGTGGAGCCACACTGCTTCTTTCGAAGCATCACTAGCTGCCACATACTCGGCCTCCATCATTGAATCCAAAGTGCAATCTTGCTTGAAACTTCTCTAAACAATGGCACCTCCGCCCAAAGTAAAAACAAAACCAAAAGCCGATCTTCTTGAATCCAAACAAGATTAGAAATCTAGCTCGGTGTATCCTAGAGGTGTTAGATCCTCACCTGAATACATAAGCATATACCCTCAAGTCCTTATCAAGTACTTGAAAATAGGCTTGACCGTAACCCAGTGGTTTGGTCCTAGATTCAACTGAAATCGACTTACTATCTCGACCACATAACAAATGTCCAGTCGTGTGCAAAGTATAGCATACATAAGACTACCCACTACCGAAGCATAAGGCACCTTCTTCATGTATTCTCTTTCTTCATTAAACATTGGTGAGTCTCTCTTAGAAAGAGTAATTCTAGACCTAGATGGTTGCCCACCTTTCTTGGGATTCTATATTGTATACTTCTCAAGAATTTTATCTATGTAGGTCGCTTGGGATAAAGCTATCATTTTGTTTTTCCTATCTTGAAAGATCTGGGTACCGAGAACATAATTTGATTCACCCAAGTCTTTCATGTCAAACTACTTGGTCAACCATAATTTGACCAATAACAATGGCCCAACATTATTATCAATTAGCAGAATGTCATCTACATGGAGCAATAAAAAAGCCAACTTCCTATCCTTAATGTGTTTGTAAACACATGGTTCATCCATGCGTTGTTTGAACCCATAAGGCTTGATCACCTGATCAATCTTACGTTCCAAGAATGGGAAGCCAACTTAAGTTCATAAATTGACTTTAGCAACTTATAGACCTTACCCTCCTTACCCTTAGCCTCGAACCCGTCTGGCTGTACCATATATATGTACTCATTAAGATAGCCATTTAGAAAGGCCATCTTGACATCCATTTATCAAATCTTATAATCAAGAGCGGTAGCTGTGGATATGAAAATGTGGATGGACTTAAGCATGGCTACAGGTGAAAAGGTTTCGTCGTAATCAATTCCTTCCTTTTGTATGTATCTCTTAGGTACCAGTTATAGGTTTCCACATTCCCATCAGCTCCTCTCTTTCTCTTATAGATCTACTTACACCTATAGGTTTTAACCCTTTGTGAAGATCCACAAGTTCCCAGACTCAATTAGTCTCCATAGACTTCATCTTAGTGTTCATGACTTCTATCCAGAGCTTTGAATCAACATCTGCTACCGCCTCTACATAAGTGCAAGGATCCTTGTCATATTCAACTGATTCAGCCAAGTATGCTTTGTTAGACATGTATGCCCTAGGGAGTAAAAATGTAACAAGTTTTTGGAGACATTTTTTATCAATAAAGAATTTATTCATTATTTATGTACCAAATCTTGTCCTCTTTACGTTCATATTTATTGAATGTATGTTAAGCGAACAATAGTTTGAGACTGTCGGTCTAAACCGTAAGAATTGGGCATATGATGGACGGATTATGCAGAAGACACAATTGTTAAGGTGATGGTCTAAATCATACGATCTACAATCGAGGGAATAAAGTTGGGCGCTTTATTCATGCAAAGATTGTTATGTTGTCTATATCTCTTTTGGGAGATGGTTTGTCTTGACCATCGGAGATGGACTCTGTGAATAGAAACATTGGCATGTTGTCATAGGTGACAATGTGTTGGATCGGGACATAAAGTAAATTGATTTGGATTAATAATTCTATCTCGGCAAATTGATTCACTTTAGACAATCATTTTTGTGTTGTATCTTAATCCTGAGATGAATAGTGGGCCCGTTGTCTTGACTTATGTCTTTTGATGTACCAAAGGGTGACACCCACATCTTAATAGTGGTATGCATGCTGGTACATTGGAGGCATGACTCTTGATGGCGTAGACTTGTTATTCATAGATATGGAATCCATAGCTCCTCTTTAGGAGTGATGATATCCTCTTATATGCGTTGTCCTGTAATTGAAAAACCTGAGCGCTCAACCATTTGGATACATAAATATAACCGAATGGTATACTATCTTTGGATAGTAAGTTTTCTAATGGTGAGATGATGGAACGTACGATAAAAATAATCAAGAAGGTAAGACAGAACTTGTCCTTAAGCCGATTATGGATTATCATATGGGCATACGATACACTATGATATGTCATGGAGACTTGGCTATACGGGCTTCGTAATTCTATGTAGTTCGAGAGTGTAGCTCCAAGCTTTACAAATTGGTTTTGACCTTTGTGTAAGTTAATATATAAAATCGTTTTCTAATTTAACATCATCACAAACGCTAGCCCAATCATATGTAAACTTAACATTTGTAATGTATGACGATCCAAAAAAATTATTTGTAAAATTGCATACAACCACATTAGCTTCTTGTGCAAAACTTCTAGTTTAGGTCTTAGGATTTATTTTTATTTCAAGTTTTACATTTTTATTTTCCACGAAACTTCAGGGACAAGGCATTTTGGAGGCAATAAGAAGGAAGCCTGAAAGTTTTTTTTGAAGACTTACGACACCTTCCATGATCTTTCCTTTCCCTTTCTCTTTGTGCTTTGAGAATACTTGAACCTTGGTTTGTATATTTTATTTTTATTCATGAATTAATTTTGTTGTTTTAGGGATATGATTTAGCCTAGTATGATTATATAGATATTCAATTGGTTAAGAGATTAGTCAAATTAATTATTAGAGCCTCAAATATGTAAGTCTTTTGATTCTTGAGCTAGCTCTATATATTCTATGGGTTAGAATTAATAGATTCTTTTCAACACCATAGTCTCTCGAGACTGCATAGAAAACGCTCTATTAGATATTTTAGACTAGGTTTGGTTCTTACCAGTAATGTCAGGCATGGTTGGAGATGTGGTTTGATGCGATGCTAATATTTTGTCACAATATTAATTATTAGTTACACATGATATATTTATTTTAATTGTTAACATAATAATGTATAGTAATTATTTGTTTTAATTATTAAAATAATCAATTGTTGTAAGTATGGAAAAACAATATTTTTAAACGTTGAAATAAATACAAATCCAATTTTAATTCCAAAATTAATTGTGGTAATAAACATGAACTATAATTAGAGAACATGCATTGTGCTGTTAAAAACTGACACGTGGAAGACTCCTTGTGGGAGTTTGCTAAGCACGCCCAACGCGTACAAGGACTGGGTGTGAGTTAATTGCTAAAGGGCAAGGGATGTCCTTGGTTCTATTAGGCCTAACAACATCAATATACCTCAAAGGACCTTATCTAAAATAGATTTTTTTGGAGTCTATTTGGTTCAAATAGTTCATTAGTTCATGTGGTGTCAATGAAGAAATTTTTTTGGACCTTATCTAAAATAGCTTTGTGAATGGCTTGCTTCATTGAAAGTGCTAGACAGCTATTCTTCGAACTTGAAAAAGTTGGTGTCGGTCAAGAATTTGAAACTTATTAGCATGAAAACACACGATTGTCATGTGTTGATGCAGCAATTACTACCACTTGCTTTGTAGGGAATTCTAACAAAGGATGTGAGATTTGCAATTACCAAGTTGTTGTTGGAAACAAAGTGTGCAGTAGAATTTTAAAATTTTTTTCATCAGAGTAATTTCCAAAACACAAGTTTCACATGTTATATGTATAAATTAGATAGATCTTACTAACCTCAGTGTGCCGAAGAACCTCCGCAACCTGTGTAGAGAAGTAACGTTCCAGAAGAGCCTCAACCAACTAGTCTTCTTTGCTATTCTCTATCCACAACCGGAGTGAGTGTGGGCTCACACGTAGAGCTCTTCCACCGGTGACACTCCTTCCAACCAATAGAGAGAACCCAAAGCTAGTGCTTGTGATTTGTGAACAAAAGCTCTCAGGGAGTTTTTTTAGATGCTCACTAGAAGAGTATCACTCTTAATCTCTCAAATTGGTCTGAGTAAATCATGAGACTCACTCCCTTTTTATACCTATTGGTCCTGGGGTCATTCCATATCAGATTAGGTCTCAAAAACTCGAAACAGAATCAAGTTTGGATCAATATCTGATAAGATCCGACGTGAAAACACGTAATCTTATCTCCGCTGATCGGCAGGCCGAACATGTCATTCAACAGGCCGAACTCCCGAGAAAAAATCTTTGCGAATCTGTTATTTTCCACCCGAGATTCTAAAAGATAAAGTCTCAGTTTTGATTCAAATAACCCAATAGAGAAGCTATCTGATCAAAACAAACTTTATCAAGATAATCTCTAAGAAAATAAATCAATTCATAATAATTCTACAAGTTTATCTTGTTCTAACTTGTCCAATATTAAAACAACCGATAAACAGACAAGAATTATCTGATCGCAATAATTCAACAAGTTTATCTTGAACTAATTTCTTACAAAATTAATTCAACAGATAAACAGACATGAATTATTTGATTCTTACAAATTTTAAACCAATCTGATAAATCTGACATAAGTCACCAATTATTGGAAAAGCATGCCATGTCGTTATAGGATTTTGTGAGCTAGCAAAGGGGACCAAAATGGACCTATAAAGTTCAAGCTCATGATAATTATGAAACCCAATATCCCAGATATACATTTCACAATTATCAACTCCAACGCTACTCCACTAAAAGCTTGGAGCTGCACTCTCGAACTTTATAGAATTACGAAGCTCGTGTAGCTAAGTCTCCATGACATATCAAAGTGTATCGCATCCCCATATGATCATCCATAATCGGCTTAAGGACAAGTTCTGTCTTACCTTCCCGATTATTTTTATCTTACGTTCCATTGTCTCACCATTAGAAAACTTACCATCCAAAGATAGTATACCATTCGGTTACACCTATGTATCCAAATGGTTGAGTATTCTAGTTTTTCAATTACAGGACAACGCATATAAGAGGATATCATTACTCCTAAAGAGGAACTATGGATTTCATATCTATGAATAACAAGTCTACGCTATCAAGAGTCATGCCTCCAACGTACCGGCATGCATACCACTATAGAGATGTGGGAGTCACCCATTGGTACATCAAAAGACACAAATCGAGATAACGGGCCCACTATTCATCTCAGGATTAAGATACAATACAAATGACTATCTAAAGTGAATCGATTTACCAAGACAGAATTATTAATCCAAATCAATTCACTTTATGTCCCGATCCAACACATCGTCACCTATGACAACATGCCAATGTTTCTATTCACGGAGTCCAACTTCAATGGCCAACACAAACCATCTCCCAAAAGGGATATAGACAACATAACAATCTTTACATGAATAAAGCGCCCAACTTTATTCCCTCGATTGCGGATCATACGTTTTAGACCATCACCTTAAGAATCGTGTCTACCGCATAATCATCCCATCATATGCCCAATTCTTAAGGTTTAGACTGACAGTCTCAGACTACTGTTTGCTTATCATACATTCAACAAATATGAACGTAAAGAGGACAAGATTTGGTATATAGATAAATGAATAAATTCTTTATTGATAAAAATGTCTCCAAAAACGTATTACATTTTTACTCTTTAGGGCATACATGTCTAACAATCTCCCACTTGCACTAAGTGAGTAAATACAGCAAATTTTGCATCCCTATAGCTTCCACATGTCTCTCGAAGACTCTCGCAGTAAGTGTCTTCGTAAATGGATCAGCTAAATTGTCCTCTGACGTGATCTTGCACACCGTGACATGCCTGCCCTCAACGAAGTCCTTTATCACATGATACTTCCGATCAATATGCTTACTCTTCTTGTGAAATCTTGGTTCCTTAGCATTAGCTACCGCTGTACTGTTATCACAGTACAGTGATACCGCTTTATCCATACCAGGAACTACCTCAAGATCCCCAAGGAACTTGCAGAGCCACACTGCTTTTTTCGAAGCATCACTAGCTGCCACATACTCGGCCTCCATCGTTGAATCTGAAGTGCAATCTTGCTTCGCACTTCTCCAACTGATGGCACCGCCACCCAGAGTAAACACAAACCCCGAAGTCGATTTCCTAGAATCCAGACAGGATTGAAAATCCAAATCAGTGTATCCTAGAGGAGTCAAGTCCTCACCAAAATACACAAGCATATACCCTCGAGTCCTTCTCTGGTACTTGAAAATATGCTTTACCGCAACCCAATGGTTCGGTCCTGGATCCGCCTGAAATCGACTTACAATCCCGACCGCATAGCTAATATCCGACCGTGTGCAAAGTATGGCATACATGAGACTACCCACTGCCGAAGCGTAAGGCACCTTCTTCATGTATTCTCTTTCTTCATAAGACTTTGGAGAGTCTTTCTTGGAAAGAGTAATTCCAGACCTTGATGGTTGCCCACCTTTCTTGGAATCCTGCATTGCAAACCTCCAGAGAATTTTATCTATGTAGCCGGCCTGAGACAAAGCTATCATTTTGTTCTTCCTATCCCAAAAAATCTGGATACCGAGAACAAAATTAGCCTCACCTAAGTCCTTCATGTCAAACTGCTTGGTCAACCATAATTTGACCGATGACAACGCCCCAACGTCTTTGCCAATTAGCAGAATGTCATCTACATAGAGCAGTAGAAAAACCACCTTCCCATCCTTTATGTGTTTGTAAACACATGGTTCATCCACATTTTGTGAGAACCCATAAGTCTTGATCACTTGATCAAATCTTATGTTCCAAGAACGGGATGCCTGCTTAAGTCCATAAATTGACTTTAGCAGCTTACAAACCTTCCCCTCTTGACCCGCGACCTTGAACCCGTCTAGTTGTTCCATATAAATGGACTCATCAAGATAGCCATTCAGAAAAGCCGTCTTGACATCCATCTGCCAAATCTCATAGTCGAGAGTGGCCGCTATGGATAAGAGAATCCGGATGGACTTAAGCATGGCTACAGGTGAAAAGGTTTCCTCATAATCGATTCCTTCCTTTTGCATATAACCCTTAGCTACCAGTCTAGCCTTAAAGGTTTCGACCTTTCCATCCACTCCTCTTTTCTTCTTGTAGATCCACTTACACCCTATGGGTTTTACCCCTTCGGGAAGATCCACAAGCTCCCAGACCCGATTAGTCTCCATAGACTTCATCTCTGTGTTCATGGCCTCTGTCCAGAGTCCTGAATCAACATCCTCCATAGCTTCTGCATAAGTATAAGGATCCCTGTCATGTTCATCCGGTTTAGCCAAGAAGACCTCCCCATTAAACATATACCTTTCAGGTTGACGCTCGATCCTCCCACTACGCCGAAGCCCCTGAGACTGTTGTTCAGGTTTGTTTGGTTTTTCTACACCGATCGGAATGGTTTCGTTCGGAACCTCCGGAGTGAACGAATCACCCCTTAACTCCTCAAGCACCACTTTGCTTCAAGGTTTAAAGTTGTCCGTGTAACTCTCCTCAAGGAAAGTTGCATTAGTTGAAACCACGACTTTATTTTCCTTTGGGTTATAAAAATAACCCCCTTTAGTCCCTTTTGGATATCCTACAAATACACAAACTTCTGAACGTGCTTCCAACTTATTCGGATCCTTAAATAGGACATGAGCCGGACATCCCCATATACGAATATGGTTTAAGGATGTCTTCCGTCTTGTCCACAACTTGTGAGGAGTTTTACGGACCGATTTTGAAGGCACATTGTTCAAAAGATAACATGCGGTTTGTAGTGCATATCCCCAAAAAGATAAAGGCAATGATGAATAACTCATCATGGACCTAATCATGTCCAACAAAGTCCTATTCCTTCTCTCTGCTACGCCATTCTGCTGCGGAGTGCCCGGCGCAGTCAAATGGGATAAAATCCCATTCTCTAATAAGTGTCCCAAGAACTCATCAGAAAGGTATTCCCCACCTCGATCATATCAAAGTGCCTTTATGGGTCTACCTAATTGCTTTTCCACTTCAGCCCGAAACTCCCTGAACTTATCATAAGTTTCGCTTTTGTGGTGCATTAGGTACACATACCCATATCTTGAGTAATCGTCAATAAAAGTGACGAAGTACTCATACCCTCCTCGTGCCCGGATGTTCATCGGTCCGCAAACATCACTATGCACAAGTTCTAGAACCCCTTCGTCCCTATTGCCCTTAGACCCGTATGGTCTTTTGGTCATTTTACCCTCCAAACAAGATTCACATTGAGGTATAGATTCCACCTTTAAGTGACTTAAAGGCCCATCCCTTACCAACCTTTGAATCCTATTCAGGTTAATATGACCAAGGCGCAAATGCCAAAGATAAGTCTTATTAGAGTGAGAAGTTTTAAGTCTTTTTGAGTTATTATCATTTATCTCAGCATTAAGCAATAAGTCCATCTTAGGTTTGATAAAATATAGATTATTTTGCACCCATCCAGAATAGATAAAAGATTTGTTTTTACGAATCACCACTTTTTCATTAAAAGATACCACGTAGGAGTCTTTAAATAAAGAAGATACATAAATTAAATTCCTTTTAAATTTAGGAACATAAAAACAATCTCACAAAATTAAATTCCTATAATTATCAAAATAAAGATGGACATCTCCCACTGCTTCTGCTGAGACCAAGGATCTATCGCCCATCCGAAGCGTTAAGTCTTCACGAAGTAGACTTCTCGTTTCTTTGAAGCCCTGCAGAGAAACACAAACATGATTAGTTGCACCGAAATCTATGACCCAGATGTCACTGGATTCCTCAACCAAACAAGTTTCTAAATATAGAAGATCACACCTACCTCCCTTGGAAAGGAAGTCCTTGCAATGCTTCTTTATATGCCCGACCTTACCATAGAAGAAGCACTTAAGCTTCTTTGGGTTCTTCTTCTTCTTCTTCTTGCTCTTGGTTGCAGGAGGAATATAAGACTTCCCACTCTTGGCCCGTTGCTTCTTTCCATTCCCAGAGTTAGGATTGGAACCAGAAGCAGCTACCATATTGGCCTCACCACCAGCAAGAGACTCCCTGATCAGCAGTTCAAACTCCTGTAACTGTTTCATCAGTTCTGTCAAGGTCATATCCCGTCTATTGCTTAAATTAAAAGTAGCTCTAAACGGAATAAATTCCTAAGACAGAGTCTCAAAGACCATAGTCATCTGAGTTTCAGCATCGATGTCGGCTCCATTGGTTTGAGCCTCAGCGAGGTAACCCATGACCAACATCATGTGCTCCTTTATAGATGTCCCCGGTCTCTGTCTACAGTTTAAGAGTTTCTGAAGCGCCCCTTGCCGCTTTGTTATGGCCTAGCCTCCAAACATGTCCTCAAGATTATCCAAGATCTGCTTCGCAGTCTCATAATCTTGATGTTGAGCCTGCAGCACATTGTTCATGCCAGCCATAACATAGCAGCGGGCCTGATCATTAGCATCTTTCCAGCGGTCGTACGCTTGGAATTGCTCATTACTTGAGTCTCCCGTAGGCTCGGGAGGACAAGGAGTTGTCAGAACATAATTCAGTTTCTCAAAGGAAAGGACGATGTCCAGGTTTCGTTTCCAATCGTTATAGTTCTCACCGGTTAATTAGTTTTTGTCAAGTATTGATGATAAAGCATTTTTAGACATTTTCAATCTACAATAAAGAATCATATACCAAACATAAGCAAACATATATAATAATTTAGTAAGATAACACAATCATGTAAAATCATACAAATGTGTTTATGTGTCAAAACCTTGAAAATATCACAACCTTACAACGATAATTCCCAACTCAGAATTTAACAAGCTCCTAGGGGAGTCATGCTAAATTCAATCAGGAACACGGATCCCCTCCTGATTAATATATGCCATCTAGGACTCGTATGATCCAGCATATACTAATAATCGTTTCTTTGGCCATTAATTTTATTAACAGAGCTCCTAGGGGAGATTAATAATAAAATCAACGTGAGTGTATAACCACCGTTTCAATATTTTATCCATGATTTATAATCACCACCTAGGGGTGTGCAACCATAAATCATACTAAAATACCTTATCCTTTCATAAATCCAATCTGGTACATGATAGAAATCCCTTCCTTGGGGTTGGGACCACCATGTTCTTCCTATGGACCAACGATGGAGGGCTTAGGTTCTCTCTTCGAAAACCTTCTCCCACTCAATCTTTTGAAGTCAAGGTTTTATTTTAAAATTATGCATGAACAATTTTAATATGAGCGGAACTCCCTGTCCTATATGACATGTTATCAATATACATGGTAAATCATATTATAATGTAGACAAGCAAAGCTACAAGCAAAATAATAATAACCGTAATATTATGGTTCCACCCTAGAGAATAGAAAATTAAGATTACAAGAGAATAATCGAGACATTTATCGATTCTTCATCCTTGAATCCTCAAGCTGTATCCTTCTTCATGTAATATCCATCTTTAAGTCTTCAATCCCGTATGAATCGAATACTTCATATTTCCGGTCATATCCAAATTAAATGTTTCTCAGAATCGTCTTAAAAATAAAATTAAAACTGCACTGGAAAAATTGCACCTTTTTTGGACACTCGGCAGCTCTCGATCGGCAAGCCGGTCTGGGTTATCGGCCTACCGAACATGAAGGTTTGGCCTGCCGAACATGAAGGTTCGGCCTGCCGGCAGAGCACCAAAATTTATGCCCCACTGTCAGCCTACCGGACCATACGTCTGGCCTGCCGATCCGTGACCTCCGGCCAACCGAACTGTGAGGTCCGACATGCCGACCGAGCAGAAAACCCTCAATCTAGAAAATACAATTTTAATGCAATTCATCAATTTTATTTTCAACAATTCAAAAACATAAAATTAGAGACTCAGGAAATACCTGGAGGCGCCATCATCAATTTTCAAGATCCGACTTCTCGTTCCGTCTTCTCCGAATAATTATTTAATTACAAAATTCTTACAAATTAAAAATTAAATAACAATTCCTAGACGGAGATGATAGTCCGCCATCTAATTACATGAAAAACCTAGATACACATTCTAACATCTAAGGAACCATAACTGGTATTAATTAATTAATAAATAATTAAACAACGATTTAATCAACCATAATTAATTAATAAACATTCACCACATAATCCATGACAACATATATATTATATAGAAACCTAGAGGGCCATCTCTCTATAAAATTCAATTCAAGCATAGGATAGATTAAGATCATAAAATTTATGCATATAACATGATCACAAACTTGCAAATTTATGTAAAAACCTCGGCTCTGATACCAATTGTTGGAAACAAAGTGCGCAGCGGAATTTTAAAAATTTTTTCATCAGAGTAATTTCCAAAACACAAGTTTCACATGTTATATGTATAAATTAGATAGATCTTACTAACCTCAGTGTGCCGAAGAACCTCCGCAACCTGTGTAGAGAAGTAACGTTCCAGAAGAGCCTCAACCAACTGGTCTTCTTTGCTATTCTCTATCCACAACCGGAGTGAGTGTGGGCTCACACGTAGAGCTCTTCCACCGGTGACACTCCTTCCAACCAATAGAGAGAACCCAAAGCTAGTGCTTGTGATTTGTGAACAAAAGCTCTCAGGGAGTTTTTTTAGATGCTCACTAGAAGAGTATCACTCTTAATCTCTCAAATTGATCTGAGTAAATCATGAGACTCACTCCCTTTTTATACCTATTGGTCCTGGGGTCATTCCATATCAGATTAGGTCTCAAAAACTCGAAACAGAATCAAGTTTGGATCAATATCTGATAAGATCCGATGTGAAAACACGTAATCTTATCTCCACTGATCAGTAGGCCGAACACGTCATTCAACAGGCCGAACTCCCGAGAAAAAATCTCTGCGAATCTGTTATTTTCCACCTGAGATTCTAAAGGATAAAGTCTCAGTTTTGATTCAAATAACCCAATAGAGAAGCTATCTGATCAAAACAAACTTTATCAAGATAATCTCTAAGAAAATAAATCAATTCATAATAATTCTACAAGTTTATCTTGTTCTAACTTGTCCAAAATTAAAACAACCGATAAACAGACAAGAATTATCTAATCGCAATAATTCAACAAGTTTATTTTGAACTAATTTCTTACAAAATTAATTCAACCGATAAACAGACATGAATTATTTGATTCTTACAAATTTTAAACCAATCTGATAAATCTGACATAAGTCACCAATTATTGGAAAAGCACGCCGTGTCGTTACAGGATTTTGTGAGCTAGCAAAGGGGACCAAAATGGACCTATAAAGTTCAAGCTCATGATAATTATGAAACCCAATATCCCAGATATACATTTCACAATTATCAACTCCAACGCTACTCCACTAAAAGCTTGGAGCTGCACTCTCGAACTTTATAGAATTACGAAGCTCGTGTAGCTAAGTCTTCATGACATATCAAAGTGTATCGCATCCCCATATGATCATCCATAATCGGCTTAAGGACAAGTTCTATCTTACCTTCTCGATTATTTTTATCTTACGTTCCATTTTCTCACCATTAGAAAACTTACCATCCAAAGATAGTATACCATTCGGTTACACCTATGTATCCAAATGGTTGAGTGCTCCAGTTTTCCAATTACAGGACAACGCATATAAGAGGATATCATTACTCCTAAAGAGGAGCTATGGATTTCATATCTATGAATAACAAGTCTACGCTATCAAGAGTCATGCCTCCAACGTACCGGCATGCATACCACTATAGAGATGTGGGAGTCACCCATTGGTACATCAAAAGACACAAGTCGAGATAACAGGCCCACTATTCATCTCAGGATTAAGATACAATACAAATGACTGTCTAAAGTGAATCGATTTGCCAAGACAGAATTATTAATCCAAATCAATTCACTTTATGTCCTGATCCAACACATCGTCACCTATGACAACGTACCAATGTTTCTATTCACGGAGTCCAACTCCGATGGCCAAGACAAACCATCTCCCAAAAGGGATATAGACAACATAACAATCTTTACATGAATAAAGCGCCCAACTTTATTCCCTCGATTGCGGATCATACGTTTTAGACCGTCACCTTAAGAATCGTGTCTACCGCATAATCATCCCATCATATGCCCAATTCTTAAGGTTTAGACTGACAGTCTCAGACTACTGTTTGCTTATCATACATTCAACAAATATAAACGTAAAGAGGACAAGATTTGGTATATAGATAAATGAATAAATTCTTTATTGATAAAAATGTCTCCAAAAACGTATTACATTTTTACTCCTTAGGGCATACATGTCTAACAGTTGTGCTTGTTCTTTAACTAAATATGCTTCAAGGTAATTGATCTATTTATGCTAGATTCACTACAATCAGAGTTGGTACAAACCTTATGCATGCTTGGGAAGTATTTTCCACCAGCTTTTTTTGACATCATGATTCATCTAAGTTATGCGGACCGGTGTACTTGAGATGGATATACCCATTTAAAAGATATATGAAGGTTTTGAAGGACTAAGTAAAGAACCAAAATAGACTGGAGGGATGTATCGTAGCAAGTTATATAGCTGAGGAATCGATTAAATTTTGCTCTGAGTACTTGTGTAATGTGAGAGCAGTTGGGGTGCCAGAGACAATAAACATTGAGGCTAGGGAACTATCTACTGCAATTCTTTCTCAGTAAATCTAGAGGAGTGGGAGTAAGCTTGTCTTTATGTCTTGGACAATGCTAATGAAGTGGAGACTTTTATTTAGGTGCACAAGAACAAATTAAAAAAGGCAAAACCAAAAAGAGCAAGAAATGAGAAGTGGTTGCAAGATGAACACAACCGGACGTTTTGGTTGTAGATTAGAGCACACATATATGGCAAGTGCTCTATATCACAAGATAGAGGCATGTTACAAGACTTGAAGAACCTAGCTAGAGGACCGTCGTCGGTTAATACAAGGTATACATCATATTCCATAAATAGTTACACATTTGACACTCGTGAAAGAGATGAGAAGCATCCTATCCAAAATAGTGGTGTGACTCATAATTGTCTCTAGTCGTCCCGATGAAACCAAGAGTCGTTATTGACTGTGAAGAAGTTGCTAAGGATTGCATGGACATCCCTTCATTCACAAAAGGATTGCCACCGGTTGAAGAAATAGATGATTTTGAAGATGATGTTTTGCACTTGCTTCATGAAAATGTGGAATGGATATGTATTGAGGAACCAATGAAAAAAAAGAGAAAAAAATGAGCATCTGTAAACAAATTTATGTTAATTTATTTAAATATATTTTTATTCCATTTTTCATCTTTTTTTAAGGTAAGGGATATCTATTTATAGTTATATTTGTGATGAAAATAGCAAAAAGTAAACATTTTGGGCCATTGGATGGTTAACACACAGGCTAGCCACCTTGGATAGAGGAGAAAAACTTATGCAAGTGATGAATTTACACCAACTTTTATGACGATTTTTTAAAAATAGACCGTCCTAAAAACAAATATTCCATAACAGTTTCTTGTAGAAATCGTCATGGAAAGTTAGCTTGCACGATGGTTTTTCAAAAAAACCGTCGTGTAAGCTTAGACATTACATGATGGTTTTTTGAAAAACCATCATGTAATGTAGGGCTTCTTATTTTTTATAAATTGCACACCCCCTCTCTTATTTCAAAATTGACACTCTCTCTAAAACTCTCTCTCTCTCTCTTAAACTCTCTTTCCCTTTCAAACTCGCCACCCCCTCACTATAGCCCCTTATGGTCACCGTCTGTCATGATCGCCCCCTGTTGTCATCGCCGTCGCAATCACCCCTCGTCATGTAAGTTCTTTCTCTCCCTCTCTTCTCCCCCCTTGTGCCTCCGCCCGCCCCCGCCCCTCCTCTACCCCTCTCCCTCCCCCTCTATCTTCGCTCCCACCCCGCCACTCCCCCTCCCCCTCTGCCTCTGCCTCTATCTCTACCACCCCACCCCTCTCCCGCCTCGCCCTTCACCCCTTGCCCTTCCCCTCACACCCTCCCTACCCCTCCCTAGCCTCCCCCTCCACTCCCACCCCCCACCCCCGCCTTTGTGCCCCACCCTTTCCCTCTGCCTCCCCCTCCGCCCCCCATCCCCTGTCTCCGTCCCCTCCCCTCTCCTGCCCCCTCACTCTACCCCTACCCTTCCCCCTCTGGCCTCAGCCCCGCCCCATCCTCGCCCCCTTCCTTCATTTATTTTTCTTTTTTTTTTTGAACTTTTTCATTGTTCTAGTTGCATTCCACATATTCATATGGAAATATTAAAGAAAAACATACATTTAACTCTATAAAATAATTTGCTATTGCTTATGCTTAAGCCAATAATTTTTTTATTTAGTTTCTTCTCCATCTTTTTCAAAGTTTCTATTTTTTGCATCCGTTATTGTTTTTTGTCTATTTCGAGCTTTCAAGTTAAGCAAAAACAAGTTCCTAGTACATCAATCGATTGAATCATCTCGTTGATTGATTGAATTATAAATGAGATTAAAAAAGGAGATAATGATCTTTAATTAGTTTCTATTTTAATTAAAAATGCTAAAAAGCCATGTCATTTGGTAAACAACAAATTGCCTATCTAAAATCATAGTTAATGAGTTATCTAAGTTTAATTTTCATTACTATCATAATTTTTTTAATCAAATATTAAATTTCTTCACACCGCAAAACAACAATAACCATCCATGAGTAAAAGTACAAGTAAGCATTGAAATCGCACCCATACACTCTATACGAACCCATACCATCCTTGTCTATATAGGGGATCAAATTCAATATTATAGGGGGTGGTCATTATATTTAAGGGCAATCTTGTCTATATCATAAAGAAATAATAATACATTAAAAATTTTAACAAAGATTGTGGTACCATACCAGGGTTTTACAACTTCCCACATTTATAGTAGAATTTTCATTAAGGTCAATTGACACAATTTGTTTAAGATTATTCGTGATTTGTTTATGCATGATTTTTAAATATGATTTTGGTGTTTGTCATGAATATGTGCTTGGGTCAATTTTGTAAAAGGTTCATTTCAATATGGTGTGTAAAAGTTTGTTACAATATATAGTAGTGACAATTATAATATATTGTAAATAAGTTTGTGATTTTGTGCAATATATGATGTTGTGATTTTGGTGGTCATTAGAATAGGTAAAACATCTAAAAAAAGCGATAGTGACCACTATGAGGAGGAGTATGCATAGTGCACTCCATTTTCTTCTCAATATAGCAAGGGAAAACAAGTGAGTAAGCCACAATGGCACACCGAAGACCTACTTTGATGAAAAAAGTTCATCGGATGAAGAAGAAAGGTTTAAGAATAAAAGCGACATTTGATTCAAAAGGCCAACTGGAAGGCGCACCGGACATTGATTAAGCAGTTAGATTGGAGTCCTTAGTCGAGAACACATTCCTATATCAATTAAAGATTGGAGGTCTAAGAATTTGGACCAAGTAAAAGATGTGATTTGGAGAGAGATTTACGAAGCTTTCACTGTTAGAGGTGGCATAGGAAAAAGGCTTTGAAGGTTTGTGGTGAATTAGCAAAGGGGTTTAATTTTGACCTCTACTTTACTTTTGTACAGACCAACCTTTCCATTTCAGAGGGCGATGAAAATATATATAAGCGGCCTACAACAGTAGTACACTCTGACCTCTCTATAAATGATGACGATTGGGAAGCTTTTGTAAAGTATTGACGTTCCGCTGAATTCTAACAAAAAATAAGAGCGAAATATGAATACAGTTCTGTGGTTGGGTGAGTCGAATATAGAAAGCTCAAGCAATCATTAGTATGCTAATATCTTACTCGTATTACATATATCAATTATTCTATCCTTAATATGTTACCATCATAGCATAATACACTTAGTTAAGATAGGTGTGGTACCAACACGGGAGGGGTTTTTGGTAAAATAACATCAAGGTCTCGATGGACAGTTTCAAAATCCAAGAGTAGCAAAAATTAGGAACTTGATTGTAAGTTTATTGAACTCAAATTATTAATTTGTAATTTAATACCTATTGAAGGATATTAGAAATAACTTGGTTTGTTGTTGTTTTATCGGATGAGTACACAATGCAACAAAGTCAAGGGCCTTTCAATCCATCAATAACGATGACATATTGATGAGGCCACTAGGGAAACCGAAACATTCAGGACGTATTCACGGTCAATTAAAGTATGTGAAGTAGTCTCAATATTTTGACCTCCAACCAGGTTCAAAATTCAATTCCCAAATGTTGAAGATGCAGATAGAAATTGCAAAACTACAAGGTCTTGTGATCATTTTCATTTTCCAAGGACGTGATAGATTGATGGATGAGAGCATCTCACAATGCAACAGCTTCAAGGCTAGCTGTAACCCTCCCGACAATGTAGCAGAAGCTCCACAAGCTCCAAAAGTCCAATAATCACCTCATCGTTAAGAGCCCAAACAATATCAAAAATGCAGGCTCTTGTTGATGATAAAACTAATGGTGGGTGTGCACTTATTGCTCTTAGGAAGGCATGAATGAAGAGTCTTCCAACTAATACAGTCCATGGAAGACCCTTAGGGGATGAAAACGTACGTGTTAGCATCATTGCCATTAGAGTTAGAATAGCTGAATTACCTGTTTCGACATTTGAAGTAACAACTATGGGTGAAGTCACTGGAAGCTTTGTCACATGGTCAAAGAGGTTAATTGAAGTTGTTGCAACGATGAAGAAGAGTCCAGTACCTAGCCACATTCCACAAGATCTAGGGGGAAAGAAATGTTAGACATGTATGCCCTAAGGAGTAAAAATGTAATACGTTTTTGGAGACATTTTTATCAATAGAGAATTTATTCATTTATATATATATACCAAATCTTGTCCTCTTTACGTTCATATTTGTTGAATGTATGATAAGCAAACAGTAGTCTGAGACTGTCAGTCTAAACCTTAAGAATTGGGCATATGATGGATTGATTATGCGGAAGACACGATTCTTAAGGTGACGGTCTAAAACATACGATCCACAATCGAGGGAATAAAGTTGGGCACTTTATTCATGTAAAGATTGTTATGTTGTGTATATCCCTTATGGGAGATGGTTTGTCTTGGCCATCGGAGTTGGACTCCATGAATAGAAACATTGGCGCGTTGTCATAAGTGACGGCGTGTTGGATCGGGACATAAAGTGAATTGATTTAGATTAATAATTCTGTCTTGGCAAATCGATTCACTTTAGACAGTCATTTGTATTGTATCTTAATCCTGAGATAAATAGTGGGCCCGTTGTCTCGACTTGTGTCTTTTGATGTACCAATGGGACTCCCACATCTCTATAGTGGTATGCATGCCGGTACGTTGGAGGCATGACTCTTGATAGCGTAGACTTGTTATTCATAGATATGGAATCCATAGCTCCTCTTTAGGAGTAATGATATCCTCTTATATGCGTTGCCCTGTAATTGGAAAACTGGAGTGCTCAACCATTTGGATACATAGGTGTAACCGAATGGTATACTATCTTTGGATGGTAAGTTTTCTAATGGTGAGACAATGGAACGTAAGATAAAAATAATCGGAAGGTAAGACAGAACTTGTCCTTAAGCCGATTATGGATTATCATATGGGGATGCGATACACTATGATATGTCATGGAGACTTAGCTACACGAGCTTCGTAATTCTATAAAGTTCGAGAGTGCAGCTCCAAGCTTTTAGTGGAGTAGCGTTGGAGTTGATAATTGTGAAATGTATATCTGGGATATTGGGTTTCATAATTATCATGAGCTTGAACTTTATAGGTTCATTTTGGTCCCCTTTGCTAGCTCACAAAATCCTGTAACGACACGGCATGCTTTTCCAATAATTGGTGACTTATGTCGAATTTATCAGATTGGTTTAAAATTTGTAAGAATCAAATAATTCATGTCTGTTTATCGGTTGAATTAATTTTGTAAGAAATTAGTTCAAGATAAACTTGTTGAATTATTGCGATCAGATAATTCTTGTCTGTTTATCGGTTGTTTTAATTTTGGACAAATTAGAACAAGATAAACTTGTAGAATTATTGTGAATTGATTTATTTTCTTAGAGATTATCTTGATAAAGTTTGTTTTGATCAGATAACTTCTCTATTGGGTTATTTGAATCAAAACTGAGACTTTATCCTTTAGAATCTCGGGTGGAAAATAAAAGATTCGCAGAGATTTTTTCTCGAGAGTTTGGCCTGTCGGATGAGGCGTTCGGCCTGCCGAACTGGCCTGATCGGCCTGCCGATCAGAATGTTTGGCCTGCCGATCAGCGGGAGATAAGATTACGCATTTTCACACGGATCTTATCAGATACTGATCCGAATTTGATTCTGTTTCGAGTTTTTGAGACCTAATCTGATATGGACTGACCCTAGGACCAATAGCTATAAAAAGGGAGTGAGTCTCATGATTTACTCAGATAAAAAAAAAGGATCAATTTGAAAGATTAAGAGTGATACTCTTCTAGTGAGCATAACTCCCTGAGAGCTTTTGTTCAAAAATCACGAGCACTAGCTTTGGGTTCTCTCTATTGGTTGGAAGGAGTGTCACTGGTGGAAGAGCTGTACGTGTGAGCCCACACTCACTCCGGTTGTGGATAGAGAATAGCAAAGAAGACCAGTTGGTTGAGGCTCTTCTGGAACGTTACTTCTCTACACAGGTTGCGGAGGTTCTTCGGCACACTGAGGTTAGTAAGATCTGTCTAATTTATAAATATAACATTTCAAACTTGTGTTTTGGAAATTACTCTGATGAAAAATTTTTAAAATTCCGCTGCGCGCTTTGTTTCCAACAATTGGTATCAGAGCCGAGGTTTTTACATAAATTTGCAAGATAGTGATCATGTTATGTGCATAAATTTTGTGATCTTAATCTCTCCTATGCTTGAATTGAATTTTATAGAGAGATGGTACTCTAGGTTTCGATATAATATATATGTTGTCATGGATTATGTGGTGAATGTTTATTAATTAATTATGGTTGATTAAATAGTTGTTTAATTATTTATTAATTAATTAATACCGGTTATGGTTCCTTAGAGGTTAGAATGTGTATCTAGGTTTTTCATGTAATAAGATGGCGGACTATCATCTCCGTCTAGGAATTGTTATTTAATTTTTAATTTGTAAAAATTTTGTAATTAAATAATTATTCGGAGAAGACGGATCGAGAAGTCGGATCTAGAAGATTGATGATGTTACCTCCAGGTATTTCCTGAGTCTCTAATTTTATATTTTTGAATTGTTGAAAATAAAATTGATGAATTGCATTAAAATTGTATTTTCTGGAATGTGCGTTTTCTGCTCGGTCGGCATGCCGGACCTCACGATTTGGCAGATCGAAGGACACAGATCGGCAAGCCAGACGTGTGGTCCGGCAGGCCGACAGTGGGGCAGAAATTTTGGTGCTCTACCGGCAGGTCGAACTTTCATGTTCAGCAGGCCGAACCTCCATGATCGGCAGGCCGATCACCCAGATCGGTCTGCCGACCGAGAGCTGCCGAGTGTCCAGAAAAGGTGCAATTTTTCACGTGCAGTTTTAATTTTATTTTTGAGACGATTCTGAGAAACATTAAATTTGGATATGACCGAAAATATGAAGTATTCGATTCATACAGGATTGAAGACTTGAAGATGGATATTACATGAAGAAGGATACAGCTTGAGGATTCAAGGATGAAGAATCGATAAATGTCTCGATTATTCTCTTGTAATCTTAGTTTTCTATTCTCTAGGGTGGAACCATAATATTACGGTTATTATTATTTTGCTTGTAGCTTTGCTTGATTACTTTGCATGTCTGCATTATAATATGATTTACCATGTATATTGATAACATGTCATATAGAATAGGGAGTGCCACTCATATTAAAATTGTTCATGCATAATTTTAAAATAAAACCTTGACTTCAAAAGATTAAGTGGGAGAAGGTTTTCGAAGAGAGGACCTAAGGCCTCCATCGTTGGTCCATAGGAAGAACATGGTGGTCCCAACCCCTAGGAAGGGATTTCTATCATGTACCAGATTGGATTTCTGAAAGGATAAGGTATTTTAGTATGATTTATGGTTGCACACCCCTAGGTGGTGATTATAAATCATGGATAAAATATTGAAACGGTGGTTATACACTCACGTTAATTTTATTATTAACCTCCCCTAGGAGCTCTGTTAATAAAATTAATGGCCAAAGAAACGATTATTAGTATATGCTGGATCATACGGGTCCTGGATGGCATATATTAATCAGGAGGGGATCCGTGTTCCTGATTGAATTTGGCATGACTCTCCTAGGAGCTTGTTAAATTCTAGAGTTGGGAATTATCGTTGTAAGGTTGTGATATTTTCAAGGTTTTGACACATAAACACATTTGTATGATTTTACATGATTGTGTTATCTTACTAAATTATATTATATGTTTGCTTATGTTTGGTATATGATTCTTTATTGTAGATTGAAAATGTCTAAAAACGCTTTATCATCGATACTTGACAAAAACCAATTAACCGGTGAGAACTATAACGATTGAAAACGGAACCTGGACATCGTCCTTTCCTTTGAGAAACTGAAATATGTTCTGACAACTCCTTGCCCTCCCGAGCCTACGGGAGACTCAAGTAATGAGCAATTCCAAGCGTACGACCGCTGGAAAGATGCTAATGATCAGGCCCGCTGCTATGTTATGGCTAGCATGAACAATGTGCTACAGGCTCAACATCAGGATTATGAGACTGCGAAGCAGATCTTGGATAATCTTGAGGACATGTTTGGAGGCCAAGCCATAACGAAACGGCAAGGGGCGCTTCAGAAACTCTTAAACTGTAGACTAGAGACCGGGGACATCTGTAAAGGAGCACATGATGTTGGTCATGGGTTACCTCGCTGAGGCTCAAACCAATGGAGCCGACATCGATGCTGAAACTCAGATGACTATGCTCTTTGAGACTCTGTCTAAGGAATTTATTCCGTTTAGAGCTACTTTTAATTTAAGCAATAGATGGGATATGACATTGACAGAACTGATGAAACAGTTACAGGAGTTTGAACTGCTGATCAGGGAGTCTCCTGCTAGTGGTGAGGCCAATATGGTAGCTGCTTCTGGTTCCAATCCTAACTCTGGGAATGGAAAGAAGCAACGGGCCAAGAGTGGGAAGTCTTCTATTCCTGCTACTACCAAGAGCAAGAAGAAGAAGAAGAAGAACCCAAAGTAGCTTAAGTGCTTGTTCTGTGGAAAGGTTGGGCATATAAAGAAGCATTACAAAGACTTCCTTTCCAAGGGAGGTAGGTGTGATCTTCTATATTTAGAAACTTGTTTGGTTGAGGAATCCAGTGACATCTGGGTCATAGATTCTGGTGCAACTAATCATGTTTGTGTTTCTCTGTAGGGATTCAAAGAAACGAGAAGTCTACTTCGTGAAGACTTAACGCTTTGGATGGGCGATGGATCCTTGGTCTCAGCGGAAGCAGTGGGAGATGTCCATCTTTATTTTGATAATTATAGGAATTTAATTTTGCGAGATTGTTTTTATGTTCCTAAATTTAAAAGGAATTTAATTTCTGTATCTTCTTTATTTAAAGACTCCTACGTGGTATCTTTTAATGAAAAAGTGGTGATTCGTAAAAATAAATCTTTTATCTGTTCTGGATGGATGCAAAATAATCTATATTTTATCAAACCTAAGATGGACTTATTGCTTAATGCTGAGATAAATGATAATAACTCAAAAAGACTTAAAACTTCTCACTCTAATAAGACTTATCTTTGGCATTTACGCCTTGGCCATATTAACCTGAATAGGATTCAAAGGTTGGTAAGGGATGGACTTTTAAGTCACTTAAAGGTGGAATCTATACCTCAGTGTGAATCTTGTTTGTAGGGTAAAATGACCAAAAGACCATATGGGTCTAAAGGCAATAGGGTCGAAGGGGTTCTAGAACTTGTGCATAGTGATGTTTGCAGACCGATAAACATCCGGGCACGAAGAGGGTATGAGTACTTTGTCACTTTTATTGACGATTACTCAAGATATGGGTATGTGTACCTAATGCACCACAAAAGCGAAACTTATGACAAGTTCAGGGAGTTTCGGGCTGAAGTGGAAAAGCAATTGGGTAGACCCATAACGGCACTTCGATCTGATCAAGGTGGGGAATACCTTTCTGATGAGTTCTTGGGACACTTGTTAGAGAATGGCATTTTATCCCATTTGACTACGTCGGGCACTACGCAGCAGAATGGCGTAGCGGAAAGAAGGAATAGGACTTTGTTGGACATGATTAGGTCCATGATGAGTTATTCATCATTACCTTTATCCTTTTGGGGATATGCACTACAAACCGCACGTTATCTATTGAACAATGTGCCTTCAAAATCGGTCCCTAAAACTCCTCACGAGTTGTGGACAAGACGTAAGATATCCTTAAACGATATTTGCATATGGGGATGTCCGGCTCATGTCCTGTTTAAGGATCCGAATAAGTTGGAAGCACGTTCGGAAGTTTGCGTGTTTGTAGGATATCCAAAAGCGACTAAAGGGGGTTATTTTTATAACACAAAGGAAAATAAAGTCGTGGTTTCAACTAATGCAACTTTCCTTGAGGAGAGTTACATGGATGACTTTAAACCTCGAAGCAAGGTGGTGCTTGAGGAGTTAAGGGGTGATCCGTTCACTCAGGAGGTTCCGAACGAAACCATTTCAATCAGTGTAGAAAAATCAAACAAACCTGAACAACAACCTCAGGGGCTTCGGCGTAGTGGGAGGATCGGGCATCAACCTGAGAGGTATATGTTCAATGGGGAGGTCTTCTTGGCTGAACCGAATGAACTTGACAGGGATCCTTATACTTACACAGAAGCTATGGAGGATGTTGATTCAAAACTCTAGACAGAGGCCATGAACAAAGAGATGAAGTCTTTGGAGACTAATCGGGTCGAGAGCTTGTGGATCTTCCCGAAGGGGTAAAACCCATAGGGTGTAAGTGGATCTACAAGAGGAAAAGAGGAGTGGATGGAAAGGTCGAAACCTTTAAGGCTAGACTGGTAGCTAAGGGTTATATGCAAAAGGAAGGAATCGATTATGAGAAAACCTTTTCGCCTGTAGCCATGCTTAAGTCCATCCGGATTCTCTTGTCCATAGCTGCCGCTCTCGACTACGAGATTTGACATATGGATGTCAAGATGGCTTTTCTAAATGGCTATCTTGATGAGTCCATTTATATAGAACAACTGGACGGGTTCAAGGTCAAGGATCAAGAAGATAAGGTTTGTAAGCTGCTAAAGTCAATTTATGGACTTAAGCAAGCTTCCCGTTCTTGAAACATAAGATTTGATCAAGTGATCAAGACTTATGGGTATTCTCACAAAATGTAGATGAGCCATGTGTTTACAAACACATTAAGGATGGGAAGGTGGTTTTTCTACTACTCTATATAGATGACATTTTGCTAATTGACAATGACGTTGGGGCATTATCATGGTCAAATTATGGTTGACCAAGCAGTTTGACATGAAGGTCTTGGGTGAGGCTAATTTTGTTCTCGGTATCCAAATCATTCGGGATAGGAAGAACAAAATGATAGCTTTGTCACAGGCCAGCTACATAGATAAAATTCTCAGGAGGTTTGCAATGCAGGATTCCAAGAAAGGTGGCAACCATCTAGGTTTGGAATTACTCTTTCTAAGAAAGACTCTCCAAAGTCTTATGAAGAAAGAGAATACATGAAGAAGGTGCCTTATGCTTCGGCAGTGGGTAGTCTCATGTATGCCATGCTTTACACTCGACCAAATATTAGTTATGCGGTCGGGATTGTAAGTCGATTTTAGGCGGATCCAGGATCGAACCATTGGGTTGCGGTAAAGCATATTTTCAAGTACCTGAGAAGGACTCGAGGGTATATGCTTGTGTATTTGGGTGAGGACTTGACTCCTCTAGGATACACTGATTCAGATTTTCAATCCTGTCTGGATTCTAGGAAATCGACTTCGGGGTTTGTGTTTACTCTGGGCGGCGGTGCCATCAGTTGGAGAAGTGCGAAGCAAGATTGCACTTCGGATTCAACGATGGAGGCCGAGTATGTGGCGGCTAGTGATGCTTCAAAAGAAGCAGTGTGGCTCCGCAAGTTCCTTGGGGATCTTGAGGTAGTTCCTGGTATGGATAAAGCGGTATCACTGTACTGTGATAACAGTGCGGCGGTAGCTAATGTTAGACATGTATGCTCTAAGGAGTAAAAATGTAATACGTTTTTTGGAGACATTTTTATCAATAAAGAATTTATTCGTTTATATATACCAAATATTGTCCTCTTTACGTTCATATTTGTTGAATGTATGATAAGCAAACAGTAGTCTGAGACTGTCAGTCTAAACCTTAAGAGTTGGGCATATGATGGGATGATTATGCGGTAGACACGACTCTTAAGGTGATGGTCTAAAATATATGATCCGCAATCGAGGGAATAAAGTTGGGCGCTTTATTCATGTAAAGATTGTTATGTTGTCTATATCCCTTTTGGGAGATGGTTTGTCTTGGCCATCGGAGTTGGACTCCGTGAATAGAAACATTGGCGCGTTGTCATAGGTGACGATGTGTTGGATCGGGACATAAAGTGAATTGATTTGGATTAATAATTCTGTCTTGGCAAATCGATTCACTTTAGACAGTCATTTGTATTGTATCTTAATCCTGAGATGAATAATGGGCCCGTTGTCTCGACTTGTGTCTTTTGATGTACCAATGGGTGACTCCCACATCTCTATAGTGGCATGCATACCGGTACGTTGGAGGCGTGACTCTTGGTAGCGTAGACTTGTTATTCATAGATATGGAATCCATAGCTCCTCTTTAGGAATAATGATATCCTCTTATATGCGTTGTCCTGTAATTGGAAAACTGGAGCGCTCAACCATTTGGATACATAGGTGTAACCGAATGGTATACTATCTTTGGATGGTAAGTTTTCTAATGGTGAGACAATGGAACGTAAGATAAAAATAATCGGAAAGGTAAGACAGAACTTGTCCTTAAGCCGATTATGGATGATCATATGGGGATGCGATACACTATTATATGTCATGGAGACTTAGCTACACGAGCTTCGTAATTCTATAAAGTTCGAGAGTGCAGCTCCAAGCTTTTAGTGGAGTAGCGTTGGAGTTGATAATTGTGAAATGTATATCTGGGATATTGGGTTTCATAATTATCATGAGCTTGAACTTTATAGGTCCATTTTGGTCCCCTTTGCTAGCTCATAAAATCCTGTAACGACACGGCGTGCTTTTCCAATAATTGGTGACTTATGTCGGATTTATCAGATTGGTTTAAAATTTATAAGAATCAAATAATTCATGTCTATTTATCGGTTGAATTAATTATGTAAGAAATTAGTTCAAGATGAACTTGTTGAATTATGGCGTTCGGATAATTCTTGTCTGTTTATCGGTTGTTTTAATTTTGGACAATTAGAACAAGATAAACTTGTAGAATTATTGTGAATTGATTTATTTTCTTAGAGATTATCTTGAGAAAGTTTGTTTTGATCAGATATCTTTTCTATTGGGCTATTTGAATCAAAACTGAGACTTTATCCTTTAGAATCTCGGGTGGAAAATAAAAGATTCGCGGAGATTTTTTCTCAGCAGTTCGGCCTGCCTATCAGAAAGTTCGGCCTGCCGAACTGGCCAGTTTGGCCTGCCTATCACACAGTTCGGCATGCCGACCGCGACAGTTAAGATTACGCGTTTTTCACGCGTATCTTATCAGATATTGATCCGAACTTGATTCTGTTTCGATTTTTGAGACCTAATCTGATATGGACTGACCCCAAGGACCAATAGGTATAAAAAGGGAGTGAGTCTAATGATTTACTCAGATCAATTTGAGAGATTAAGAGCGATACTCTTCTAGTGAGCATCTGAAAACTCCCTGAGAGCTTTTGTTCACAAATCACGAACACTAGCTTTGGGTTCTCTCTATTGGTTGGAAGGAGAGTCACCGGTGGAAGAGCTGTACGTGTGAGCCCACACTCACTCCGGTTGTGGATAGAGAATAGCAAAGAAGACCAGTTGGTTGAGGCTCTTCTGGAACGTTACTTCTCTACACAGGTCGCGGAGGTTCTTCGGCACACTGAGGTTAGTAAGATCTGTTTAATTTATACATATAACATGTCAAACTTGTGTTTTGGAAAATACTCTGATGAAAAATTTTTAAAAATTCCGCTGCGCACTTTGTTTCCAACAGCTAATGCTAAGGAACCAAGATTTCACAAGAAGAGTAAGCACATTGATCGGAAGTATCATGTGATAAAGGACTTCGTTGAGGGCGGGCATGTCACGGTGTGCAAGATCGCGTCAGAGGACAATTTACCTGATCCATTTACGAAGACACTTACTGGGAGAGTCTTCGAGAGGCATGTGGAAGCTATGGGGATGCAAAATTTGCTGTATTTACTCACTTAGTGCAAGTGGGAGATTGTTAGACATGTATGCCCTAAGGAGTAAAAATGTAATATGTTTTTGGAGACATTTTTATCAATAGAGAATTTATTCATTTATATATATATACCAAATCTTGTCCTCTTTACGTTCATATTTGTTGAATGTATGATAAGCAAACAGTAGTCTGAGACTGTCAGTCTAAACCTTAAGAATTGGGCATATGATGGACTGATTATACGGAAGACACGATTCTTAAGGTGACGGTCTAAAACATACGATCCGCAATCAAGGGAATAAAGTTGGGCACTTTATTCATGTAAAGATTGTTATGTTGTCTATATCCCTTATGGGAGATGGTTTGTCTTGGCCATCGGAGTTGGACTCCGTGAATAGAAATATTGGCGCGTTGTCATAAGTGACGGCGTGTTGGATCGCGACATAAAGTGAATTGATTTGGATTAATAATTCTGTCTTGGCAAATTGATTCACTTTAGACAGTCATTTGTATTGTATCTTAATCCTGAGATGAATAGTGGGCCCGTTGTCTCGACTTGTGTCTTTTGATGTACCAATGGGAGTTCCACATCTCTATAGTGGTATGCATGCCGGTACATTGGAGGCATGACTCTTGATAGCGTAGACTTGTTATTCATAGATATGGAATCCATAGCTCCTCTTTAGGAGTAATGATATCCTCTTATATGCGTTGTCCTGTAATTGGAAAACTGGAGTGCTCAACCATTTGGATACATAGGTGTAACCGAATGGTATACTATCTTGGGATGGTAAGTTTTCTAATGGTGAGACAATGGAACGTAAGATAAAAATAATCGGGAAGGTAAGATAGAACTTGTCCTTAAGCCGATTATGGATTATCATATGGGGATACAATACACTATGATATGTCATGGAGACTTAGCTACACGAGCTTCGTAATTCTATAAAGTTCGAGAGTGCAGCTCCAAGCTTTTAGTGTAGTAGCGTTGGAGTTGATAATTGTGAAATGTATATCTGGGATATTGGGTTTCATAATTATCTTGAGCTTGAACTTTATAGGTCCATTTTGGTCCCCTTTGCTAGCTCACAAAATCCTGTAACGACACGGCGTGCTTTTCCAATAATTGGTGACTTCTGTCGAATTTATCAAATTGGTTTAAAATTTGTAATAATCAAATAATTTATGTCTGTTTATCGGTTGAATTAATTTTGTAAGAAATTAGTTCAAGATAAACTTGTTGAATTATTGCGATCAGATAATTCTTGTCTGTTTATCGGTTGTTTTAATTTTGGACAAATTAGAACAAGATAAACTTTTAGAATTATTGTGAATTGATTTATTTTCTTAGAGATTATCTTGATAAAGTTTGTTTTGATCAGATAACTTCTCTATTGGGTTATTTGAATCAAAACTGAGACTTTATCCTTTAGAATCTCGGGTGGAAAATAAAAGATTCGCGGAGATTTTTTCTCGGGAGTTCGGCCTGTCGGATGACGCGTTCGGTCTGCCAAACTAGCCTGATCGGCCTGCCGATCAGCGGGAGATAAGATTACTCGTTTTCACGTGGATCTTATCAGATACTGATCCGAATTTGATTATGTTTCGAGTTTTTGAGACCTAATCTGATATGGACTGACCCTAGGACCAATAGCTATAAAAAGGGAGTGAGTCTCATGATTTACTCAGATAAAAAAAAAGGATCAATTTGAGAGATTAAGAGTGATACTCTTCTAGTGAGCATAACTCCTTGAGAGCTTTTGTTCAAAAATCACGAGCACTAGCTTTGGGTTCTCTCTATTCGTTGGAAGGAGAGTCACCAGTGGAAGAGCTGTACGTGTGAGCCCACACTCACTCCAGTTGTGGATAGAGAATAGCAAAGAAGACCAGTTGGTTGAGGCTCTTCTAGAACGTTACTTCTCTACACAGGTTGCGGAGGTTCTTCGGCACGCTGAGGTTAGTAAGATCTGTCTAATTTATACATATAACATGTCAAACTTGTGTTTTGGAAATTACTCTGATGAAAAATTTTTAAAATTCCGCTGCACACTTTGTTTCCAACAAGAAACACCAAAAAAAAAAAAGAAAAGTTTTATAAAAGCAAGACAGTCACAACCTAAGGTAGAATAAGAACAGGAACAACCCGTTACAAATGTGCCCCTGCCTGTATTTAACTTCTCTTTAATACCTCCAAAATTTATATCGTTGGCTTTATACACATATTCTTTCATATGCGACGGGTTAATGATTCAATGCTCGATACCAGGAAATATCATTAGCAATGAATTGCCTATCTATGTGGGATATGAAGGCATTTACCACTTCATCACCTTTGATCAAATTGGGGCAAACTGTATCATGGTATACCTCAGGCAATAACTCTATCCTTAATTCTTAATTTTTTAAATCTAATTAGAGTTGTAAGGTGCTTTCAAATAATTAAGTGTATTGTTTTTTATTGTATTTTTGGTAGAATATTGTGAACTTCAAGGCAAGACGCACAATTTCATCTTCATATTTCTAGCAATTATTTCAAGTGCTATAAGAGAACTACAGAGTGATTGCAGAGAGTATGCTATGTCACTTCTCCACCTATTAGCTCAAGCACTGAGGGGAAAATTATTCTTCATGCCATATAATGTTGGAGAACATTGGATGTTGGTAGTTACTTCACCATGGGAGAACCAAATATATTGGTTTGATCTCCTCGGACACCCACCACGTGACAATTTCATATCACTCACGAGATTGTAACTATCAATTTTTCTTATAAAATTAATTGTGTTAAGTTTTACATAATTGTATCATCTATTAATTCATTTAATCATGGCACATTGTTAAGGCGCTTAACGATTGGAAGCTTCAAGTGGGAAGCAATGTAACATTCCAACCAAACAGAGCGCTATATTCTAAATGTAAGTGTCCAAGGCAACAACAAAACGTAGAATGTGGTTTTTTATTCTACATTTCATGCGGGATATAATTAATAGTGGTACACAATCCCTAGCAAAAAAGAATTTTATATACATATGGATATAAATGAAGTTAGAATAGAGTGGGTACAATTTGTAAATAGGTATGTCATTTTTAAAGAGAGATAGTAGATAAGTGATTGTGCAAAATAGTTCAAATGTAAATGATCTTATAAATATCTTGTAATTTCTATATACATCATTTTTTATATGTAATCAAGGCCTTGTTGTACTAGATAACACACGGTACTGGCCATCCCGCGGGAAATTAGAAATTTTGGCAAATTTTTTGTGCAATACTAATTTGCCATGACGGTTTTAGCAAAAAAGGTCATGGAAATTGTACCTTACACGACGGTTTTTATAAAAACCGTCGTATAAAGTGCACATTTACCAACATTCTATGGCGGTCAAAAAACCGTGGAATGTCTAGTTTCTATGACGGTTTTTAGAAAAACCATCGTAGAAAATCAAATCTATCACGATAGTTTCTACAAAAAACCATCATGATAGATCTCCCCTGCCACATTTCAAATTGATGCCTATTTTGAAATTCTATGATAGTAAAAAACCATTGTAAAAACTCAATTTTGTACCACGACTGAGGTTTTTACAATGGTTTTTTAACCATTGTGAAAGTTTTCCATGATGGTTTCAAATTGTCGTGGAATTCCCAGTCTATAGTAGTAAATCAAACATTAAGGAGCTCATTTTCCTATTCTAAATATTTATTGTAAGTCTAATCCTTATAATTAGTTTCACTTTAACCTCTTAAATTACAAAATGTATCAAAATTAAACTTCAATTGAACTCATGGTTCAAAAATAATGAAAAACGGACTAAAATCCTTAATTTTGGACACCTTTAGAATTTTCTTAAATTGTTATTATATTATTATTATTATTTTAATTAAAAATCATTTCTAAATGTTTATTTTAGGTAATGTTGATGAAAATACATATTTTCAAATCTCAAATGCTTCAGATGACATCAAAAAGGGACTCTTGGGGCCCAAAAACCCCCTGATTAGGCCATCAGGCCTAATCTGGCTAAGGATTGGTCGAGGGCTGGCCAAGCCAGCCCTATCCACACACACAGGCTGCCTATATAGGCTGCATACAGGCCCTGTATATAGGTCTCGTACATTTGTAAGACGTGAGAGTAAGGTGCAATATTTGAATGGCCTAATACGTGATAGTCATATAAAATATGTGAGTCAACTTAGAATCAACAGGAGAATGTTTAGTATATTATGTGAAATGCTTCATGCCAATGAAAGGATAAAGAAGGTCATCAAGTGACTTTAGAGGAGCAAGTATGCATGTTCTTACACACTTTATCCCATCTTGTAAAGAATCATACTATTCATAGTAGGTTTAAGGGATCGAGAGAAACTATAACTGTTAGACGTGTATGCTCTAAGGAGTAAAAATGTAATATGTTTTTGGAGACATTTTTATCAATAAAGAATTTCTTTATTATTTATATACCAAATCTTATCCTTTTTACGTTCACATTTGTTAAATGTATGTTAAGCAAACAATAGTCTAAGAGAGTCAGTTTAAAGCTTTAAGAATTTGGCATATAATAGATAGATTATGCGAAAGACACGATTCTTAAGGTGACAGTCTAAATCATGAGATCCGCAATAGAGGGATTAAAGTTGGGCACTTTATTCATGTAAAGATTGTTATGTTGTCTATATCCCTATTGGGAGATGATTTATCCTGGCAATCGGAGGTGGACTCCGCGAGTAGAAACATTGGCACATTGTCATAGGTGACGATGTGTTGGATCGGTACATAAAGTGAATTGATTTAGATTAATAATTTTGTCTCAGCATATCGATTCACTTTAGACAAACATTTGTATTGTATCTTAATCTTGAGATGAATAGTGGGCCCATTGTCTTGACTTGTGTCTTTTGATATACCAAAGGGTGACACCCACATTTTAATAGTTGTATGCATGCTGGTACGTTGGAGGCATGACTCTTAATAGTGTAGACCTATAATTCATAGATATGAAATCCATAGATCCTCTTTAGGAGTAGTGATATCCTCTTGTATGCGTTATTCCGTAATTGAAAAACTAGAGCGCTCAACCATTTGGATACATAGGTGTAGCCGAATGGTATGCCGTCCTTGGATGATAAGTTTTTCAATGGTGAGATAATGGAGCGTAAGATAAAAATAATCAGGAAGGTAAGACAGAACTTATCCTTAAGCCAATTATAGACAATCCTATGGGGATACGATACATTATGATATATCATGGAGACTTAGCTACATGGGCTTCCTAATTCTATATAGTTCGAGAGTGCAGCTCTAAGCTTTTAGTGGAGTAGTGTTGGAGTTGATAATTATGAAATGTATATCTGGGACATTGGGTTTCATAATTATCGAGAGCTTGAACTATATAGGTCCATTTGGCCCCCTTTGCTAGCTCATTAAAATCCTGTAACGATACGGTGTGCTTTTCTAATATTGGTGACTTTTGTCAAATTTATTAGATTGACTAAAATTTGATAACATTAGATAATTCATGCCTGTTTATCGGTTGAATTAATTTTGCAATAAAATTAATTCAAGATAAACTTGTTGAATTATCAGGAACAGATAATTCATGTCTGTTTATCAGTCAGATTAATTATGAATTAATTCAAGGTAAACTTGTTGAATTATCAAGAATATTGATTTTCCTAGAGATTATCTAGATATGATTGTTTTAATCAGATAACTTCTCTATTGGGTTATTTGAATTAAAATTGAGACTCTATCCTAAGAATCTCAGGTAGAAAATAAATATTCACAGGGATCTTTTATCGGAGGTTCAGCAGGCCGATCTTTAAGTTCGGCCTATTGATTGAGGTGGTTTGGCAGGCCGATCTGCCAGTTCGACCAACCGACCGGTGATTAAAAGATCATGTGTTTCCACATAGATTTTATCAGATTATGATCCTGGTTTGATTCTGATTCGAATTTTTGAGGCCTTATCTGATAAGGACTAACTCCTGAACCCAACCTCTATAAAAGCAGAGTGAGTCTCTTTATCATTTAGATCAATTGATAGATTAAGAGTGAAATTCTACTGGTGAGATTCTAAAAACTCTCTAGGAGCTTTTGTTCACAAATCACGAACACTAGCTTTGGGTTCTCTCAATTGGTTGGAAGGAGAGTCGCTTGGTGGAAGAGCTGTACGTGTGAGCCCATACTCACTCCGATCGTGGATAGAGAATAGCAAAGACGGCTAGTTGGTTGAGGTCTTTCTAGAACGTTACTTATCTTCACTAATTGAGGAAGCTTTTCTGCATTTACAAGGTTAGAAAGATCTAGTTAATTTATACATATAGCGTGTCGAATTTATGTTATGGAAAATACTTTGATATAAAATTTTTAAAATCCCACTGCGTACTATTCTTCCAACAATTGGTATCAAAGCCACAATTTTCACATAAATTTACGAGTTTGTGATCATGCTATATGTATAAATTATGTGATCTTGATCTCTCTTATACTTGAATTTAATTTTTTAGAGAGTTGGCACTCTAAGGTTTCTATATATTTATATGTTGTCATGGATTATATGGTGAATGTTTATTAATTAATTATGGTTGATTAAACTATTATTTAATTAATTATTTATTTATTTATTTATGCCGGTTATGGTTCCTTAGATGTTAAAATGTATATCTAGGTTTTTCATGTTATTAGATGGCGGACTATCATCTCCGTCTAGGAATTATTATTTAATTTTAAATTTATAAGAATTTTGTAATTAAATAATCATTCGAAGAAGACAGATCTAGAAGGCGGATCTAGAAGATAGATAATGGCACTTCTAGGTATTTCCTGAGTCTCTAATTCTATGTTTTGAATTGTTGAAAATAAAATTGATAAATTGCATTAGGATCTGTATTTTCTAAAAAAGGTGATTTATGCTCGATCGACATGCTGACCTTCTAGCTCGGTAGGCCGATGATCGTAGATCGGCATGCCGAACGTGAGGTTCGGCAGGCCGTCAGTGAGATAGAAATCACATTGCTCTAGCTATAGGCTAAACTTTTGGTTCAGCAGGCCGATTAGTCATGAACCAGTAGGCTGATCTGTGGAGACCGGTAGGCCAGTGGGTCATGATCGACAGGCTGATCATCCAGACCGACAGGCCGATCATCCAAATCGGCTTGCCGACATAGAGCTAGAAATTTTTCCCAAAAAAGGTACAGTTTTTCATATAGTTTTAATTTTAATTTTGGGACAATTTTGAGAAACATTAAATTTGGATATGACCAGAAATATGGAGTATTGATCTATGCGGGATTGAAGACTTGAAGATGGGCTTTACATGAAGAAAGATACAGCTTGAGGATTCAAGGATAAAGAATCAACAATATATTTCGATTATTCACTTGTAAACTTTACTTTCTATTCTCTAAGGTGGAACCATAATATTAGGATTATTTATTATTATTTTGCTTGTAGCTTTGCTTGATTGCTTTGCTTGTCTGCATTATAATATGATTTGCCATGTATATTGATAACATGTCATATAGAATAGGGAGTGCTGCTCAATTAAAATTTGTTCATGCATATTTTTAAAATAAAACCTTGATTTCAAAAGATTTAGTGGGAGAAGGTTTTTGAACAGAGGACCTAAAGCCTCCATCGTTGGTCCATAGGAAGAACATGGTGGTCCCAACCCCTAGGAAGGGATTTCTATCATGTATCAGATTGGATCTTTTAGAGGATAAGGTATTTTAGCATGATTTATCATTGCACACCCCTAGGTGGTGATTATAAATAATAGATAAAATATTGAAATGATGGTTATACACTCATGTTAATTTTATTATTAACCTCTCTAGGAGCTCTATTAATAAAATTAATGGCCACAGAAACAATTATTAATATATGCTAGATCATTCAGGTCCTGGATGGCATATATTAATTAGGAGGGGATCTGTGTTTCTAATTGAATTTGGCATGACTCCCTTAGAAGCTTGTTGAATTCTGAGTTAGGAGCTTGTTGAATTCTAAGTTGGGAACTATCATTGTAAGGTTGTGATATTTTCAAGGTTTTCATATATAAATACATTTGTATGTTTTTACATGATTGTGTTATCTTACTAAATTATTTTGCTATGTTTGCTTATGTTTGGTATATGATTCTTATTGTAGATTAAAAATGTCTAAAAACGCTTTATCTTTGATACTTGACAAAAACCAATTAACTGGAGAGAATTATAATGATTGGAAATGAAACTTAGATATCGTCCTCTCTTTTGAGAAACTGAAATTTGTGCTGACAACCTCTTGTCCTCTCGAGCCTATAGGAGATTCCACCAATGATCAATTCCAAGCATATGATTGTTGGAAAGATACAAATGATCAGGCCCGCTGTTATGTTATGGCTAGCATGAACAATGTGTTGTAGGCTCAACATAAGGATTATGAGACTGCTAAGTAGATCTTGGATAATCTAGAAGACATGTTTGGAGGCCAGGCCTTAACGAAGTGACAAGGGGCACTTCAGAAACTCTTAAACTATAAACAGAGACTAAGGACGTTTGTAAAGGAGCACATGATGTTGGTCATGGGTTACCTTGCTGAGGCACAAACCAATAGAGCTGACATCGATGCTGAAGCTCAGATGACTATGGTCTTTGAGACTCTGTCAAAGGAATTTATTCCGCTTAGAGCTATATTTAATTCGAGCAATTGGCGGGATATGACCTTAACAAAGTTGATGAAACAATTACAGAAGTTTGAACTGCTGATTAGGGAGTCTCCTACGGGTGGCGAGGCCAACATGGTAGCTGCTTCTGGTTCCAATCCTAACCCTGGGAATGGAAAGAAGCAATGGGCCAAGAATGGGAAGTCTTCTATTCCTGCTAACAACAAGAGAAGAGCAAGAAGGAAAAAAAAAAAAAAAAGAAGAACCTGAAGAAGCTAAAGTGCTTCTTCTGCAGGAAGGTCGGGCACATAAAGAAGCATTACAAAGACTTCCATTCCAAAGGAGGTAAGTGTGATCTTCTGTATTTAGCAACTTATTTAGTTAAGGAATCCAGTGACATTTGGGTTATAGATTCCGGTGCAATTAATCATGTTTGTGTTTCTCTGCAGGGGCTCAAAGAAACGAGAAGTCTGCTACGTGAAAACTTCACTCTTCAGATGGGCGATGGATCCTTGGTCTTAGAGGAAGCATCTCCATCTTTATTTTGATAATTATAGGAATTTAATTTTGCGGGATTGTTTTTATGTTTCTAAATTAAAAAGGAATTTAATTTTTGTAGCTTGTTTATTTAAAGACTCCTATTTGGTTTCTTTTAATAATAAAGTGGTGATTCATAAAAATAAATCTTTTATCTGTTTTAGATGGATGCAAAATGATCTATATTTTATCAAACCTATGATGGACTTACTGCTTAATACTGAGATGAATGATAATAACTTTAAAAGACTTAAAACTTTTCATTCTAATAAGATTATCTTTGGCATTTGTGCCTTGGTCATATTAACCTGAATAGGATTCAAATGTTGGTAAGGGATGGACCTTGAAGTCACTTAAAGGTAGAATCTATACCTCAATGTGAATCTTGTTTTGAGGGTAAAATGACCAAAATACCATTCGAGTCTAAGGGCAATAGGGCTGAAGAGGTTCTAGAACTTGTGCATAGTAATGTTTGCGGACCGATGAACATCCGGGCACGAGAAGGGTATGAGTACTTCGTTACTTTTATTGATGATTACTTAAAATATGGGTATGTGTACCTGATGCACCACAAAAGCAAAACTTATGATAAGTTTAGGGAGTTTCGGGTTGAAGTGAAAAAGCAATTGGGTAGACCCATAAAGGCACTTCGATTTGATCAAGGTGATGAGTACCTTTCTGATGAGTTTTTAGAGTACTTATTAGAGAATAGGATTTTATCCCAATTGAATGCGCCGGGTACTCCATAGTAGAATGGCATAGAGGAAAGAAGAAATAGGACTTTGTTGGACATAGTCAAGTCCATGATGAGTTATTCATCATTGCCTTTATCCTTTTGGGGATATACACTACAAACTGCATGTTATCTTTTGAACAATGTGCCTTCAAAGTCGGTTCCTAAATCTCCTTACGAGTTGTGGATGGGCTAGAAGACATCCTTAAACCATATTCGCATATGGGGATGTCCGGCTCATGTCCTGTTTAGGGATGTGAATAAGTTGAAAGCATGTTTGGAAGTTTGCATATTTGTAGGATATCCAAAAAGGACTAAAGGGGGTTATTTCTATATCCCAAAGGAAAATAAAGTCATGGTTTCAACCAATGCAACTTTCCTTGAGGAGAGTTACATGGACAACTTTAAGCCTTGAAGCAAAGTGGTGCTTAAGGAGTTGAGGAGTGATTCAATCACTCCAAGGGTTCCAAACGAAACCATTCCAATCAATGTAGAAAAACCAAACGAATCAAAACACAACCTAAGGGGCTTTGGTGTAGTGGGAGGATCGAGCATCAACCCGAGAGGTATATGTTCAATAGGGAGGCCTTCTTGGCCAAACCGAATGAACATTACAAGGATCCTTATGCTTACGTAGAGGCTATGGAGGAGGTTGATTCTAAACGCTGGACAAAGCCCATGAACGCAGAGATGAAGTCTATGGAGACTAATCGGGTCTGAGAACTTGTGGATCTTCCCGAACGGTAAAACCCATAGGGTGTAAGCGGATCTACAAAAGGAAAAGGAGTGGATGAAAAGGTCAAAACCTTTAAAGCTAGACTAGTAGTTAAGGGTTATACGCAGAAGGAAGGGATCGATTACGAGGAAACCTTTTCGCCTGTAGCCATGCTTAAGTCCATCCGAATTCTCTTGACCATAGTTGTTGCTCTCGACTACAAGATTTGACATATGGATGTCAAGATGGCTTTTCTAAATGGCTATCTTGATGAGTCCATTTATATAGAACAACTGGACGGGTTCAAGGTCAAGGATCAAGAAGATAAGGTTTGTAAGCTGCTAAAGTCAATTTATGGACTTAAGCAAGCTTCCCGTTCTTGAAACATAAGATTTGATCAAGTGATCAAGACTTATGGGTATTCTCACAAAATGTAGATGAGCCATGTGTTTACAAACACATTAAGGATGGGAAGGTGGTTTTTCTACTACTCTATATAGATGACATTTTGCTAATTGACAATGACGTTGGGGCATTATCATGGTCAAATTATGGTTGACCAAGTATTTTGACATGAAAGACTTGGGTGAGGCTAATTTTGTTCTCGATATCTAGATTTTTCAGGATAGGAAGAACAAAATAATAGCTTTGTCACAAGCTGGCTACGTAGATAAAATTCTCAGGAGGTTTGCAATACAGGATTCCAAGAAAGGTAGGCAACCATCTAGGGCTAGAATTACTCTTTCTAGGAAAGACTCTCCAAAGTCTGATGAAGAAAGAGAATACATGAAGATGGTGCCTTATGCTTCGACAGTGGGTAGTCTCATGTATGTCATGCTTTGCACACGACTGGATATTTGTTATGCGATCGGGATTGTAAGTCGATTTCAGGAGGATCTGGGACCAAACCACTAGGTTGCAGTAAAGCATATTTCAAGTACCTGAGAAGGACTCGAGGGTATATGCTTGTATATTCAGGTGAGGACTTAACTCCTCTAGGATATACTGATTTAATAAAAAGTGAAAAGCTTACACACACATAGAAAATCCAATTAAACGTGGGGCATGCTCTAGGATTGATCACAAAACTTAGTCAACATTGCATTTTCTTCAAGCCATGCTCCATAGTCAATCTTTTAGGAATTTGGGATGATCACCAATTTAGCATAATTTGTCCCTAGCTTATTTTTGTTTTTATTTTTTGTTTCTTTTTTTATTTTTGCTTGAGGATAAGCAAAATATAAAATTTGAGGTGTTGATAACTCTATAAAAATAGTTTTTTATGTCTTGAATGTACAAACTTTTACTATGTTTTTGTTATTTTTATTTAATTTTGTTTATTTTTATATATTTTACTTTTTATTTCATTTTTTATTAATTTGATTTTATTTGATATTATTTTATTTTATTTTTATTTTACTATTATTATTATTATTATCATTATTATCCATTCTTTTCATATTAATTTATCCTCGTTTGTGTAGGCACAATGGTGATAAGGGCCAAAATAATAATTTAGAACAATTTGGGTCAAGAAGATAATATAAATTTAAATCAGCACTAACTAAATCGAAACCCAGTCACGCAAGTAAAATACTCGCAGAAACTCGTAACAAAGACCGTTAGATTGGCTATAAACTGATCTCAACCGTTCGTGTGTATCAGACATGACGAAGGTGCATCGCAACAGTCCAGGGCAGTCTCCTTGCGCCACGTGCGTTGGTGTCAGCGCACTACTCCAGCTCGGGCGAGATCTACTGCCTCGGGGCCTAGCTTCTGTTCTGTGCACCCAGCGTTGCACCTAGTGCCGTCTTGCTACGCATCGACTCTAGCTCCTTGCCAACGTCACGACTCCATGTGTTAGAACGACCTCAGCCCCTGTTGCACATTTATTTTCCTCTCTCTCTCTTACTGTGGAGGAAAAGAAAAGGCAACCTCTTTTTCTGAGTAGGCGAGTGTTTTTCTTGAATTTTTTGCACAGCGCTTGAGCCCCCTTTTTTGGGGGATTGAGGTCTGATTCCAAGCAGGGAAGAAAAGAAAAAAAAAAGAGAAAAATAAATAAATAAATATATATAGTTTAATTTTATTATTTTTTATTTTTATTTTTAGGATATATTTTTCTTTGAAATACTATTGAAGAGCATTTTAGAGCTTCATAAAAGAAGAAGATGAAGATTTAGGAGGATGAAATTTTGAAGCTTGTGACAACTTCGCTTGGGTGATTTTATTGCCATTTTTAATTTTTTTTATTTTTGTATATTCTAAAAATGCTTGAATATAGGTGTTGTTTATTTTTACTTTTATTTTTATTTTATTTTTGTGTGGCTTGATTGTTGTTTTTTTTTGTGTTGTTTATTTTTAGTTTTATTTTTTGTGTTTTAGGAATTTCAATTTAGCTTATTCATGTTTCTTTGATTTTCTATTTACTCAAATTAATTGTAATTGTCTAATTCATATTGAATAATTATTCTTCGTGGTGTTAATGCGTTTAGTTGATTGATCACCAATTAGTCGATTAAGAAGCCGTGAATTACTACCTAGAGGAAGATTTATACGTTAAGCCAATCATAGAGTAACGTAGTTTTAGCGAGAAAGGAACATAGCCACTATAATTATGTAGCCATTAACAAAATCTGAAAACCTTAAAAAATCTAAGTAATTAGTAGACGTAGGAATATAGTTTGCTAGTTAACATAAGATATTTCCAAATGATTACCGGAAGGGGCTTTTGGAGAGTTTAGGAGGTTTCGGCTATTATTCAATTAGACAACATAATTAAGGTGACTAATGAATGCTTAGTGACATGTTTAGGTGAAATTGAATCCCTAAGATGTTCTCTTTCATTTTATTTACTTCATTAGTTCCATTTAGTTTATTTGAATTTTGTTAATTTAGTTTTAGTTTTTATTTTTATTTTTAATTGATTATTTAAATAATCCTATAGTTAAGACAATGTTGGTAATTAATAAAAATTAAACAAAATTCTCGTTGAAAAGATATCTATACTTAGATACACTTTATTACATGTACGATTTCATGCACTTGTGGATCCAACCAACCATGCCTATTGCAAAATCTTTTTGTAAGAGAAAAGGGAAGGGATCTGACGAAGGATGAATTTGGTAGATTGGAAGCTATTGAGAGAAGGCAAAGGGCCAACAAAACCAATAAAATGAAGAGATCCAAGACTTATAATTTATTGGTTCAATAGAGGCTTCCAATGAACGGATTGAGTGGAGGAATAATTTGGCGATGCAAATGTATAGTAAACGAAGACATTGCAGAGGTCCTTAGTCTTTCTTCATAGGATGTAAGATATTATATGGTGGTGAGGGAGACGACTAATTTGGAAATTCTATTTGGCTTGTAGTTTGTGAATTTGGTTTACTTTTGGAAACTGATTTAGTTTTGAGCAATATAGATTACATCAAACTGATTAGCATGAGGAATAAAGAAAATTTTCTCATTTTTTGTCCTCGTTCCATCAAACACTTTGTGCTCACATTCTGATTAGAAATAATTTCAAAGCTTTTACCGTGATGTTTCCAGCTTCCTTAATGGCAGCAATGATCTTGACCTGAGCAACTACTTGCTCTATTCCTAATCAGCTTCTTTAAGTTTTTTCTATACAAGTTCAGTTGGGAAGTTTATTACTTAGATAACATAACGTGTAAGTTCATATTCTTTAATAGTCTTTGTCACGCCTCGGAGTACGGGAGGTGACGTGGCGGATTGTTTAAATTAATTAAAAGGGAATTTAATTAAAAATCATGAGTTTAGGAGTTGGTTAAATAGTAAAAGATGAAGTCTTCAAATCAACACCTTATAAAAGAGTTTATATACATTAAGCAGTTTAAAACATTAAACGAATAATAATTAAAACAATAAAGCCGCAAGTATGGGTTCCACAACCCACAACTTGTGCACACACATCGTACTGACAATATCATAAATACAATCACAGTCCAAGTACAAATAAAGTTAAATCTTACATGCCTTGATTAAATAATACAAAATATGAATTAATCCTCCTATTGCTCCTGAGTTCGGTCCGAAGAATCCTCTCCAAACCTAAATGGGAAACCACCTAGAGGGGGGGAAATTTAAAACAAATAAAACGTGAGCGAAAGGCTCAGTAGGACTATGTTTTATAAAATAATTTAATTTAAAGAAACATTTCATGATTCAGGAATTATTTAAAAGAAACCTTAAATAAATAAATAATTAAATAGATAATTTGAGTAGAACCGTCCATGACCCAGAACAGTCTACTCGCACAATCAGAAATACTATTTTTCTTTTCCTAGGCAAACCATGATATCACCACCGTAGTGGCCCAGCTGGGTTTCAGGACCTGCCCCCAAGGTCGATCGCTACATGACCCGATCTCTGATATGGCATCATGCCTATGTGTTTATTATCATTATCATTCAAAACCCAATTACCGAGTGTGGTCAATTATATTCATTATGAAGTTCATTTCAGATCACGGTGTATTAAGATATAACCGATAAATCCATTTTCAAACACCGTTGAAAACATTTTAATAGAAATCCTTTTCAAAGCCAAATCATTTCAAAACCAGGCTACCAAAGAAATAGGATAGAAGTCCTACCTCAATACTCGTGCCGGTGCCCCACACCGAAATCCCGGTCTGCTATACGTTAGCTCCGCGGAACCACGAACGATCCTAGATACAAACTAAGTCGATCAATATCTAGTTCAAGACATCCTATGTTACTAAATCATTTCATGATGTCCTAGTGTGCCATTTGTATCTTTAAAATCATTCTATAAGGTCGGAATTTAAATCAGGGTTCAAAACAGTAAAAACGGGTGAAAATCATAAAATTCTCCATGCCTCGGTCGGCCTACCGGACTCCTTGCTTCGGCCAGCCGAACTGCACAGTTCGGCCTGCCGGAAGCCAGGTCCGGTCGGCCGGTCATTTCCCCAGGTTCGGCCTACCAGACGGAAGAACACCGGCCTGTCGAACACGCACTTCGGCCTGTCGAATTGGGAAAACCCAGAAATTCCAGCCACGGGTTTCTATTTCCCCAAAACCCAAATCTTGATTCTAACCTGTTTTTCTCAAATCTCAGGCATGGAAAACATTCATAGATGATAGAAAAACATATTTAGGCACTTTAAAACTCATTTAAACAAGATTCAAACACAAAAATCCCAAAAATCCAAAAATAGGAAAAATTGAGGAAAAATGAAAAATCTTGAATTCAATCCGTTTTTCTTCAATCTAAGCTTAGATTCTAGTTGTTCTAAGTTCATTTAACTCAAATCCACGGTTTTCTAAGCTTAAACAAACCTAGATTTCAAAAAAGCACAAAATTGAAAATTTTGTAAAAAGTTTAGAAATTTCAAATCTAACCTCGAATCGAAGCTTCAATCTGCGTTCTCGGTTGCTAAATCACGTCCCCGAGCTTCCTCCTTGCTAACCCGAAGCTTGGATTCGAATTTGGTTTCAAAAATTTTGAGAGAGATAGAGAGAGAGAGGGTTGCCGAGAGAGATCAAGAGAGAAAGAGAGAGAGAGTGCCGTGAGAGTGAGGAGAGAGAGAGAGGAAGGAAATAAATAGAGAAAATCGGTGGGTGGTTTTACTGTGCGAAAACCATGTGCCGCCCACGGTTTTGTAAAACGGAGTATTTTTAACATTTTACAAATTGTTGTGTTTTAAAACTCAAAACATTATTTTAAAACAATATGAAATTATTTGAATTCATCAAATTAACAAAACAACAAAAAATTCAAAATCCAACCAAATAATCTAATTAATGTTAAAACATTAATTATGGCACACTAACTCATCATTTATATTACATTAACATTAAATAAATTTCGGGGCGTTACAGTCTTTGATACTAGCTAGCAACTAGCAAGAGACTGAGACTTGTTCACTTTGTTATATAACTGTGACAGTCATAGTATAACTCAATTTTTAGATTTTATTGATATTTAAATCTGCTTAACTGTTTGAAGATTTGATTGTTTTTAGCTATTTAGTGTTCATCAATTGCATATTGACAACTATTTGTTGTTTAGTTAATCACCGTTATTTTTATGACTGTATTCATGTATTACTTATTTCTTTTTATGTTAGAAATGAACTATGAAGGTGACAGCCAAGTTGATGAATATATTAGGAAAAAGAAGTCCAGAAGATCATGGACAAAAGCTGAAGAAGAAGCTCTCTTAATTGTACCTGAGGACTTTGTTGTATAAGGTTGTCATTGTGATACCGACATATTTAAACCTGGTACAGTGAATAACATTGAAAAAGCATTGAACAATTTATGTCGTTATTCTGAATTGAAAGCTACTCCACATGTTGAGAATAAGATTAGAATATTAAAAAGAGACGTTAAGTAGAAGTGAATTTTCATGGAATGGCATCAAGAAGTGTGTAGAAGTTGAAAGCGATGAAATATGGATGGCTTAGGTATAAAATGATATCAAGAAGTGTGGATTTGTTGTTTTACCTATCTACTCAATTTTATCTATGCTTGTAATTTTTACTTATTTATTATTCTTTGTGGCAAAACAGGATGCTGAAGGTTGGAGAAACAAACATTTTACACTTTTTGAGAGATTAGCTCTCATATTTGGGAAGGACAGAGCAATTGGAAATGCAGCAGAAACATCAAATGAGATTATTCAAAATATCAATGAAGAGAAGAATGATGAGTTTGTGGATGAGTCATCAAAATTAGTAAATAAAACCTCTTCTTCATTGTAACACCCCTTTATAGACCTCCCAAGAATCATTTCTTTTAGCATTAAATTCAATAATTACCAATTAATAGTTCAAATTAATAATATATAAGACTTAGACAATTATCACGAGAAAAACATACATTTTTTGTTTTGAAAACCACTTATTGATTTGCTTCTCTTTCTTTGATTAGTCCAACGGAATACTTAAGTCGTTCAGGTAAACCAGGGCTTGCAGAAGAAGCATAGCATAGTCTTCATAAAACTAAATTTTCAAAAGTGTACAATAGTCGCGAAGATTTATAAGTCCAAAAAAAACATAAATAACCATGACTTAAACCAGTATAAATGTGGAAAATAACATTAAAAATATTTTTTTTGAGTATTTAAATTCTTTTCATGGCATGATTATGTTTCAATCCAGCACTTCTTGCATACATGCTCGTTCCTGTCCTCCATTCTATTCAACTTGTTTTTTTCCTTTGTTTGCAACGTAATATAAAACTAAGCAATTATATGCTTAGTAAGTGAATTTCCTTATTTTACAACATAAAACATGAGCCTTCATAAAAATCATAATATCATCATAATCATGATTGAAGTAGTGCATGAGGCATACATGTATATATATAACATATATTTCCTATTAAACTTTCATATTAAAACATTGTTTATTTTATCTTTAGGGGCCCAAGTGTTGCACTATTAACATTATTGGCATGCCGACATGAGAGGAGTGAGGTACTAATCCCAAACAAAATATAACAAATCCACCTAGTAGGACATCATAAACATAAATATAAGGTGTGTAACTCTTTAATTAAGTGATACTATATAAGCTTTCTTTATTAAAAACTTGTTAGAAACCGTAAAATCGTAATCATGAAAACAACCTTGTGAAACTCATTGTAAAAGGTCGTGAAAGAAGAACGTTTTGTTTACAAACCTTTAATCATTTATTTTCTTTATTATTTTCATAAATTTTTATCATGTTGTAGGTAAGAATATACTTATTTAACTTGCTGGCTTACTAAACTTTAGCTTGAGTGATGTAGCCGTAGTTCTCGGTGTGCTCATCTTTTAGAGTAGCTATGTCAAAATATTCATATAATATATGAAATTATTATCCATGTTTACAATACTATTTAGCATAATATTATATCATTTAACATTGTTCTTAATGAAATAGAGCATCTTTAAGTAATAAATATGCACTTAAAGTCAAGAAACTTACAAGTAGAAAACTTGACCTTTAAACACTTAGAAAATTTAAACTCTACTTATATGTGTGATAAAAGTGTAAAACCTCTTCCAAAATATAGCTAATATATAGTGACATCACTTAAATTTTCTTCACTTGAAAATATTAATCTAAAATATATTTTTAAATTTTTCAAAACAGCCAAACAAAGCTGCTAGTCACAAAAAGCTTATTGACCTTCAAGGATTTTCCACTTTACACTTTACAATTCACACACAATTAGAGGATGAAAATTTGCAAGAATAAAATTAACATGTCCCCCTCCCCAAATCGGGGTAATGACATGGCATTTTACTTAAAGATAATTAATCAAATTTTAAACTAAGCTTCAATAATTAACTTTTTATTTTTGTAAATATTAACATAAATATTTTAAATAAAGTTAACAAAATCAATAAAAATAAAAGTAACTTGAAATAAATTAAAACTTAACATAATCAAGGGAATTACTGAAATAACCTCAAAAACATAGAAATTTAAAAGATTTACCAAATACCATTTGCGCACTGAACCATACAATAGTGCATACATAATCCAAATATAAAAAAATTATAAACAAATTGCAATCCAGCAAAATAGATCATTGAGCATAAATATAGTTTCATTATTACATGCCTTGATAGGAAAAAAAAACTAAGCAACATAACTCACGAGTACCACAAGTAATCCAACAACAATTTACTCAGCTGTGTAATGTGAACCTCTTGGGGCACATATAATAAAAGACAAGTAGAAAACTATGAGTGAAAGGCTCAATAGGACTTTAAGTTCTAAACAACATTATATAATAAAATGAAAACAGTGTAAAACAATAAACAATTTGATTTTGTTTAAACCGAGAAATCTTATCGTATGCAGTATATGATTTTATCTTAAATCATAAATTAATACTTACTTAGTGCGAGGTCTTAGAATGAACACCATCATAGTGGCACAATCATGGTTTTGAAACGTGCCCCCTAGGTCGCCTTTTACATGACCTGAACTTTTTGTGGCACCATGCATTTAAAAACATAACCAATTGAGGAATCTCACACCGATTGGCATTTGAAAACTCTTGAAACATATCATCTCACTCTTAAAATAATTTTCTCTTGCAAATATATTTTCAAAAACATTTAAAAATATCTTTAAAATATAATTCAATCCTTAAAGCATGTAAGAATATAATTTATGGCGAAAACACTTTGAAAATCATGGTTACAAAGGAAGGGTATAGAGTCCTACCTCAATTCCTAGCAATAAAGTACTCCTACATTATAACTTACTCTGCTAAACATTAGCTCCATGGTGATAGCGAGTTCAAAGGAAGTGTATATTGAAACTTAAACTAAAATTCATTAGCATGTAAATCTATAGTTCTTAGTATGCCTTAATAATTTAAAACTCCACATTTACACATATGAGAATTATCACTCTTTAAAATGTATTATTAATCATTTCTAATTAGTATAATAAGTAAAAACACATATAAAATACAATTGGAAAGAAAAGGGACTTGAGTTCGCAATCTGCCTCTTTTCAAGCTTGGAAATGGCTAATTTGCTTCAGGTTTAGTAAAATAGAAAAAGAAAGGAGAAAGAAAGTGTGTGGCATGGGAGAGAGGGAAAAGAGAGAGTGTGAGAGTGGAGAATCTAAGTAGTCCTCTGATTGTTTATTTAGAAACTTAGGATGGTTTTCAGACCAAATATATGGTCTATACATGGTTTCAAAGAGGAGTTTTGCTTTGTTCTTTTCAAAGTCCGGAAAATAAAGTAAATAAGTGAGGGCTGATTTGTAATTAATTAATTAAAGTTAATAAAATACTAATATGTTGACCAAAATTGAGGGTCTTGGTTTAAAGAAGTGAAATAAGGGAAAATGGACTAAATTAATTAAAGTTAATAAAATATTAAAATAATGACCAAAAATTTATTTTTAAACTAATTAAAAGTGGATGAAAATAAAATAATTGAAATAAATTAAATTGAAAATTTAAATTTTAAATAGGCACACTAATTACCATTTAGTACACTAAGTTTTTATTAATTAAATTTAGAATCTTACATAATAATATATGCAATCCTCAAAATTTTCACTAGCCATCAAAATGTCATTTATTAACTTAAAACGAATCTCCTAAATAATGCAATAAAATTTGCCAGCACATATTTGATAGTAAGCAATCATTACTTAAAATTTCAAATTAAATAAATTATACTATAAAAGAATATATAAAAATTACCATGCATATTAGACACATAATAGCATAACATATCCAAAAAATCAGTATCAAATAAATTCAAAATTATTTAGAATACACTTTTGAACTCAAAGGCAATATTAACTTTGGACTTGCTAAGTAGTAAACACTATTCAATTAGGCATTTTTATACAATCTAATACAAATAGATATGCTCCTACAATTTTTATGTGACATGGATGACATATAAATAAACATATCAAAAATAAGAAATTATGATCAACACATTTAAATATGATTTCCTATCTTTTGTAGTTTGTAGAACATATCAGGTAGACATTAATAAACATCAAGCACTGGTTGATCAACGAATTTTTTCTCAAAACATAGATATGAAATGAAGCTAAAAATCTACACACTCTTAGTTAACATAACAATGACCTAAAAACTTTTACAAAGTCATTAGAGTTTCATTTGACTATTAAAACAGACCTTACAAGATGCACGTACAAATCTATCAACATAAAGAAATCTGTGAGCAGTGCTTGTTTGAAAGCTCATATCAATTAAAATGTGATTAATGAAAATTTATGAAAATTTCTAAACGATTTTAACATATAACTACATGTCATATCCAAATGAAATAAAATCGTACCAACTCAAAATATTATTAGGAATTTATCAAACAAGCAAACCCTAAAAACCTCACAACACATTCCAACGACAAAAATATTATATTCATGCAAATTCTCCATATCATATGAACATAAATATTTACACCCATAAAATAATGATATTATAAACAAAGTAATAAACAAAATAATTCATAATTCTTGACAACATGGCATGTATATGTATCGACACCATAAGAATAACCCTCTAGACATGATTGTCATAAAAATTATATATATATATATATAGATCCTGAAAACCCAAAATCAATAAAACCATCAAATCGTTGGAAAAATAGTACGCAGTGGAATTTTAAAAATTTTATATCAGAGTATTTTCTAAAACACAAGTTTGACATGCTATATGCATAAATTAACCAGCTCTTACTAACCTTTGAATGTCGAAGAACTCCCACAATCTATGAAGAGAAGCAACGTTCTAGAAGAGCCTCAACCAACTGGTCTTCTTTGCTATTCTCTATCCACGATCGGAGTGAGTGTGGGCTCACACGTAAAGCTCTTCCTCTAGGTGACTCTCCTTCCAACCAATTGAGAGAACCCAAAGCTAATATTCGTGATTTGTGAACAAGAGCTCTCAGGGAGTTTTAGATTCTTACTAGCAAAGTATCTCTCTTAATCTCTCAATTGATCTAATTAACTTATGTGACTTATTTCCTATTTATAGAGGTTGGGTCTAAGGTCAGTCCTTATCAGATTAGGTCTCAAAAATTCAAATCAGAATCAAATTTGGATCAATATCTGATCAAATCTGTGTGAAAATGCATAATCATTTCTCCACGCATCGACAGGCTGATCTGCCTAATCGGTAGGCTAGACTTGAGGATCAGCATGTCGAACTGTCGAAAAAAGATCACAGCGAATCTTTTATTTTTCACCTGAGATTCTATAGGATAAAGTCTCATTTTTAATTCAAATAACCCAATAGAGAAGTTATCTAATTAAAACAAATTTATCTAGATAATCTCTAGGAAAATAAATGAATTCCTAATAATTCTACAAGTTTATCTTGATTTAATTTATTCAAAATTAAATCAACTGATAAACAGACAAGAATTATCCGATCCCAATAATTTAACAAGTTTATCTTGAATTAATTTTATCACAAAATTAATTCAACCGATAAACAGACATGAATTATTTAATTCTTCCGAATTTCAACCAATCTAATAAATCTTACATAAGTTATCAATTATTGGAAAAGCACGCCGTATCATTACAGGATGCTGTGAGCTAGCAAAGGGGACCAAATGAACCTATATAGTTCAAGCTCCTAATAATTACGAAATCTAATATTCCAGATATACATTTCATAATTATCAACTTCAACGCTACTCCACTAAAAGCTTGGAGCTGCACTCTCGAACTACATAGAATTACGAAGCCTATATAGTTAAGTCTCCATGATATATCATAGTGTATCGTATCCCTATAGGATTATCCATAACCGGCTTAAGGACAAGTTCTGTCTTACCTTCCTGATTATTTTTATCTTATGTTCTATTATCTCACCAACAGAAAACTTACCATCCAAAGATAGTATACCATTCAGTTACACCTATGTATACAAATGGTTGAGCGCTCAAGTTTTCCAATTACAGGATAACGCATATAAGAGGATATCACTACTCCTAAAGAGGAGCTATGGATTCCATATCTATGAATAACAGGTCCACGTCATCAAGAGTCATGCCTCCAATTTAACGGCATGTATACCACTATTAAGATGTGGGTGTCACCCTTTGGTACATCAAAAGACACAAGTCAAGACAACAGGCCCACTATTCATCTCAGGATTAAGATACAATACAAATGATTGTCTAAAGTGAATCGATTTACCAAGACAGAATTATTAATCAAAATCTATTCACTTTATGTCTCGATCCAACACATCGTCACCTATGACAACGTGTCAATGTTTCTATTCATAGAGTCCACCTCCGATGGCCAAGACAAACCATCTCCCAATAGGGATATGGACAACATAACAATCTTTATATGAATAAAGCACCCAACTTTATTCTCTCGATTGTTGATTTTATGATTAAGACGGTGACCTTATGAATCATGCTTCCACATAATCTGTTCATCATATGCCCAATTCTTAAAGGTTTAGACCGACAATCTCAGACTTTTGTTTGCTTAACATACATTCAACAAATATGAACGTAAAGAGGACAAGACTTGGTATATAAACAATAAATAAATTCTTTATTGATAAAAATGTCTCCAAAAACTTATTACATTTTTACTCCTTAGGGCATACATGTCTAACAATCTCCTACTTGCGCTAAGTGAGTAAATATGACAAATCTCGCATCCCCATAGCTTTCACATGCCTCTTGAAGACTCTCCCAGTAACTGTCTTCATAAATGGATCAGCTAAATTATCCTCTGATGCGATCTTGCACGCCGTGACGTACCTGTCCTCAACAAAGTCCTTTATCACATGATACTTTCGATCAATATGCTTGCTCTTCTTGTGAAATCTTGGCTCCTTAGCATTAGCTACCGTCACACTGTTGTCACAGTAAAGTGATACTGCCTTATCCATACCAAAAACTACCTCAAAATCCCCAAGGAACTTACGGAGCCACACTGCTTTTTTCAAAGCATCACTAACTGCCACATACTTGGCCTCCATTGTTGAATCTGATATGCAATCTTGCTTAAAACTTCTCCAATTGATGGCACCACCACCTAGAGTAAACACAAAAACTGAAGTTGATTTCCTAGAATCCAGATAGGATTGAAAATCTGAGTTAGTATATCCTAAAGGAGTTGAGTCCTTACCCGAATATACAAGCATATACCCTCGAGTCCTTCTCAGGTACTTGAAAATATGATTTACTACAACCCAATGGTTTGGTCCTGGATCCGCTTGAAATCGACTTACAATTTTGACGGCATAACAAATATCCGATCTTGTGCAAAGCATGGCATACATGAGACTTCCCACTACCAAAGCATAAGGCACCTTCTGCATGTATTCTCTTTCTTCCTCAGACTTTGGAGAGTCTTTCTTAAAAAAAGTAATTCCAGACCTAGATGGTTGTACACCTTTCTTAGAATCCTGTATTGCAAACCTCTTGAGAATTTTATCTATGTAGCTGGCCTAGGACAAGGCTATCATTTTATTCTTCCTATTCCGAAAGATCTGGATACCGAGAACAAAATTAGCCTCACCCAAGTCTTTCATGTTAAACTGCTTGGTCAACCACAATTTGATCGATGACAATGCCCCAATGTCATTGCCAATTAGCAGAATGTCATCTACATAGAGTAGTAGAAAAACCACCTTCTCATCCTTAATGTGTTTGTAAACACATGGCTCATCCACATTTTGTGAGAACCCATAAGTCTTGATCACCTGATCAAATCTTATGTTCCAAGAACGAGAGCCTACTTGAGTCCATAAATTGACTTTACAGCTTACAAACCTTACCCTCTTGACCCTTGACCTTGAACCTGTCCGGTTGTTCCATATAAATGGACTCATCAAAATAGCCATTTTGAAAAGCCGTCTTGACATCCATCTGTCAAATCTCGTAGTCAAGTGCGGCAGCTATGGATAACAGAATCCGGATGGACTTGAGCATGGCTACAGGCGAAAAGGTTTCCTCATAATTGATTCCTTCCTTTTGCGTATAACCCTTAGCTACCAGTTTAGCCTTAAAGGTTTTGACCTTTCCATCCACTCCTCTTTTCCTCTTGTAGATCCACTTACACCCTATGGGTTTTACCCCTTTAGGAAGATCCATAAGCTCCCAGACCTGATTAGTCTCCATAGACTTCATCTCTGTGTTCATGGCCTCTGTCTAGAGTTTTGAATCAACATCCTCCATAGCCTCTATGTAAGTATAAGGATCCCTGTCATATTTATTCGGTTCAGCTAAAAAGACCTCCCTATTGAACATATACCTCTCAGGTTGACGCCTGATTCTCCCACTACGCTGAAGCCCCTTAGGTTGTTATTCAAGTTCGTTTAGTTTTTCTACACTGATCAGAATACTTTCATTTGGAACCTCTAGAGTGATCGAATCACTCCTTAACTCCTCAAGCACCACTTTGCTTCGAGGCTTAAAGTCGTCCATGTAACTCTCCTCAAGGAAAGTTGCATTAGTTGAAACCACGACTTTATTTTCCTTTGGGTTATAGAAATAACCCCCTTTAGTCCCTTTTGGATATCCTACAAACATGAAACTTCTGAACGTGGTTCCAACTTATTTGCATCCTTAAACAAGACATGAGCCAGACATCCCCATATACGACTATAGTTTGAGGATGTCTTCCTGCCTATCCACAACTCGTGAGGAGTTTTAGGGACCAATTTTGAGGGCATATTGTTTAAAAGATAACATGCGGTTTGTAGTGCATATCCCCAAAAGGACAAAGGTAATGATGAATAACTCATCATGGACCTTATCATGTCTAATAAAGTCCTATTCCTTCTCTTCGCTATGCCATTCTGCTGTGGAGTCCCCGGTGTAGTCAAATGGGATAAAATCTCATTCTCTAATAAGTGTCCTAAGAACTCATTAGAAAGGTATTCTCCACCTTGATCGGATCGAAGTATCTTTATGGGTCTATCCAATTGCTTTTCCACTTCAGCCTGAAACTCCCTAAACTTGTCAAAAGTTTTGCTTTTTTGGTGCATCAGGTACACAAACTCAAATCTTGAGTAATCGTCAATAAGAGTGACGAAGTACTTATACCCTCCTCGTACCCGGATGTTCATTGGTCTGTAGACATCACTATGCACAAGTTCTAGAACACCTTTGGCCCTATTGCCTTTAGACCCGAATGGTCTTTTAGTCATTTTAGAGTTATTATCATTCATCTCAGCATTACGCAGTAAGTCCATCTTAGGTTTTATAAAATATAGATTATTTTACATCCATCCAGAACAGATAAAAGATTTGTTTTTATGAATTACCACTTTATCATTAAAAGAAACCAAATAAGAGTCTTTAAATAAACAAGCTACAGAACTTAAATTCCTTTTAAATTTAGGAACATAAAAACAATCTCGCAAAATTAAATTCCTAAAACTATCAAAATAAAGATGGACGTCTCCCACTGCTTCCGCTAAGACCAATGATCCATCACCCATTCGAAGCATGATGTCTTCATGTAGCAGACTTCTCATTTCTTTGAACCCCTGTAGAGAAACACAAACATGATTAGTTGCACCAGAATCTATGACCCAAATGTCACTGGATTCCTCAACCAAACAAGTTTCTAAATACAAAAGATCACACCTATCTCCTTTGAAAAGGAAGTCCTTGAAATGCTTCTTTATGTGCCTGACCTTTCCGCAGAAGAAGCACTTAAGCTTCCTCGGGATCTTCTTCTTCTTCTTCTTGCTTTTGTTATTAGCAAGAATAGAAGACTTCTCATTTTTGGCATGTTGCTTCTTTCCATTCCCATAATAAGTATTGGAACCAGAAGCAGCTACCATGTTGGCCTCTCCACCCACAGGAGACTCCCCTGATCAGTAGTTCAAACTCCTGTAACTATTTCATTAATTCTGTTAAGGTCATATCCAGCCTATTGCTCAAATTAAATGTAGCTCTAAATGGAATAAATTCCTTTGATAGAGTCTCAAAGACCATAGTCATTTGAGTTTTAGCATCAATGTCGGCTCCATTGGTTTAAGCCTTAGCGAGGTAACCCATGACTAACATCACGTGCTCCTTTATAGATGTCCCTGGGCTCTGCTTACAATTAAGAAGTTTTTGAAGCGCCCCTTACTGCTTTGTTATGGCCTGGCCTCCAAACATGTCTTCAAGATTATCCAAGATCTACTTCGCAGTCTCATAATCTTCATGTTGAGCCTGCAGCACGTTATTCATGGTAGCCATGACGTAGCAGCGGCCCTGATCATTTGCATCTTTCCAGTAATCATATGCTTGGAATTGCTCATTAGTGGAATCCCCCATAGGCTTGAGAGGACAAGGGGTTATCAGCACAAATTTCAATTTCTCAAAGGAGAGGACGATATCTAGGTTCCATTTCCAATCATTATAATTCTTTCGGTTAACAGGTTTTTGTCAAGTATCGAAGATAAAGCATTTTTAGACAATTTTTAATCTACAATAAAGAATCATATACCAAACATAAGCAAACATGCAATAATAATTTAGTAAGATAACACAATCATGTAAAAGACATACAAATGTGATTATGTACCAAAACCTTGAAAATATCACAACCTTACAACGATAATTCCCAACCCAGAATTCAATAAGCTCCTAGGGGAGTCATGCCAAATTCAATTAGGAACATGGATCCCCTCCTAATTAATATATGCCATCCAGGACCCATATGATCCAGCATATATTAATAATCATTTCTTTGGAAATTAATTTTATTAACAGAGCTCCTAGGGGAGGTTAATAATAAAATTAATATGAGTGTATCACCATCGTTTCAATATTTTATACATGATTATAATCACCACCTAGGGGTGTGCAACCATAAATCATGCTAAAATACCTTATCCTCTTAAAGATCCAATCTTGTACATGATAGAAATCCCTTCTTAGGGGTTGGGACCACCACGTTCTTCCAATGGACCAACGATGGAGGCCATAGGTCTTCTCTTCAAAAACCTTCTCCCACTCAATCTTTTGAAATCAACGTTTTATTTTAAGAACATGCATGAACAATTTTAATATGAGCGGCACTCCCTATTCTATATGACATGTTATCAATATACATGGTAAATCATATTATAATGTAGACAAGCAAAGCTACAAGCAAAAAATAATAACCGTAATATTATGGTTCCACCCTAGAGAACAGACAACAAAGATTACAAGAGAATAATCGAAACATATTATCAACACTTCATCCTTGAATTCTCAGGTTGTATCATTCTTCATGTAATATCCATCATCAAGTCTTCAATCTCGTATGAATCAAATACTTCATATTTTTGGTCATATCCAAATTTAATGTTTCTTAGAATTGTCCCAAAAATAAAATTAAAACTGTATTGAAAAATTGCACCTTTTCTGGAGAAATTTCAAACTCTTTGTCGACAAGCCGATCTAGGGTGATCGGCCTGTCGGTCATGACCCATCGGCCTGCTGATCTGTGCCAATTCATGACAGATAAAGCCACTTGATCTCCGCCCCACTACTGGCCTACCGAACCTCATGTCCAGCCTATCGATCTGTGACCATCGGCCTGCCAAACTAGATGGTTCAGCATACCGACCGAGCAGAACTCACCCTTTCCAGAAAATACAATTTTTAATGTAATTCATCAATTTTATTTTCAACAATTCAAAAACATAAAATTAGAGACTTAGGAAATACCTGGGAGCACCATCATCAATCTTCTAGATCCGTCTTGTCCGAATGATTATTTAACTACAAAAATTCTTACAAATTTAAAATTAAATAATAATTCCTAGACAAAGATGATAGTCCACCATCTAATTACATGAAAAAACTAGATATACATTCTAACCTCTAAGGAACCATAACCGGTATAAATTAATTAATTAATAAATAATTAAATAATAATTTAATCAACCATAATTAATTGATAAACATTCACCACATAATCCATGAAAACATAAAATTATATACAAACCTAGAGTGCCAACTCTCTATAAAATTAAATTCAAGCATAGGAGAGATTAAGATCACAAAATTTTTACATATAGTATGATTACAAACTCGTAAATTTATGTAAAAACCATGGCTCCAATACCAATTGTTAGAAAAATAGTACGCAGCAAAATTGTAAAAATTTTATATCAGAGTATTTTTCAAAACACAAGTTTGACATGCTATATGTATAAGTTAACCAGATCTTACTAACCTTTGAATGCCGAAGAACTCCCGCAATCTGTGAAGAGAAGTATTGTTCCAAAAGAGCCTCAACCAACCGGTCTTCTTTGCTATTCTCTATCCACGATCGGAGTGAGTGTGGGCTCACACGTACAGCTCTTCCTCTAGGTGACTCTCCTTCCAACCAATTGAGGAAACCCAAAGCTAATGTTTGTGATTTGTGAACAAGAGCTCTCAGGGAGTTTTAGATTCTCACCAGCAGAGTATCTCTCTTAATCTCTCAATTGATCTGTTTAACTTATGTGACTTAGTCCCTATTTATAGAGGTTGGGTCTAGGGTCAGTCCTTATCAGATTAGGTCTCAAAAATTCGAATCAAAATCAAATTCGGATCAATATCTGATAAAATTCACGTGAAACGCGTAATCTTTTTTTCGTGCATCGATAGGCCAATCTGCCTAATCAGCAAGCCAAACTTGCCCCATCAGCAGACTGGACTTGAGGATCGGCATGCCGAACTGCCAAAAAAAGATCAAAGCAATTCTTTTATTTTTCACCCGAGATTCTATAGGATAAAGCTTTAGTTTTAATTCAAATAACCCAATAGAGAAGTTATCTATTTAAAACAACTTTATTTAGATAATCTCTAGGAAAATAAATGAATTCCTAATAATTCTACAAGTTTATCTTGATTTAATTTATTCAAAATGAAATCAACTGATAAACAGACAAGAATTATCCGATCATAATAATTCAACAAGTTTATCTTGAATTAATTTTATCACAAAATTAATTCAACCGATAAACAAACATGAATTATTTAATTCTTTCAAATTTCAACCAATCTAATAAATCTAACATAAGTCACCAATTATTGGTAAAGCACGCCGTATCATTACAGGATGTTGTGAGCTAGCAAAGGGGACCAAATGGACCTACATACTTCAAGTTTCTGATAATTATGAAGCCCAATATCCCAGATATACATTTCATAATTATCAACTCCAACACTACTCCACTAAAAGCTTGGAGCTGCACTCTCGAACTACATAGAATTACGAAGCCCGTATAGCTAAGTCTTCATGACATATCATAATGTATCGTATCCCCATAGGATTATCCATAACCGGCTTAAGGACAAGTTCTGTTTTACCTTCCCAATTATTTTTATCTTAAGTTCCATTATCTCACCATTAGAAAACTTACCATCCAAAGACAGTATACTATTTGGTTACACCTATGTATATAAATGGTTGAGCGCTCCAGTTTTCCAATTACAAGATAACGTATATAAGAAGATATCACTACTCCTAAAGAGGAGCTATGGATTCCATATCTATGAATAACAGGTCTACGCTATCAAGAGTCATGCCTCCAACGTACCGGCATGCATACTACTATTAAGATGTGGGTGTCACCCTTTGGTACATCAAAAGACACAAGTCAAGACAATAAGCCCACTATTCATCTCAAGATTAAGATACAACACAAATAATTATCTAAAGTGAATTGATTTACCGAGATAGAATTATTAATCTAAATCTATTCACTTTATGTCCCGATCCCACATATCATCACCTATGACAATGTGCCAATGTTTCTATTCACAGTGTCCACCTCCGATGGCCAAGACAAACCATCTCCCAATAAGGATATAGCAACATAACAATCTTTACATGAATAAAGTGCCCAAATTTATTCCCTCGATTGCGGATCTTATAATTTAGACCATCACCTTAAGAATCGTGTCTTTCGCATAATCTGTCCATCATATGCCCAATTCTTAAAGATTTAGACCGACAATCTCAGACTTTTGTTTGCTTAACATACATTCAACAAATATGAACGTAAAGAGGACAAGACTTGGTATATAAATAATAAATAAATTCTTTATTGATAGAAATGTCTCTAAAAACTTATTACATTTTTACTCCTTAAGGTATACATGTCTAACACAAATCATACCTTAAATTCTTATATTTTCGCTAAACGAATATGATAGCTTGCATGTAAAATCTTCAAAAAGAATTCCTTTTAAAGTGGCTTAAAAGAGAGGAAGATGAGTGATACAATAATTGGCTTCGAAATTGAAAAGTCACTCTCTTGAGAATTGTTTGAGTGATGATGGAAGGCTATCAACGTGTATTGAGAGGAGGGAGAGGGAGAGATATTCTCTATGGTAGAAAAATAGGTAGAACGTGAGAACTTTGGAGGTTAAGGATGCTTTTATAGGTTTATGAGAGGGAGTGTGTAAGTGGTCGTAGAAAACCCTAATGCTAAGCTAAAAAATCTCTCAAGTAAGTTTTAAAATAATTTCATAGGTTGGTTGTTTAGGGTTTGAAATAATAGTTAAAAATTGTAAAAATTTCGAATAAGCTAGTCATAGCGATTCGTGGCGCTGGCCCGGTCTCCATATGGTGCAGCGCCCTTCACCAATGCTGCAGCATTGGTGCCTCTGGTCTGCAAGTTGATACTTGCATATGACTACGCTGTGGCGCTCGTTTTAGCGTCACAATGCCCACAGACATGCAATTGTCCCTTTCTATGATTCCTAACTCAATTTTTTACTATTCTAAATATACATGAGCATCTAAACACATGTGGAAATCATCAATATTCTAAAATTAAAATAACATAATACATAACAAAGTACTCAAATATAATGCAAACTTTTATTACTCATGCACGTTTGACATGAACACTTCAAGCACATTAATCTCATGTGGCCATCATCTGTATCATCACTAGATAAAAAGACTTTCATTACTTAACTTAAATTTCATAAAATAAGATTATTGTCATGTTAACGCGTTAAATTCCTCATTTAAATATTAAAGAAAAATGACGGGCGTTATATTCATCAACGTGTAAGAGGAGGAAAAGATCAGATTCTTTGAATGTTAAAATACCAGAGATCTCACATGTTTCGGCAGTCATTCGAACAAATGAGATTGTTGACTGAAGATGTGTTTGATTTTGCCATTGAGTTGCAAGAAATGGGCCTTTCTCTGGAGGAACAACTGGATGCTGTGACTCTCATACTAGAGAAACTTCAAAACGTGACGACTTTCAAATCTACTTATGGCGTACTTCGGATGGCTTTTGTTAGAAGAATTCTTAAAGAGTGGGATTTTTGAATCTTAGGCATGAAATTATTTTGATCTGATATGGATCTTAAACTAATCTTTAAGAGTGACTTTTATAAGTTCACGATCATCATCAATTGATGATATGGAGTTTAAGTTTGAGCATTTTCTTTTTCAATATGTAGAATGATATTAGGCAATTTTATTTTTGACAAAACTGCAGGACAAGGCAATTTTGTGTCGCTTGAGAGAAATTCAAAGTTCTCTTGAAAAGATTTGCTCTCGGTGGGGATAAATTCTAAGAAGTCTTTTATCAGCAATGATTTTCCAATAAGGCATGAATTTGAATAATTTGTCATTGTATGTAATCAATGGTTTGACCAGAAGTCTTTGCCTTAATTGAATGATGCAGATATGTTAATTCAGTTTATATGTATTCAGGGGTGCTTCTGATGTCATTGTAGTTGGCTCTAAGAAATGTGATAATGTGTCCATTTTTGGGCTTTTCACCTTTAGTAACGTAAGTTCATAAAGAAAAAGTTAAAAAAAAAGTGGGAAATCCTAAAAAGAAAAGAACGAAAGTCAATCGAACTGGAAATCCTAGAGTGGTTCTGTAGGAAAAGAAAAAGTAAAAATATAACACGTGTGGCTCGGCTTTGACAGCGAGTCCGGCTTGACAGCTTGACCTTGCCGACTAGTTCATCTTGCAGACCGGACCTCAATAACGAGTTCGGACCACTGCCCCAACCCCGATGGCAAGTCTGACTCACCAGCCCGATCCTGTTGGCAATTCTTCATAATTTTTATCTTTTTTTTTTTGTATAATTTAAATTTTTAAAGATAATACAGTACCTGCATTGATTCTAGTTTTTTGTTTCTGTTTATTTTCTTGTAGGAATATTGTTTCTAAGGACTCCCTGAAGTTGCAATTACAGCAAAGGGTCCTGGAAAACGTTTAGTACTTCTTCGGCTTTGCTTTTAAGTAAACATTACGTAGAATGTCTCTTACTTTCTTTTATTTTGTTAAAGTTTTATGTTTGAAGCTTCATTATGAAAATGCGGAAATGAACTACACACACACACACGCATAATATTTGGGCCTTTCCGGAATTCAATGCATATTTCTGGTTTTGTGAAAAGCACTAGTATTATTTGGGCCTTTCTGGAATTAATGCATAATTCTGGTTTTATGAAAAGCACTAGTACTCTTCGTGCAAACCATGAACATTTATGTCGAGCTGTATGGGAGCTTGAATTCCAGATGCAATGGCCAATTTCATGACCTCTTGAATTATTAAAAAATTATTACAAAAGAATGACTAAGTATGGTTATTTTTGTATCTATAGAATTAATTACATTTTGTCCTTTCTTTACAACTAACAAAGGAGAACAATTTTTATTCCTTGAGCCAATTCTCAAACTTCTACTTAACTATTTCTCTCTGCTCTTTTGCTGTTGCAGATCCAAGCCAAGAACTTTTGAAGCTCCACTATCTTTAAAAAAACTATTATCCTTGTTTGTACATTTCCTACCTCTTACTCGTTTCTTCTTGAGGCTATTTTCTAGGAATTTTCATATTGCTTATAATGAAGGTGCATAAAATTTTCTTGCATGTTTTATGCATGTGTTTGTGTTTGCAAGCTCTTTTATGTTCCATTCGTGCAAATGGGTTCTGTATAGACACAGGAAAACATTTGCAATTTGGTATGACCTTCTGAAAGCTAATATGGAAATTGGAATTTTCAAACTCCAAAAGTAGCTGAGTTTGCAGATAGCATAACACGGAGAATTTATACTTTTTTGTTTTTTTGAAAAAGGAACAGGACCAATTTATTAATGATAAAACAAAATTACAAGAGAGAGCATGAGCCATATTCTACAAGAGAATTTATGTTCTTGTAGAAAGTAACGTCATCTACATCACCTTATACGTGTGTGTTGAGGACATAAGCACGACACAGTCCTTTTCTCGCTACTTGTCTTTATGTACACGATTATGGGGTTAGAATTAAAATATCTAAACGCTAAAAGCAGGGGTGTTGTACTGAGAATTCGTCGCCTGTCTCTGTCTGCCAATACTAAATGTAGTTCGAAGCTTTTGACATTTAAATTATTACCATTTCGTGTTCTTCTTGATGCTCCCTGATTTATAGTATTTTCTTCCTTGCCTTTTGGCTATTGTGTTCTTTTTCGAAAGATATTCGCTGCATATCCTTTTATATAAAGTATAAATAATAAAAAAGGACTTATATAAATATGTTTCGATTTCGCTGCTACCCTACAGAAGATGAAAAGAAATCTGCTAATATTGACCTGTCACATTTCCCAAATCTGTTTCGTACAATAAACTCACTGGACATACTTTTTGTCTGTTTCTCTTTTCCTAGGTGACAAGGGCAGGTTATGGCATGGATTATATGACAGCCATTGATATCCTAAAGACCATAAGATCTGCAAATGGCTTTACTGTTGCTATTATTTTGAAGCCATTCAGCTTTGAAGGACAGAGGCGTCAGGATGAGGTAACATGCAGTTAGAACGTAGGAATTGTTATCTCAAAAAAAAAAAAAAAAAGAACCCAGGATTTGTGAGGTTACTGGCCAAGACAATAAGACGTTAGCACTTGTATTGGAAATGGACTTAAATATCATAACATTTTCTAATTTGTTTTGCAGGTCAAAGATCTGGTAAAAAAACTTCAGGAGCATACCAATTTATTTATCGGTGAGCAGTGTATTAGAGATTCTATTTGTTGAGGGAAAATGTGCTGGGAATTAGACACCTCTTAATTTTAGGGTTCGCAAGAATAAATAATTGTAGAAAAGAAATTTGAGAAAAGAAGAAAAGAGAGGCACCAAATTTTTATACAGGTTAGTCCAAATTCGAGACTACATCTTGTTTCTGCCATTGCAGTTTCCATTATGATGAAGGAGATTACAGATTACAAGAGAAATTTATCACACACTCTCAAATAGTGTTTCTTAAATCTCTCTTCTATCTAGCATCCTCTGTGGGAATTTTTTTTTCTAAATAATAGAGCTCTTACACAAAAATATGCCTCATACAAAATAATGCCACTCACACGTACAACCCGAGCCACCTTATGTCTATTTATACCCCAAAGAAGAGAAAAACACTTCTATTCTAGAAAACCCTAGTAATTTCCCCTTTTTGGGCCTTTAAAATACTAACTACTACACAAAATATCGCGCAACATAGCGCCTTGGAGCCGCGGCGCTCAAAACGAGCACTGCAGCGCTCACCTGCCGATGCACGGTGCTCTTCTGCTAGCACTGCGGTGCTAGTTTGTTACCCATAGGCGTTGCGGCGCCTAACCTTGGTGCTGCGGCGCCCAAAATCTGCCTTTCCTCTCCTTTTTTCCTCCTTTTGTTGGGTTGTTGACTTGATTTGGCTCCACATCTGCAACAATCTCCTACTTGAAGACTAATAAATCACCATGTCTCCACTACAGCGGCAACAACTTCTCACGCGTCAAGGAGAAGTCCAACTGAAGTTGCACACAACTTCAGTTTCTCAATCGAAACCGTCTTGGTGAGCATATCTGCTGGATTCTAACTCCCAAGAATATTCTCTGTTGAGGAATTAGGCACCTCCTAATTCTAAGAATCGCAAGAACGAATAATTGTAGAAAAGAAATTGGAGAAAACAAGAAAAGAGAGACACCAAATTTTTATATAAGTTTGTTCAAATTTGAGACTACGTCTTGTTTCTACCGCTGTAGATTCTATTATGATGAAGGAGATTACAAAATACAAGAGAAATTTATCACACACTCTTAAATAGTGTTTCTCAAATTTCTCTTCTACCTAGCACCCTCTATGGGAATTTTTTCCTCTCTCAACAATGAAGCTCTCAACCTCACAAAATAATACCTCACACAAAATAATGCCACTCACACACATAACCCTAGCCACCTTATGTCTATTTATACCCTAAAGAAAGAGAAAATAGCAACTAATGAGAAACCTTAACAGTTTCCCCTTTTTGGGCCTTTGAAACATGACTTTTTGCACTGAATATCGTGCGACACAGTACCTTGGCGCCGCAGCGCTCGTTGGAGCTCGAAACGAGTGCTACGGCGCTCACTTGCCAGCGTTGCTTTGCTGCCCATGGGTGCTGCGGTGCCCAACTATGGCACTGTAGCACTCAGAATCTGCCTTTCCTCTCCTTTTTCTTCCTTTTACTAGGTTGTTGACTTGATTTGGCTCCACACCTATAACATTCTCAAGCTTTAGCACCCCATCTTCCAAAGCCGACCTGATGAAGTGATACCGCAACTGTATATGCTTGTCCTAGCATGAAATACAAGATTTTTTGCCAAGTGAATGGCGCTTTGACTGTCATTGTGTAACGCACTCCTTTCCCACTTGTGACCTAGTTCTTCCAGAAATGACTAAAACCAAATCATCTCCTTGCTCGCTTCTGTCATTGCCACATACTCTGCTTTAGTTGTAGATAGTGCAACTATCTTTTGCAGTTTTGAGACCTAACTAATTGTTGTGCCACCCAAAGTGTAGACTTAACCGGTGATACTTTTTCTGCCATCAATGTCTCCAGTCATATCGGCATCTACATAGCCCTATAGTCCCAAGTCTGACTTCTTGAAACACAGTGCTAAACCTACAGTACCTCTTAGATATCTGAGAATCTATTTTACTGCCTCCCAATGTTGCTTGCCTGGATTGCTCATGTAGCTACTCACAACTCCCATTACATGTGTAATGTCCGGTCTGGTACACACCATGGCATACATGAGACTGCCTATAGCGGAAGCATAAGACACCTTGGCCATGTGATCTCGTTCCTGCTTCGTGGTAGGTGATTGCTCCTTTGACAACTTGAAGTGACTAGCCAAAGGAGCACTCACAGGCATCGCATTATCCATTGTGAATTTGCTAAGCACATTTTCAACATATTCCTCCAGCGATAGTTTCAGACCATTATAGTTCCTAGTTATTCTCATCACTACTAAAAATTGTAGATTACACGACGGTTTAAAACCATCATGGTATGTTTTCAAGACGGTTAAAAAACCATCATGTAATCGTCCATCATGGTACCAACAAAACTTTTTACGACGGTTTTTTACTGTCATGGAATCCTTATTTTGGCGGGGTTATAGGATCTTTGGACGAGGCTACCATGATGGTTTTCACCAAAAACCGTCGTAAAACGCTAATCTTACACAACTGTTTTCATAAAAACCATCGTGTAAGGCAAGAGCTTACACGACGATTTTTATGAAAACCGTCCTGTAAGCTCTAAGCTTACACGACGGTTTTTAATACCGTCGTGTATTCTATGCCTTACATGACGGTTTTCGTAACAACCATCGTGTAAGGCTTTGTTTCACGACGGTTTTTATAAAAACCGTCGTGAAAAAGTTGGTCTGAAGCGACAAAAATAAAAAAAAAAAATTTGGTTTCCCATAATATGAATAGTCTCATATTTTCACTATTAATACAATGCCTTGACTTCATAATCACACAATTACATTGAACTATAAAATTTTTACAAAATCATATATATATATATAGTTACATTGTAAAGTCATGTACTCTTTTTATGCTTGCACAAGAGTTGATGGATTCTTGGTGTCTAAGTCCATGTCTTTATGTGTGAGGTAAAGAAACGATAATAAAATAAATAGAATTAACAAAAATATTGAAAATAAAACTAATTAACTAAAACACAAACACATAGTCATAGAAGTTTTTCATCAAACATGTGGTGGGTATCACAATAATACTTAGGCATCATAAACACAAAAAAGTAACCTATTCTCATGTCAAAATGCTAAATGTTGTTCAAAGTTCTTTCAAAAACCAAATACAAGTAACATATACTAAATGGCAAATGACAAAGTAATGTAAGTAATATTAAAACTAAAACTAAAGCTAAATAACACTAAAATAACCAAATAATACTAAGTTTAAACTAACTATAACACTAAAACTAAAACTAATGGTTTGAAACTTACCAACAGTGGTGGAGTTGGAAGAACGTCAAGGGAGGAGTCGATGGAATGTCAAAGGACGAGGATGAACGGCAATAAACAGCACCAAGTTTGTTAGGGGTTGGGTCAAATGATGGTGGGATCATGGAGAGAGTAATAGGAGAATGTCAAAGTTTGTGGAATGTCATGGGTGGCTAGGTTCGTCAGTGGCTGGGCCGTGGGGGGAGGAGTTAGAGAGAGAAAGGCGAGAGAGAAGCGTATTTGAGAGTTAGAGAGGGTTTGAGTTGGAGAAATTTTGAATAAATAGGGAAAGCCATGGCCTTGGCGCGTGCTTAAATTTGGCTGAGAGATTAAAAATTTTGAATATATGGAACCTTTCACAACGGTTTTTAAAAAAACCATCGTGAAAGGTCCCATATTTGAAATTTAGTTTGCCGCCCAAATTTACCTTTCACGATGGTTTTTATAAAAACCGTCATGAAAGGTCTCATATTCCAAATTTTTAGTCTCCCGCCCAAATTTAAGCACGTGCTAAGATGCAAAACCTTTCACGATAGTTTTTATAAAAACTATCGTGAAAGGTCTGGATATTCAAAATTTTTAGTATACGGAACCTTTCACGACGGTTTTTATAAAAACCGTCGTGAAAGGTCTCATATTCAAAATTTTTAGTCCCCCGCCTAAATTTAAGCACGCACCAAGATGCGGGACCTTTCACGACGGTTTTTATAAAAACCATCGTGAAATGTCTCATATTTGAAATTTTTAGTCCCTGCCTAAATTTAAGCACGCGCCAAGATGCGGAACCTTTCACGACGGTTTTTATAAAAACTGTCGTGAAAGGTCCCATATTTAAAATATTTAGTCCCCCGTCCAAATTTAAGCACGCGCCAAGATGTAGAGCCCTTCACGATGGTTTTTATAAAAACCGTCGTGAAAGGTTCGGATATTTGAAATTTTTAGTATGCGAACCTTTCACAATGGTTTTTATAAAAACCGTCGTGAAAGGTCCTATATTTGAAATTTTTAGTCTGCCGCCCAAATTTACTTTTTACGATGTTTTTATAAAAGCCGTCGTGAAAAGTCCCATATTCGAATATTTTAGTCCCCCGTCCAAATTTAAGTATGCGGAACCTTTCACTACGGTTTTTATAAAAACCGTCATGAAATGTCCGATATTCAAAATTTTTTTAAATTTACCTTTCACGACAGTTTTTATAAAAACCGTCGTGAAAGGTCTTATATTCAAAATTTCTACTCCTTTTTTCTACCTTTCCTCTCCTATTCAAGGTCTCGTATTCAAGGTCCCAACCTTGGTGCCTCAGCACCCAGAATCTACCTTTCCTCTCCTTTTTTCTTCATTTTGCTGGGTTGTTAACTTGATTTGGCTCCACACCTGCAACAAAATGAAGGTTGTATAGCATCACGATTGCTAGGTCCACAATTTTCCATTTTTCTTAAACTAAATGAGTTGGGAGAATGACATACTTACCCTTTGTGGACTCTATCACCAGGAATTTGGAAAGACGATATAGTAGTAAAGAAACTTACATTTTTATTTATTATGTATACAAGACATTCATTAATACCACAAGGGAAACACAGAGACGAGGACAAATAATTCTCAAGAGAAAAACACAGGAACAAACATAAGAGTGAAATAACTTCTATAAATTTCTCCTTCGTCTTTTATTTCCATCAACCAAACAACTCAAGAACAGTGTGAGCACCTTCCATTTTATATCCCTCAATTTTCTTTCCTTTCTGTTAACATGGTATATATTCATTTGATAATATTAGTGTAGTACAGAACTTGAATGCATGTTTCAAGATGTGGCTATTATAGGAGCAGTTAAGGGAGGTATATTTGGGTATTCCATTATCTTTTGTTAGGTTTCGAAGAGAATGAGTTGATGCATATAACAAGATTGCAATCTAATGTTAATTGCTTTCTTCTTTGGCAATAATATGTGTGCTACATAACAAGGATTTTCATAATTTCTAAATGGAATCAGACACCAAAGCTGACAAAGCGGGAAAGAAAGGAAGAGTATTAAAGGAAAGCTTAAAAAGGCAGCGCTAAAGGTAAAATACTATAGAAACCAAGTATAGTTTTGCAAAGCTATTTTATTCAATTTAGTTTGTATGCATTCTACATCATTCAAGAAGGAAAACATTTTGTTTTGAAATTCTCTATAAAGTTTAACAGGATCTAGATAAATCGTTCTTATTACGTCACTGGCTTACTGCACATATTTAGATGAGTTTCAGAATAAGAATTTTCTGTGGATAATGAACTGTTTGTATTCTTTAAACTAATGTATGCTACCAAGCCGAGAATTTTAAAATGAAAAAGTAAATTTGTTTGTTTTTTGTGCTGCTTCTGTCATTTTTCCTCTGACTTATTTTTGTCCTTTTTCTTTTGCCGTCAATTACAAACCAATGTGGATTTCAAATCGAGTTTTTCTTTGCTTGATGACCTGCTAACTACCATTTTGTTTTGGTATATATGCGGATCTTGACACTGACAAGGTACTGAAAAAGAACTTGGTCACTCTAGATAAGGCTGTAAAGACAACGAATAATGCTGTATGGCTGGTCATTACTGCTGTATCTGTTTTTAAATCTGTAAGTTTACTTCTTTACATTCTTCCTGACTTTGCAGGTTCATGATACCATAACTGAACTTGATTATTACCGACAAATTTCAGGATGTGTCTCAGAAAATTTACTGGTGCATCATGGGATGATGTGAAAAAGATTGAGATCTTGGAAGTTTTTTGTGTAAGTTTCCACAATCATCTCTCATCTCTCTTTTTGCAGCTGACTACTTGTTCTTATCTAATTATTTCATTTCTCTTTCCTAGGTTATCCTATATTATACCATATTTGTTATTTAAATTAATCGGGAGGTTTTTTTTTTAATTAAATAGTCGTAAGGTTTTTCTTCTTAAATTATAGGTTCAAGGCATTAACATTGACGCCTACACTTCCCTGAGCTTTCCTTTTGTACTCTTTTCCTTCTTTGCCTCCAAATTCTGGTCGTTCTTATAAGGATAAAGCAACCATGTGCAGATTCTGGAAAGGTATTAGGGAGCAAAAATTTGATTTGGTGCTGGTTAAAACATCAAATCTTCAATTTTACAGTTGATGTACAATTGCCCTTTCCTTAATGTTGCTGTCAACGTATGATCAACATGGGTTCATAATCCACGAAATGTGTTTTCTATATCTATTGAGTCGTACCAGTTTCCATGGCCTATATATACTTTCCTGCTCCATATATATATATATATATTTATTTTTATTTTTTTCTAGCATTCCTTTTATGTTGAACTTTCGTTCATATGCGAGATTGCCCTTTTCCTCAATGTTGCTGTCAAGATGTTATCAACTTGGGTTCGTCATGGGCAAGATTATTGTGTATTTACTATATTAATTGAGTTGTACCAGCTGTCATGGCCTCATATTCTTTCGTCATTCATATTCTTCTTATCTAGAATTCTTCTTATTTTCAGCTCCGGTTAATGCGTACAAGTTGTATACTACTTTGTAATTGAGTTGTATCGGTTGTCATCAACATTATACTTTCTTGAAAACTATTCTTCTTTCTGGTACCTTTTTTATTTCAAAATTTAGTGCCATTTTCGATGGAATTATTTGTTTCAGCGTTTACCTTGTTTTTAAGTTTCACACATATAATGTATATTATTTATCTTCCCAACATGGAGTGTAAAGCAATCTCGAATTGATAAAAAATGCACTAATTGATTTCTCTGTTGGTGAGTTGTACCAATGAGGTCACATATAGTGTTTCATTTCCTTTTCATAGACTACTTTTTTTCGATAAGATTTTCTGTGAGGGGTTCTCTTTGTTTTTTATAATGTCTGTCATTGATGGCTGCTTCATCATTTTATGATCATATTGCTTCCAATCTTAGGCAGTAATACCCTCAACCTTTATCCTTATGGTGTTTTGACCCAGGTTTAAGTATCTTATTTCTTAAGTTCATTTTATTTTATTTTGTTTGTTTGTAGGACTTGGATGGCATAATTATATGCACTCTTGCAAGTTCAGATGTCATAAACGAAGAAGACTTGAATGTTTTCTTGCGTACTTTTTGTCAAACAATGGAATATACAAAGGAAATCTTATTAGCTACTATTCATGAACCCAGGGCTGTGTGGAAGTGTTCTAAAAAATACATGTTATGTCTGTTTAAGCAGCTTTTTGACTTACAATATGTAATCAATAGATCTATCCTTGTATTTCAATTTCACTTCTTGGTTCTGAATTGTTGTTATAAACTTATGTCCTAAATAGATTCTCTTTTCTTTTTTTTCTCTCTCTCTCTTTCGCTGTTTGAATTTCAGTTTTACATGCTGAAACAAACTGATTTTATCTTTTGTTCTCCTCCCAACTTTTCTTCTTCATTGCTCCCCTCTCCCTCCCCTTCGTCCCCTGCTTCTATTTCTATCTCCTCTGCCCCTTTTTTCCCTTCTCTACTTCCTCCTCTATTCTCATTCATGCTGCGTCAGTTATTATACCAATTCTGGGTTTTCCTCTGCAAGATGTGTTTTGCATTGTAGTGAGTGGTATAGTCTGTTTCTGTGTTCTGGTTACAAAGTTAATCCTGACCAGTTGATGCATTTCTTTAATTTTCTGTTTGTATTTTATGGAATTACTAGTTTTACCAGACGACAGAGTCTCAAAAGGGAGGCATATTAACTAGGTTGGCTTAGCGTTTTCCGTTCATTCTTAGACTTTTGAGAAGGTCCCATCTTCAATCAAGTGAAACTCAGGGAAACAGTGTGGTTCGAGATAGGATTTACTTCCAAAGAAATTAGAAATATAAATGATGTTGATGTCATTTCTAATTTCAAGATGCCATTTGAATCTTATGGTATTGTTCTAACGGTGGAGATTAATAGGTCGTATTGTCATACAACTATCTCCTACTCAATATTTTACAAATATGTATTTTATTTGTAAATCATCTCATGGTTTACAATTTTAGTGATATAACACTACAAGAAATTTTTGATTATACGACTTTTATTTAACAACTGTTTCTCAAAAACCGTCGAGGTAATGAGAAAAAAGCGCGGCTAGTTATTCCTGCAAAGACGAAAGCCGTCGCGGAATGGAGCTTTAGCTACCACAACGGTTTTATTAAAAAACCATCGTGGAATTGACCAGCTACCATGACGCTTTTTAAAAAAATCGTCGTGGTAGTTTACTTATTACACAACGGTTTTTTAACAAACCATCGTAAAATAGAGAGATACCACGATGGTTTTTTAGTGGTAGCTTCACTGCATTCCACAGCGGTTTTATTATAAAACCGTCGTGGTAGCTTATTTAAAACCCCTTTTTCTCACCTCGACATTCAAACATAATTCAAAAACTCACTTCTCAGATACAAACATAGACCCGTCCGAATCAGCCGCCGCCGTCCCTGTCCGCCTCCACACTCCTTAATCTCAGCCCAAATTGTAAGTTTTTGTTAAACATTGATAAATTGTTGTTGATTGTGTTGTATAGTTAATCCAAAATTGATAAATAGTTGTTGATTTTGTTGTTTATTCCGTAAAATTTGTATTGTGGATCATGGGTATGATTTATTTGTTTTATAATGAGTATGTGTAACTTGTTTTATGATGGGTCATGTTTTTGTTTTATGATTAATTAATATATATATATATATAGGTGGGAACATATATAAATTGTGAAATTCATTTTAATTGAATATTTGCTATTTATTATTTCAATTTAGGAATTGCAAAATAGATAGGAAATGGATGTGAGATTTTTGATTGTCTAGAGAGTATGTGAATAGTGTGGAAGAGTTCTTGGATTTTGCCAAAAGTTATGCCAATGGTGATAAAATTTGTTAGAGGACATTTATTTTGAAATGGGATTATAAGTAGTTATCAAACATGACATTTTCATGGCGAGTCTAATTTCAATCCAAGTTTACTAAGTAAAGAAAAGGAAGCTATTGTGGAGGATAATATGTATGATCAACACAATATGGTTGACATGGTCAATGATTTAGAAGAACACTTTGTACACCGTCTGGATTTATTTGAGACAATGATGAATGATGCGAAGACACCGGTGTATAAGGGGTGTACCAATTTTACTAAATTATCTGCTTTAGTTGGATTATGGAATTTGAAAGCGTCGGGTGGGTGGTCAAATTCTAGTTTCACAAAGCTGTTGGAATTTTTAGGAAGCTTCTACCAGAGGGTAATAATTACCAACTAGTATGTATGAGGCTAAGAAGACTTTAAGCACTTTGGGAATGGATTATGAGAAAATTCGTGCTTATGAAGATGATTGTGCTCTCTATAGGAATGAGTATGAGGACGAGAATTATTGTCCAGTTTATCAACAAGCAAGGTGGAAGAAAGGAAAAGAGCCAAAAGATGGCAAGAATGGAGTGCCAAAGAAAGCGTTATGGTACATTCTACTGGTACCACATTTGAGACGTTTATTTGGAAACCCAAAACATGCCAAGAATTTGACATGGAATCATGACAAATGGGTGGATGATGGTATGCTTAGACACCCGACGGATTCACCACAATGAAAGACTTTTGAAGCCGATCTTCCCAACTTTAGTTCGGATCCAAGAAACATGCATTTCGTTTTGTCGACAGATGGAATGAACCCACATGGTAACATGAGTAGTAGGCATAGCACTTGGCCCGTAATACTTGTTAACTATAATCTCCCTCCAAAGATGTTGATGAAGCGGAAGTTTTTAATGTTGTCTTTATTGATTTTGGGTCCTCACCAACCAGGCAATGACATTGATGTATACTTGGCACCGTTAATTGATGACCTAAAAAAGTTGTGGGAAAATAGAGTTGAAGTTAGAGATGCTTACCAAAAAGGGACGTTCACACTCCGTGCAATGTTGATATGGACAATTAATGACTTCCCCACGCAATTTATCTGATTATTCGATGAAGAGTTCTATTGGTTGTCCAATTTGCATGATGGAAACGTCTCACAAATGGTTGAAGAATGGAAAGAAAACCGTTTTTCTTGGTCATAGAATATGGTTGCCAAGAGATCATCGCTACCGTAAACAAAAGAAAGCCTTTGATGGCAACAACGAAGAAAGAGACCCTCCTCGCCCTTTGACAAGTGAACAAATATTTAAAATGGTAAAAGATATAAGAGTCGTATTCGGTAAGAGAAAGCGAGGTAAGGACAAGCCTCCAAATGATGGACCATGGAAAAAAAGATCAATCTTCTTTGATCTTCCATACTAGAAGACACTTTTTGTTCATCATTGCTTGGATGTTATGCACATTGAGAAAAACGCTTGTGAATCCGTAGCCGACACGTTGCTTGACATTCCGGGCAAGACTAAGGATGGTGAAAAAGCTCGGTTGGATCTCATAGAAATGGAGATTAGGCCTAATTTGTTTCCCGAGAAAAGAGGGAACCGTACATACTTACCTCTTGTAAAGCACACGTTATCTAGAGCAAAAAAGAGAAAGCTTTGTAAATGGCTTGCTTCCTTAAAAGTGCTAGACGGGTATTTTTTTGAACTTCAAAAAGTTGGTGTCGGTGAAGGATTTGAAACTTATTGGCATGAAAACACACAATTGTCATGCGTTGATGGAGCAATTACTACCACTTGCTTTGCAGGGAATTCTAATAAAGGATGTGAGATTTGCAATTTCCAAGTTGTGCTCGTTCTTCAATTCAATATGCTCGAAGGTCATTGATCCACTTGTGCTAGATTCGTTGCAATCGGAGTTGGTGCAAACCTTATGCATGCTTGAAAAGTATTTTCCACTGGCATTTTTTGACATCATGATTCATTTAACGGTGTACTTAGTACGCGAAGTTAAGTTATGCAGACCGGTGTATTTGAGATGGATGTTACCCATTTGAAAGATATATAAAGGTTTTGAAGGGCTATGTGAAGAATTGAAATAGGCCAAAGGGATGTATTGTAGAAAGTTACATAGCTGAGGAATCGGTTGAATTTTGCTTCGAGTACCTATCTAATGCAGACACAATTAGGGTGCCAAAGACTATAAACATTGAGGCTAAGGGACTATCTGCGGGCAATCCTTCATTAGTAAATCGAGAGGAGTGGGAGCAAGCTTGTCTTTATGTCTTGCTCAATGCTAATGAAGTGGAGTCTTTCATTAAGGTGCACATGAATGAATTAAAAAAAGCATACCCAAAAAGAGCAAGAAATAAGAAATGGTTGCAAGATGAATACAACCGGCCTTTCTGTTGTGGATTAGAGCATACATCTATGACAAGTGCTCCACATCACAAGATGGAGGCATGTCACAGGAGTTGCAGAAGCTAGCTAGAGGACTGTTGTCGGTACTTACAAGGTATACGTCATATTCCATAAATGGTTACACTTTCTACACTCGCGAAAGATATGAGAAGCATCTGGTGCAAAATAGTAGTGTGACTCTCCGTGTTGAGGCTATGCATCTTGCCTCCGCCAAGGACAACAATCCGATATATGGGACCATGAACTACTTTGGTTTCATTGAAGATATTTGAGAACTTGATTACGGGGAATTACACATAGCACTTTTTAAGTGCAAGTGGGTCGACGATAACTGTGTTAAGAACGATGATGATGGCATCACGGTGGTTGACTTTAGAAGATTGGGATACAGGAATGATCCTTTCATTATGGCATCATAAGCAATCCAAGTTTTTTATACTACAGATCCCCAAGACATGGAGTTGTCTCTAGTCGTCCCGACAAAGCCAAGAATAATTATCAACAGTGAAGAAGTTGCTGAGGATTGCACAGACATCCTTTCATTCACAAAAGGATTACCACTAGTTGAAGAGATAGATAATTTTGAAGATGATATTTCGCACTTGCTCCGTGAAGATGTGGAATGGATATGTATTTAGAAACCAATGAAAAAAAAGATAAAAAGATGAGCATCTTTAAACCAATTTATGTTAATTTATTTTAACATTTTTCTTTAATTTATTTCATTTTCAATATTTTTTTATCTATCTATAGTTATATTTGTGGTGAAAATGGAGAAAAAGTATATACATTCTGGGCCATTGGATGCTTAACACTCGGGCTAGCCACCCTGAGCAACAAAGAATATCATGTGTAAGAAATATTTTAGATAATTTTTTATGACGCTTTTTTCAAAAACCGTCATGGAACGTAGTCTTTCATGATGGTTTTTGAAAAAACCATCGTGGAACTGCTTATTACAGCATTAAAAATGCTGTGAAAAGCAGCAGTGTTTTTCCATGATGGTTTTTACAAAAACCGTCATGGAAAGCTTATCACAGCATAAAAAATGCTATGAAAAGCAGTAGTATTTTACACGACGGTCTTGCAAAAACCGTGATGGAAAGCTTATCACAGCATAAAAAATGCTATGAAAAGCAGTAGCTTTTTCCACAATATTTTTACAAAAACCGTCGTGGAAAGCTTATCACAGCATAAAAAATGCTGTGAAAAGCAGCAACTTTTTCCACGACAGTTTTTGCAAAAACTGTCGTGGAAAGCTCATCATAGCATAAAAAATGCCGTGAAAAGCAGCAGCTTTTTCCACGACGGTTTTTGCAAAAACGTCAGGAAAGAGTTTCCACGCTTCCACGACGGTTTCTAAGAAAACCGTCGTGAAAGACTTTAATGATAGTTTTTGAAAAAACCATCGTGGAAAAAGTTGCTGCTTTTCACAGCATTTTTTATGCTGTGATAAGCTTTCCACGATAGTTTTTACAAAACTGTCATGGAAAACATTATATAGCATTAATTTTGCTGTGAAATATTACAACATTCGATGACAATTTCTGCAAAAACCATTGTGGAAGCATCATTTCCCCCTTTAAATTTTTGAAATTCATGCCTACCACCCATTGTGAGTGCGCGCCCTCTCTCTCCAAGATTCCTCACTTTCTCTCTAAAATCCCTCTTTCTCTCTCTCTAAAATCCTTATCTCTCTCAGCCGCTATCACCTCCACCGTCGTGGCCTCTGCCGCCATCACCTACTTTCAGCCGGTAAGCTCCCCCTCCCTCTTTCTCCTCTTCCCCCTCGCCCCCCTCACCCAGCCCCTCACCCCACCCACCACCCCCCCACCCACGGCCCCCACCCACCCCCTTTGCCCCTCGCCCTAGCCCACCCCCCTCGCCCCCGCCCACCGCTTCGCCCTCCCCCCTCTCCCCTACCCACCACCACCCCACCTGCCCCCTGCCCCCTTGCCCCTCGCCCCAGCCTACCCCCCTTCGCCCCCACCCACCCCCCTCGACCCTCCCCCTTCACCCCTACCCACCCCTTCCCCCTCGCACCTCCCCCCTCAGCCCTAGCCACCCCCCCCCCCCCCCCCCCCCCCCCCCCACCCATCCCCCCTTGCCTTGTAACACCTGCCATTTTTCATGTAACGATTAATGATAGATATATAACGATGTTAAATAATTTCTTTATGATATAATGTTACTCATCATTTTATTTTGAGTATGATGACAAGTGACGATCACGTGGAATTGATATGCTCAGAATGTTCATGTCAAAAGTGATAATAAGCTTAAAGTATTTATTGTTTTTTTTTTGTTTTCAACTTACTCTAAATTTATAATCTTTATAATGCTCTAGAGTTATATATGCTCTAAAGTTAAATTCTTGATGATGACATGAATTTTGTTGCATATTTTCTTCTCTTTATAATATTAATGATGTCATGATAATTACAAGTGTAGTAATATTTTTAGGTCATAGAGTAAATATTATTGTCATGTACTAACAATTATATATTTTTAATTATATTATTTTATATTTTAATATATTTATAATATAATATATATATATATATATATATTATGTGATATGAATAAATGCAATTGTCGTGTAAAGAAAACAAAAAAAAAAAAGAAACGGCAGTAGCTGTGAGAAAAGAAAAGAAAAGGAAAAAAAAGAGAAAAAAAAGGAAACTGAATTAAACTAGGATTAGGGTTTTAGTCTCCACATAAAATCTATATAAAGACCTCTTGTTAGTAACCCTAGACTCAGACTTTATTCCTTCCTCATTGATTGGTTTCATGCTTAGTTTTCTTTGGCTTTATCAAGATTTCTAATCTTTCTAATTTCATTCATCTTGGTAAGTGTATCAATTATTTAACATGTTTGTTTGATATTTGGTGTATTGTGTTAGTCTTCGAATTATTACTATCATCACATGGATTCTTTTATTGTATGTATTTCATGTCAATTGGTGATTGAAAAGAGTTGATGATTTGGTTGTTTTGATTAACTTCTCTTTAAACCCTAGATTGGAGATATCATATATTTTTATATTTTGTTATGTAGATCTTTATTGGTATATTTTATTATCAATTAGTATCATGTTATTATGTGTTTACAATTTTAATTGAGGTTTTATTGGGTTATGAATTGGCATTGAATTTTTTTTGATGCCTTAAGCCTACTTTTCATATGAACACCTGACAGCTGTCATGTTTTAGTAATTTTTGATTATGTATTGCTCTGCTTATATTTTTCTTATATTTTTCTCAAATACTAGACATCATAAGCTCTCTTTTGGGTTTTGAATGGCTTGAATGAAAATTTTTATTAAATAGTTATGAGTTTTCAAAGTTGACCCTGAAAGCTGTGCAGTTTTACACAGACCCAAACTTTAGACTAAATTTCAAGGACTTTTTCTTTATGCAAATTATTGTCAAAATATATGTGTTTATATATCAAATTCTTTTTTTTAGTGTAGTTTCTAATGCCATTGGATTTAGCTTATTTGGAATTAAGATGAAATTATTATGAATTTTTAAGTGAGTAAAGGTCATTCTGCCTACTTTTGAGAATTATGCCCTAGGTTTATAAATTGTGATTTTATAATTTTTGATGTTATTACATGATAAGGTGATGTTCAATGATAGTATGAGATGTTTATTGGCTCTCATAAAAATTTTAGGGTCAAAGGAATTTTATTTTAATTATTTGATTATGATGAACATGTGTTGCTCACTGCCCTATGTGTTTAAGGTTTATTTTGTCTTTAAATTCTAATGCATATTTTGAATTGTTAAAAATTTATTTGAAGCTAGTTTTTGAAGATGTTATAGTTTTAGGTGTCTATTATATGTAGGAATTTTGTGGAATTATTTCATGAAATACATATTTTATAATATGAATGTTAGATAGGATTGTTCACTGCCTAGCTATTGTTGGTAGATTTTATGCTATGAAGTGTGTGACTTGTTTTGATTATCAAATGGAATTTTTATGACCAACAAAAAATCATGATATTATGCTTATATGTTAGCTTTTTTCTCTCTAGAGTCTCATGCTTTAATTGTGTGTGAATTGTGAGTTGTTGAATTATGAATACATAAGAGTCAGGCAGGTATTAGTATTGCAGTTTTTGCATGAATATTTATAAGTTAGTAAAGTGTTTGTGTGTTTTTGTAATTCTTGAGACGGAAGTATGAATAATGTCATATGGTTTTGGATGATTTCATAAGAATGAAATTTATTTTTATTTGTATATGGATGTATGACATGAACACACCAAGAAGTGAGTACATCGAGACTGCGGCGACATCATCTAAGATGAGGTTTAAGTAAGCAAGTCAAGTAAGTACATTCTCACCTGCAACATGATAAAAGTTTATGAAAAAGTTTTGAGAATATGTTTTATGATAATTTTTAAGTTTGCTTTTACATGTTGTTTTCTCATGAAGACTCTTGTTGTAACAAGAAAGTTTAACGAATGTTTCAATGATGAGGTATGTTAAAAGTATATCTATATATATCACTTAATTAAGTGTTGCACACCCTATGTTCATGTTTATAATGTCCCAAAGGTTAGACTTGTCATGTTTGGTTTGGGATTAACGACCCCTCTCCTCTCATGACTGTGCGCTTACGATGATGATGTTTATAGTGCAACACTTGCACCCCCAAAGATAAAATGAAAGTTTTTAATATGAATAATGATAATGAAAGATATGTTCTATATGAAACTATGCCAAGTGCACTATTATGTTAATGATGATTATGATTATGATGTTTTATAAAGGTGTTCATGAAATGTTTTATGTTGTGAGATAGGAAAGTATACTTACTAAGCTTATGCTTACTTAGTTTTTATATCATGTTGCAGACAAAGGTAAAAGGCATATGGAATAGGTGGAGGATGAAGGCGGGCGTGTGCGCTAGGAGTGTTGGATTAGAAATGGAAACATGCCAAAAAAAATTAAAATACTTGAACAATGATTTTGTTATTGATTTTTTTTAAAGTTTGTTTTGAAATTTTATTTGAATTATGGTGTTGTTAATTTGGCATTGATAAACTAAAAAAAAAAAGGATTTGATTTATTTGAAATATTTTTTAAAAAAATTTTATGCATGGATCCTGAGATATGTTTATCAAATTGTGTTTAAATTTAAATGGTTTATCTTAAAAATAATGACAACAAGGATGAAAGTAACGATTATTGTGACGTCCATAAGGGAGCATTACACGTCCCCACCCACGGCCCCCACCCACCCCCCTGGCCCTCGTCCCTCGCCCTCTCGCCCCCATCCACCCCCTACCCCCTCCCCCTCGCCCCTCGCACTAGCCCCCCCACCCCCCTCGCCCCCTCGCCCCAACCCTTCCACCCCCCACCTGCCCCTCACCCCTCGGCCCCTCGCCCATACCCACCCCTCGCCCCTTCGCCCCCACCCATGACCTCCCTGGCCCTAATCCCTAACATGTGTAATATGCGAATTATGTAATTAAAATTGTAAATTTATGAATATGTGTAATATGTGAAATTATGTGAATATGTATAATTTGTGAACTTATATATGTAATTGAAATTGTAAATTTGTGAATATGTGTACTATGTGAAATTATATGAATATGTGAAAATGTGTAGTCGAAATTGTAAACTTGTGAATATATGAAGATTTGAATACATAAAATTATGTCAATATATGAAATTGGGAACTTGAAATTGTAAACTTGTGAATATGTGAAGATGTGAATTTGTGCAATTATGAGAATATGTCAATGTGTGTAATATGTGAAATTGTGTAATTGAAATTGTAAATTTGTGAATATGTGTAATATGTGAGGTTATGTAAATATGTGTAATATGTGAAATTATGTGAATATGTGTAATTTGTGAAATTTATATGTAATTGAAATTGTAAATTTGTGAATATGTGTAATATGTAAAATTATATGAATATGTGAAATTGTGTAATTGCAAATGTATGAAGTGGAATATGTGAAGATGTGAATGTGTAATATGTGATTTAATATTACCATGTATGTGTTAGTTTCTGCTTACTTTGCACAGGTACAATGTCTCGCGAGATCGATAGTGACCAGTACAAGGATAAGTACGCAGACTGCACTCCATCTTCATCGCAATATAGCAAGGGAAACCAACGCAGTAAGCCACGAAGGCGAACCGAATTTGATCTAAAAGTAGACTTTGAGTGAAGGCCTATATTAATGAAAAAAATTCATCAGATAAGAAAGAAAGGTTTAAGAATTGAAGTGACTTTTGATTCAAAAGGCCAACTGGAAGGCGCACCTGGCTATGAATTAAGCAGTTGGATCAGAGTCCTCAATCGAGAGCACATTCCGATATGGACAAAAGATTGGAGGTCTAAGGATTTTGATAAAGTAAAAGATATGATTTGGAGAGAGATATATGAAGCTTTCACGTTCGAGGATTGGAATAGGAAAATGGCTTTGAAGTTTTGTGGCGAATTAACAAAGGGGTTCAGATCAGACCTCTATGTTACCTTCGTACAGCCATACCTTTCTATTCTGGAGGAGGATGAAAATGTATATAAACGGCCTCCTACGGTAGTACACTACTACCCCTCCAAAAACGATGACGATTGGGAAGCTTTTGTGAGGTATCGATGTTCTATCGAATTCCAACTGCTATCATCAAACGCAAGAAAAATAAGAGCAAAAAATGAATATTGTTCTATGGTTGGCCGAGTCGGATATAGAGAGCTCGAGCAGTTCTTGGTACATTAATATTTTACTCATATTACATATATCAATTATTCTATCATTACTACGTTACTAACATAGCGTAACACAGTTTGCTAAGATGGGCATGCTACCAACACGGGAGGAGTTGTGGGTAAAATCACGTCAAGGTCCCGATGGCCAGTTAAAAAATCCAAAAGTAGCAGAAATTAGGAACTTGATTGTAAGTTTATTGAACACGAATAATTAATTTGTAATTTAATACAAGATAAAAGATTATTTGAATAACATGGTTGTGTTGTTGTTTTACAGGATGAATACACGACGCAAAAAAGTCAAGGGAGCTTCTAATCGGTCGGTAATGATGACATTTTGATGAGGGCACTAAGGAAATCGGAACATTCAAGACATGTTCGCGGTCAATTGAAGTATATGATGAAGTCTCAATACTTCAACCTCCAATCAAAATTGAATTCCCAAATGTCAAAGATGTAGATGGAGATTGCAGAACTATGAGGTCTTGTGACCGAGCTCATTCCCCAAGGATGTGCCAAGTCGACAGATGATAGCATCTCACAATGCAACAGCTTCATAGCTAGTTGTAACCCTCCCAATAATGTAGCAGAAGCTCCAGAAGTCTAATTGTCACCTCCTCGTCAAGAGCCCGAACAATGCAGGCTCTTTTTTGAGGATAGAATTAATGGTGGGTGTGCACTTGTTGCACTTGGGAAGGTGTGAATGGAGAGTCTTTCAACTGATACAATTCATGGATGACTATTAGGGGAAGAGAATGTGCACGTTAGCATCACTACCATCAGAGTTAGAACAGTTGAATTGCTTGTTCCAACACTTGAAGCAACAACTACGGGTGAAGTAGCTGGAAGCTTCACCGCATGGCCGAAGAGGTTAGTTGAAGTCATCGCATTGACTGAAGATGAGTCAAACGCCTGGCCACGTTCCATAAGATCTAAGTGGAAAGAAATGCCAAAAAAAGAAAAGCTCTACAAAGGCAAGACAATCACAACCCGAGGTAGAACAAGAGCAAGAACAAACCGTTGCTAATGAGCAACTGCCTGCATTTAACTTTGCTTTAGTACCTCAAGAATTTATGCAGTTGGCTCTATACACACATTCTTTCAATGCCGATGGGTTAGTGCCCGATACCGGTAAATGTCACTGGCAATGAATTGCCTATCTATGTGGGGTATGAAGATGTTTACTACTTCATCAACTTTGATAAAATCAGGGCAAACTATATCCTAGTATACCTTAGGTAATAAATCCATCCTTGTTTCATATTTTTAAAATATAGGTAGAGTTGTAAGGTGCTTTCAAATAATTGACTGTATTGTTTTTTATTGTTGTTTTTTGGCAAAATATTGTGAACTTCAAGGCTTGGTGCAAAATTTTGGCTTCATATCTCTGGCCATTATTTCAAGTGCTGCAAGAGACCTACAGAGTGATCATAGAGAGCGCACCACATCACTCCTCCACCTATTAGCTCTAGCACTGAGAAGGAAATTATTCTTCCTACCATACAATGTTGGAGAACATTAGATGTTGGCACTTATTTCGCCATGGAAGGACCAAATATATTGGCTTGACCCCCTCGGACACCCACCACATGAGGATTTCGTATCAGTCACGAGATTGTAAGTATTAATGTTCTCTTATAAACTTAACTGTTTTTAGTCCCACATAATTGTATCGTCTATTAATTCATTTAAACATGACACATTGTTAGGGCGCTTAACGATTGAAAGCTTCAAGCGGAAGCGGTGTCATAAACCGACCGAACAGAACGCTATATTCCAAATGTAAGTGTCCAAGACAACGAGGAAACAGAGAATGTGATTTTTTTATTATACGTTTCATGCAGAATATAATTACAAGTGGTATACAAGCCTTAGGAAAAAAAGATTTTTATATATAAACGGATATACATGAAGTTAGATTAGAGTGAGTACAATTTGTAAATAGGTATGTGCTCTTCTAATAGATAGATAGTAGATAAACAATTGCTCAAAATAACTCAAATGTAAATGCTCTTGTAAATACCTCATAATTTCAATATACACCAATTTTTATATGCAATTAGGGCCTTGCTATAATAGATACCACACGGGACTAGCCATCCCGTGGGAAATCAAAAATTTTTGGAGATTTTTTTTGTGGCGATACTAATTTTCCACTATGGTTTTTTGAAAAACCATCGTGGAATTAAACCACGACGGTTTTTCAAAAAACCATCATGGAATCTAGTTAATTCCATGACAGTTTTTTAAAAAACCATCATGGAATTAACTAGATTCCATGATGGTTTTTCAAAAAACTATCGTGGAATTAACTAGATTCGACGACGCTTTTTTGAAAAACTGTCATCGAATCTAGTTAATTCCATGAAGGTTTTTCAAAAAATCGTCATAAAAAATTATTACCGACACCCCCTTCTAGTGTCATTTTTCCTATTACACAATGGTAAAAAACTGTCATGAAAACTTTAGGTTGTACCACGATCAAAGTTTTCACGACAGTTTTTTAACCATCATGAAAATTTTCAACGACAGTTATAAACCGTCGTAGAATCCTCAGTTTGTTGTAGTTATATTTCTAAATTTAACTCTTAAATATAATTTCATACATATATAATATATTTTGTAAATCAAATTTGCAATAGCTAATTAATTTGAACTCATTGAATTAATTTATAGCATATATTCCATATTTAGAATTAAAACAATTTTAATGTAATAAATAAATGCATGTGTATGTAGGCACACTGGTGCTAATGTGTGCTAATATGTAAATTATCAACATAAAATAAAGCATTCAATTCGGCAATTGAGATGGATTTGACCAGGTTTCTTGGATATTTAAATTACAACCCAATTGAAATAACAAAATCAATATAAATTCCTAATCTACTTTAAATCTTCAATGTCTTTGTGAACCTTCTTGTAATTCTCCTTGAATTGTCATCTGACATATAAAAGGAAAAATCAAAATAAAAATAAGAGAATGGTCAAAAACAAGACCGAAACCCTATTAGGGTTTTGGCTTCAGCGCCCGTACATGGCCGCATACGATGATTGGAGCAATCGTGCGTCCTTACTACCTTTGTGAGTGGCCACAAAGTGGAGCAGTCGTGCATCCTTACCACCTTCGTGTGTGGCCATAGGCCACAAAGTGGTGCGGCTGCACGCCCTTGCAATATAGCCGACGCTGGAGCTTTTTGTTCCGTTTTTCAATTTATCTTAATGGATTCTCAAACCTTTAACCACTGACTATTTGATAGTCGTTGGTTCCGATTCTTCAAGAGAGGGAAATAACAAACAATATGTTGGAATTAATTCTGATAAAGTATGGGCTAATATATTAAATAAATGTGTGTATTAATGCTATCAAATAAGATTAGCCTAATTAAAGTGATCTAATAAAGTGTAAAGTTTTGGGTTTTAAAGCATCTCATAAAGTGTGGGTACAAAATTATGTGTAGAGATCTAAAGTCTAATTTTTATTTTTCTGGTGGGCCAAAATAGAAATAAGACAAAGTAAAATATTATAAAAGATTATGGTCCCTAAGTCATACGTTACGTCCTTTTCTAAAATCCCATAACTGGAAAAGGGAGAAAACTTCCTCTCAGAGAAACGGTATAGACTTAGAAGATCAAGAACCCAAAATTCAATCGTTCAAATGGATTCAGGTATGCTTCCGCTGAATTTCTTGATGAATTAACATGAGTTTTGGGATTTGATGATGGTTTTCATCTATAAAGTTTTGTTCCAACAAGTAACATCAGAGCCGTCTCATGTTGAATCATTGAGAAATATTTTCTCAAGACTTTGATTGAATTTTTACGTTGAAAACAATCATGGTTATTTGCTTAGTTGAATATAGATTTAATTTATAATTATACATATATTTGGATTCGGGATGTACGTCTGTTCATTGATTTCAATTTGGTTGAATATATATATATATATATGTGAATTGTGAAATCTAGTGGAATGTATATATACACACACACACACACATATTTGTTAAATCATGACCAATTCATTTATGAATGTATATATGCATATACGATTTCATTGAAATCGTTTTCAAATGGATTAAAGTAACCCGTGAGATTACCGACGGCAATCTCACAGCCGTTGGTAAAAAACTCCGGCTGAGATCGTCAGGCCTAGCTGGAGTTGGAGAATCGCGGCCTTTAGTGGTGGCAACACATGTAAATGGTGGCCAAAAGCTGCTACATAAGGAGAAGAAAAAAAAAGGGGGATATTGTTGGGTTTTGGCCGGCAGCCTACTATTTTATCGCCGGCACCAGGTAGAGTCGCAGTGCAGGCTGCGGCGAAGATCCGTTGGTGGCAGCCATACCCACCACCTGTAGTTAATTTACAAGAGTCCTACACGGACCAAAGGGGCCCGCGACTAGATGAAACCCCTAGGTGACCTGCCACAAAAAAAAAGGCAACTTTTACACGGACCCAAGGCGCCCGTGACTGGCTAGAAACCCAGGGGCTCAACCCCTGGGTGACCTGAGTAACCTAAAAAAAAAAAATTTTGGGCCTGGGTCAATTTTTTCTTTTGGGTTGGTTTTAACATTGGGTCAAATAATAGGTTAATGGGTTGGGTTTGGGTAAAGAGTTGGATAAGGTAACCTATTTGTACAGTACCTGTTGGAAAAAGAGTGCGCAGCGGAATTTTAAAAATTTTACATCAAAGTAATTTCCAAAACATAAGTTTGACATGCTATATGCATAAAGTAGCCAGATCTTGCTAACCTTTATGTGTCGAAGAACCTCCGCAATCTGTGAAGAGAAATAACGTTCCAGAAGAGCCTCAACCAACTGGTCTTCTTTGCTATTCTCTATCCACGACCGGAATGAGTGTGGGCTCACACGTACAACTCTTCCACTGGTGACTCTCCTTCCAACCAATTGAGAGAACCCAAAGCAAGTGTTTGTGATTTGTGAACAAAAGCTCTCAGGGAGTTTTCAGATTTTCACTAGCAGAGTATCTCTCAATTGATCTAAGTAACTAGTGAGAATCACTCTCTATTTATAGAGATTGGTCCTAGGGTCAATCCTCATCAGATTAGGTTTCAAAATTCCAATCAGAATCAATATCTGATAAGATCTGCGTGGAAACGCATGATCTTATCCTTCGCTGATCAGCAGGCCGAACAGGCCCCATCGGCAGGCCGAATACGTCCATCGATAGGCCGAACTACTGAATAAAAAATCTCATGAATCTTTTATTTTCCACCCGAGATTCTATAGGATAAAGTCTTAGTTTTAATTCAAATAACCCAATAAAGAAGTTATCTGATCAAAACAACTGTATCTATATAATCTCTAAGAAAATAAATCAATTCCCAATAATTCTACAAGTTTATCTTGATCTAATTTATCCAAAATTAAATCAACCGATAAACAGACAAGAATTATCCGATCCCACTAATTCAACAAGTTTAGCTTGAATTAATTTATTACAAAATTAATTCAACCGATAAACAGATATGAATTATTTGATTCCTCCAAATTTTAACCAATCTAATAAATCTGACATAAGTCATCAATTATTAGAAAAGCACGCCGTGTTGTTACAGGATGTTGTGAGCTAGCAAAGGGGACCAAATGGACCTACATAGTTTAAGCTCTCAATAATTACAAAACCCAATATCCCAGATATACATTTCACAATTATCAACTCCAACGTTACTCCACTAAAAACTTGGAGCTACACTCTCGAACTACACAGAATTATGAAGCTCATATAGCTAAGTCTCTATGACATATCATAGTGTAACATATCCCCATAAAATAATCCATAATCGGCTTAAGGACAAGTTCTGTCTTACCTTCCCGATTATTTTTATCTTACGTTCCATTATCTCACTATTAGAAAACTTACTATCCAATGACAGTATACCATTTGGTTACACCTATGTATCCAAATGGTTGAGCACTCTAGTTTTCCAATTATAGGATAACACATATAAGAGGATATCATTACTCCTAAAGAGGAGCTATGGATTCCATATCTATGAATAACAGGTCTACGCTATCAAGAGTCATGCCTCCAACGTACCGGCATGCATACCACTGTTAAGATGTGGGTGTCACCCTTTGGTACATCAAAAGACACAAGCCAAGACAACAGACCCACTATTCATCTCAGGATTAAGATACAGCACAAATGATTGTCTAAAGTGAATCGATTTGCCAAGATAGAATTATTAATCCAAATCAATTCACTTTATGTCCCGATCCAACAAATCGTCACTTATGACAACGTGCCAATATTTCTATTCACAACGTCCACCTCTGATGGTCAAGACAAACCATCTCCCAAAAGGGATATAGACAGTGTAACAATCTTTGCATGAATAAAGCGCCCAACTTTATTCCCTCGATTGCGGATCGTATGATTTAGACCATCACCTTAAGAATCGTGTCTTCCGCATAATCTGTCCATCATATGCCCAATCCTTTAGGTTAAGACCGATAGTCTCAGACTATTGTTTGGTTAACATATATTCAACAAATATGAATGTAAAGAGGACAAGATTTGGTATATAAGTGAGTAAATATGACAAATCTCGCATCCCCAAAGCTTCCACATGCCTCTCGAAGACTCTCCCAGTAAGTGTCTTCGTAAATGGATCAAGTAAATTGTCCTCTGATGCAATCTTGCACACCGTGACATGCCCGCCCTCAACGAAGTCCTTTATCACATGATACTTCCGATCAATATGCTTATTCTTCTTGTGAAATCTTGGTTCCTTAGTATTAGCTACCGCCACACTGTTATCACACTACAGTGATACCGCCTTATCCATACCAGGAACAACCTCAAGATCCCCAAGGAACTTGTAGAGTCACACTGCTTCTTTCGAAGCATCACTAGCTGCCACATACTCGGCCTCCATCGTTGAATCCGAAGTGCAATCTTGCTTAGCACTTCTCCAACTAATGGCACCATAGCCCAGAGTAAACATAAAACCTGAAGTCGATTTCTTAGAATCCAGAAAGGATTGAAAATCTGAGTCAGTATGTCTTAGAGGATTCAAGTCCTCACCTGAATATACAAGCATATATCCTCGAATCCTTCTCAGGTACTTGAAAATAAGCTTTACCACAACCCAATGGTTCGGTCCTAGATTCGCCTGAAATCGACTTACAATCCCGACCGCATAACTAATATCTGATCGTGTGCAAAGCATGACATGCATGAGACTACCCACTGTCGAAACATAAGGCACCTTCTTCATGTATTCTCGTTCTTCATGAGACTTTGGAGAGTCTTTCCTAGAAAGAGTAATTCCAGACCTGGATGCTTGCCCGCCTTTCTTAGAATCCTGCATTGCAAGCCTCCTGAGAATTTATCTATGTAGCCAGCCTGGGACAAAGCTATCATTTTGTTCTTCCTATCCCGAAAGATCTGGATACCGAGAACAAAATTAGCCTCTCCTAAGTCCTTCATATCAAACTACTTGGTCAACCATAATTTGACTGATGACAATGCCCCAACGTCATTGCCAATCAGCAAAATGTCATCTACATAGAGTAGTAGAAAAACCACCTTCCTATTCTTAATGTGTTTGTAAACACATGGTTCATCCACATTTTGTGAGAACCTATAAGTCTTGATCACCTGATCAAATCTTATGTTCCAAGAACGAGAAGCCTGCTTAAGTCCATAAATTGACTTCAACAGCTTACAAACCTTACCCTCTTGACCCGTGACCTTGAACCCGTCTGGTTGTTCCATATAAATGGACTCATGAAGATAGCCATTCAAAAAGGCCATCTTGACATCTATCTGCCAAATCTCGTAGTTGAGAGCAGCAGCTATGGACAAGAGAATCTGGATGGACTTAAGCATGGCTACAGGCAAAAAGGTTTCCTCATAATCGGTTCCTTCCTTTTGCGTATAACCCTTAGCTACCAGTCTAGCCTTAAATGTTTTGACCTTTCCATCCACTCCTCTTTTCCTCTTGTAGATCCACTTACACCCTATGGATTTTACCCCTTCGGGAAGCTCATATAGCTAAGTCTCCATGACATATCATAGTGTATCATATCCCCATATAGTAATCCATAATCGGCTTAAGGACAAGTTCTGTCTTACCTTCCTGATTATTTTTATCTTACGTTCCATTATCTCACCATTAAAAAACTTACTATCCAATGACAGTATACCATTCGGTTACACCTATGTATCCAAATGGTTGAGCGCTCTAGTTTTCCAATTATAGGATAATGCATATAAGAGGATATCATTACTCCTAAAGAGGAGCTATGGATTCCATATCTATGAATAACAGGTCTACGCTATCAAGAGTCATGCTTCCAACGTACCGGCATGCATACCACTATTAAGATGTGGGTGTCATCTTTGGTACATCAAAAGACACAAGCCAAGACAACAAGCCTACTATTCATCTCAGGATTAAGATACAACACAAATGATTGTCTAAAGTGAATAGATTTGTCGAGACAAAATTATTAATCCAAATCAATTCACTTTATGTCCCAATCCAACATATCGTCACTTATGACAACGTGCCAATGTTTCTATTCACGGAGTCCACCTCCAATGGTCAAGACAAACCATCTCCCAAAAGGGATATACACAACATAACAATTTTTACATGAATAAACCGCCCAACTTTATTTCCTCGATTGCGGATCGTATGATTTAGACCATTACCTTAAGAATCATGTCTTTCACATAATCCGTCCATCATATGCTCAATTCTTAAGGTTTAGACCGACAATCTTAAACTATTGTTTGCTTAACATACATTTAACAAATATGAATGTAAAGAGGACAAGATTTGGTATATAAAAAATGAATAAATTCTCTATTGATAAAAATGTCTCCAAAAACTTATTACATTTTTACTTCTTAGGGCATACATGTCTAACAGTACCTAACCTACAGGGACCTGACCTGGGTTGACTTTAGGTCTGACTTTGACCATTGTCTGTTGACTTTGACTTTGACCATTTTTTATTTTAATTTTGGTCATTTTTGGTGCAATTTTAAATTCAAATATTGGTATTTTATCTAAATTTTGAAGTGAATTAATTGAAGCAACATGTCACCAAAGTGACCTCTCTTGTGAAAATTAGTTATTTTTAAAATATAAATGATTGTGTTCATGCAACTTATGTGAATATTGACCGGCCAAAAGGAAAGTTAATATTTGACAGAGTTGCATGTACACTTGTGGTAATAAACATGTGATGATTATTTGGTTTTACATGCGAATAATAAATCAGCCCAAAGGAAAATTTATTGTTTGACATGTACTTATTATCAACATTTGATTACTACACCAATAGTACCACTTACAAGTTAATATTTCTGTCCAAAGACTAAATATTAATGTTGTGCTAGGTATCTTGTGATGGGCCCTACCATTATTTGAATTTATTTAAGTATGATATGGAACTTATGTGAGCTTCTTGTTTTGCTATTTTGTTGTTTTGTTCTCAGTTTAGTTGCAAGTTCTACTTCTAATATTTCTGCTAGCATCAATTCAATTCCCATGCTTAATGGCACAAACTTCAAGGCATGGCAAGAGAACATTATGATTGTTCTGATGATAAGGGGAACATGGAAAGGTGGGATCGTTCGAATCGCATGAGTCTAATGATCATGAAGTGTGCTATTCTGGAAACTTTTAGGGGCACTATGTCCGAAAAGGTTACTACAGCTAAAGGTTTTCTTGAGGAAATTGAGATGAGGTTTGCCAAGAATGAAAAGGCTAAAACAAGTACGCTTTTGGTAAACCTTATTTCAATGAGGTAGAAAGGAAAAGAAAACATAAGGGAGTACATTATGGAGATGTCTCATCTTGCTTCAAAACTAAAGGCACTTAAGTTAGAGCTATCTGTGGACTTACTCATGCATTTAGTTTTGATATCTCTGTTGGGAAAAAGAGTGTGAGGTGCGCAGTGGGAATTTTAAAAATTTTAACATAGAAGTATTTTTCCAAAACACAAGTTTGACATGCTATATGTATAAATTAAACAGATCTTACTAACCTTTGTGTGCTGAAGAACCTCCGCAACCTGTGAAGAGAAGTAATGTTCCAGAAGAGCCTCAACTAACTAGTCTTCTTTGCTATTCTCTATCCACGATCGGAGTGAGTGTGGGCTCACACGTACAGCTCTTCCACCGGTGACTCTCCTTCCAACTAAACGAGAGAACCCAAAGCTAGTGTTCGTGATTTGTGAACAAAAGCTTTTAGGGAATTTTCAGATGCTCACCAGAAGAGTATCACTCTTAATCTCTCAATTGATCTGAGTAACTCATGAGACTTACTCCCTTTATATAGCGATTGGTCCTGGGGTCAGTCCTTATCAGATTAGGTCTCAAAAACTCGAAACAGAATCAAGTTCGTATCAATATTTGATAAGATCAGCGTGAAAATACGTAATCTTATCTCTCGCTGATCGGCAGGCCGAACAGCCCAATCGACAGGCCAAACAGGCCCCATTGACAGGCCGAACACGTAGATCGGTAGGCCAAACTGCTGCGTAAATATCTCCGTGAATCTTTTATTTTTCACCCGAGATTCTATAGGATAAAGTCACAGTTTTGATTCAAATAACCCAATAGAGAAGTTATCTGATCAAAACAAACTTTATCAAGATAATCTCTAAGAAAATAAATCAATTCACAATAATTCTACAAGTTTATCTTGATTTAATTTATCCAATTAAATCAACCGATAAACAGATAAGAATTATCTAATCCCAATAATTCTACAAGTTTGTCTTAAATTAATTTTATTACAAAATTAATTTAAGCAATAAACAAACATGAGTTATTTTATTCTTTTAAGTTTTAAACCAATCTGATAAATCTGACATAAGTCACCAATTATTGAAAAAGCACATCGTATCGTTACAGGATTTTGTGAGCTAGCAAAGGGGACCAAAATGGACCTATAAAGTTCAAGCTCTCGATAATTATGAAACCCAATATCCCAGATATACATTTCACAATTATCAACTCCAACGCTACTCCACTAAAAGCTTGGACCTACACTCTCGAACTTTATAGAATTATGAAGCCCGTATAGCTAAGTTTCCATGACATATCAAAGTGTATCGTATCCCCATATGATAATCCATAATCAGCTTAAGGACAAATTCTGTCTTACCTTCCTGATTATTTTTATCTTACGTTTCATTATCTCACCATTAGAAAACTTACCATCCAAAGATAGTATACCATTCGGTTACACCTATGTATCCAAATGGTTGAGCACTCCAGTTTTCTAATTACAGGATAACGCATATAAGAGGATATCATTACTCCTAAAGAGGAGCTATGGATTCCATATCTATGAATAACAAGTGTATGCCATCAAGAGTCATGCCTCTAACGTACCAGCATGCATACCACTATTGAGATGTGGGAGTCACCCTTTGGTACATCAAAAGACACAAGTCGAGACAACGGGCCCACTATCCATCTCAGGATTAAGATACAATACAAATGATTTACTAAAGTGAATCGATTTACCAAGACAAAATTATTAATCCAAATCAATTCACTTTGTGTCTCGATCCAACATATCATCACCTTTGACAACGTGTCAATGTTTCTATTCACGGAGACCAACTCCGTTGGTCAAGACAAACCATCTCCCTTTAGGGATATAGACAACATAATAATCTTTGCATGAATAAAGTGCCCAACTTTATTCCATCGATTGTGGATCATATGTTTTAGACCGTCATCTTAAGAATCGCGTCTTTCGTATAATCAATCCATCATATGCCTAATTCTTAAAGGTTTAGACCGACAGTCTTAGACTACTGTTTGCTTAATATACATTCAACAAATATGAACGTAAAGAGGACAAGATTTGGTATATATAAATGAATAAATTCTTTATTGATAAAAATGTCTCCAAAAACGTATTACATTTTACTCCTTAGGGCATATATATCTAACAATCTCTTCCTACACAGTTCAGTCAATTTAAGGTGAGCTACAACTGTCAAAAGGAAAAATGGTCCCTTAATGAGCTCACTCATATATTGTGTAAGAAGAAGAAAGACTGAAGCAAGAGAAGGCATAGAGTGACCATTTGCCTACAACCTCTAAGGACAAGAAAAAGAAAAGGAAGAAAGGTAAAGAAGTTGTAGGTGCAGCGTCATAGAAGAAACAACAGAAGGGACAAGGTGATGAATTTGCCTGTTTCTTCTGTAGAGGTAAGGGACACAAGAAGAAGACGTGTACCAATTATCACGCATGGCATGCAAAGAAAGGTACGCTTCTCAATCTAGTTTGTTCTGAGGTTAATTTAACTTCAGTACTAAGACACACTTGGTGGATAGAGTTTGGTGCTACTACTCACATAAGTGTGTCTATGCAGGGTTGGCTGAGCTGCCGAAAGTTAAGTGATGGTGAAAGATACATCTATGTAAGCGATGGCAAATCAGTGGAAGTTGACGCAATAGGAACATTTAGGTTATTATTAAGGACTAGATTTTATTTAAATTTGAATGAAACTTATATTGTACCGTCGTTTAGACGGAATTTGGTTTTTGTTTTTGTATTGGACAAATTTGGTTATTCTTGTTCATTTAAAAATAGTAAATTTAGTCTTTTTCAAAATTCAAAAGTTATTGCTTCTGGTTCCTTATTTGTTTCACCTTTATTTGCTTGATACGATTGCCTCATTTGATGAAACCTTGCTTATAAGTACACATGGTGTAAAGTGAAAATTAACCAATCAAAATTTCGCTTCATTATGGCACAAGAGATTAGGTCATATCTCCAAGTAGAGAATTGAGAGACTTATGTCTGACGGGATTCTTGATTCCCTTGATTTTACAGATTTTGAAATTTGTGTTAATTGCATAAAGAGGAAACAGACAAACATAAGGAAATAAGGTGCCAACAGGAATTCAAGCGTCTTAGAACTAATTCATACGGATATTTGTGGGCCATTCCCTACGGCTTCTTGGAATGGTCAACAATATTTTATTACGTTCATAGATAATTTCTTACAATATGGCTACTTGTATCTCACTCATGAAAAGTCCTAGTCACTAGATGTGTTCAAAAATTATAAGGCTAAAGTTGAGAACTAAATCAGCAAAAGGATTAAAGGCGTCAGATATGACCGTAGTGAAGAATACTATGGCAGATATGATGGATCAGGTGAACAACGTCTAGGACCATTCACTAAGTTCCTAGAGGAGTGTGGTATTGTCCCGCAGCACACCATGCCGGATCACCTAGCATGAATAGTGTTATTGATAGGTGAAATAGAACACTTAAGGACATAGTGAGGAGTATGATTAGTCATTCTACCTTGCCAGATCTCTCTAGGGAGAAGGTTTAAAGACTACAGCTTACATACTCAACAGAGTTCCAATTAAAGCAACTGCCAAAACCCTTTATGAGCTTTGGACAGGCAAAAAGCCTAGTTGAATCACTTGCACATTTTGGGCTGTCCAGCTGAGGCAAGGCCTTATAGGCCAAATGAAAATAAACCGGACTCCAAAACTGTCAACTGCTATTTTATTGGATATTCTGAGAGGTCAAGGGGTTACAAATTTTATGATCCCACGACTCAGTCAATTTTTGAGACGAGAATTGCTCAGTTCTTTGAGGATATTGAGTTTGCGAGGGGAGATAAGACTAGGGACTTTGTCTTTGAAGAGGAATATATTGATATTCCTGTAGCTATTATTGACATTGATCAGGTTCCTATTCTTGACGTTGTTTAAGAAGCAGATCAAAATCAAGACAATGTCGGAGAACCTCCCATTCTAGAAATTATTCTAGAAGAACAAACTCTACCACCTCAAGAACCTATGCCATTAAGAAGATCCACTAAAGAAAGGAGAAGTGTGATTCCTGATGATTATATCATATTTCTCCAAGAACATGAGGTTGACATTGGAGTGGTGGAAGATGATCCAATCAACTTCCGTCAAGCCATGGAAAGTTCTAAATCTCAAGAGTGGATTGATGCCATGAATGAGGAGATAAAGTCCATGAAAGACAATGACGTTTAGGATCTTGTCCCGTTGCCTAAAGATGCGAAACCCATTGGTTGCAAATGGATATTTAAGACCAAGAGGGATTTGAAGGGTGATGTGGAGAAATATAAGGCTCATCTTGCTGCAAAGGGCTTTACCCAAAAGGAAGGCATTGACTATGAAGGGACTTTCTCTCCAGTTTCTTCAAAAGACTCTTTCAGGACTATAATGGCATTGGTGGCACATTTTGATCTTGAGCTTCACCAGATGGATGTCAAGACTCCATTTCTTAATGGTGACATTGATGAAAAGATCTATATGGCGCAACCAGAGAACTTTGTGCTAGGAGATGCAAAGAAGATGCTTTGCAAATTAAAGAAATCCATCTACGGGCTTAAGCAAGCGTCTCGTCAGTGGTATTACAAATTTCATTAGGTTATCATCTTGTTTGGTTTTGAGATGAATATGGTTGATAATTGTATATACCATAAGTTCAGTGGGAGTAAGTATATTTTCCTGGTTTTATATATAGATGACATATTGCTTTCCAGCAACGATATAGGCTTATTGTACGAAACCAATAGATTTCTATCAAAGAAATTTGAGATAAAGGATCTTGGGGACGCCTCTTTTGTATTAGGCATACAGATACACCGAGATCGTTCTCGGGGTATACTTGGATTATCACAAAAAAGCTATATGGAGAAGGTACTTAAGAGAGATTTGGCATGCAAGATTGTAAACCAGGTGACACCCCTGTTGCTAAGGGAGACAAGTTCAGTCTCAGTCAATGCCCCAAAAATGACTTTGAAGTTAAAGAGATGCAAAAGATTCCTTATGCGTCAGCCATAGGGAGTCTAATATACACTTAGGTTTGTACACGTTCGGATATTGCGTACATTATTAGGATGCTAGGCAAGTACTTAAGTAATCTAGGGATAGATCATTGGAAAGCAACCAAAAGAGTCATGCGGTATTTACAGAGAACGAAGGATTACAAGCTTACATATAGAAGATCGGATCAGTTGGAGATCATTGGTATTCAGATTCTGATTTTACTGGGTGCCAAGACAGTAGGAGATCTACATCGAGCTATATCTATATGCTAGCTGGAGGAGCTATTTCCTAGAAGAGTGCTAAGCAGACACTAATAGCTTCCTCCACCATGGTAGTAGAGTTTATAGCATGTTGTGAGGTATCCAATCATAGGATATGGCTACGGAATTTTGTCATTGGACTGTGAATTGTGGATCGAATTGAAAGACCACTTAAGATATTTTATGACAATAAGTCAACAGTGCTATATTCCAATAACAATAGGAGCTCAACAAAGTCGAAGCATACAGACATTAAGTTCCTTGTTGTTAAAGAAAGAGTATAGAGTGGTCAAGTGTCTATAGAGCATATTGGGACAAACTCTATGGTTGTGGATCCACTTACTAAAGGAGTACCACCCAAGGTCGTTTATGAGCATACTGCTCAAATGGGTGTTAAATCTCTTGAGGATATGTCATTTTAGTGGGAGTTTGTATTTTGGATGTTTTTTTGTTGTAGACACATTTTATGGTTATTTTCTACAGAAATAAAGTTTACAGTTTATTTTCACTTTGAATATGTTTGATTTGATCTCACTAAAGAATAAGGTTGGACCAGTAGGAAATAGGTATGTTAAGATCACATTGCACGAAATTTTCTTGCTGCACATCCATACTTGATCTATGTCCTTCATTATATTAATATACGTGACCATTAATGGATTTAGTTACACTACATGTAACGCAGATCGCTTTGATCCTATATTGATATGATTGACGGACCGGATTGACTGGAGATGCTTTTGGTAATGATAGCACAATTCATAAGCTCATAAGGTATAATTCACATTTATAAAGTTTCATATATATAGCCAAAGTGGGAGATTGTTGGAATTAATTCCAATAAAGTACGGACTAATATATTAAATAAATGTGTATTAATGCTATCAAATAAGATTAACCTAATTAAAGTGATCGAATAAAGTGTAAAGTTTTAAGTTTTAAAGCATCTCATAAAATGTGGGTACAAAATTATGTGTACAGGCCTAAAGTCTAATTTCTATTTTTATGATGGGCCAAAATAAAAATAAGACAAAGTTAAAATATTATAAAAGGTTACGGTCCTTGAATCATACGTTACGTTCTTTTCTGGCATCCCATCACTGGAGAAGAGAGAAAACTTCCTCTCAGAGAAACAGTATAGACTCAGAAGATCAAGAACCAAAAATTCAATCGTTCAAATAGATTCAGGTATACTTCTGTTGAATTTCTTGATAAATTAACATGAGTTTTTGGATTTGATGATAGTTTTCATCTATAAAGTTTTGTTTCAACAAAATAAACTTAGGAAAATTAGGAAACCAAATAAACTAATGAAATTAGGAAACCAAATAATAGGAAGCCAGCCATTAACAGTAACCGTGTACTACATCAATCCCTCACAAGATAAAAGAGATGCAAGAAGAGATAGAGTTGCTCAATAAACAACTCACTATTCTGGGAATTATGAGACGGGTGGAATTCTTGAAGAACTATACATATTGCTCTGTCTTGAAAAGTACTATTGGAAGCAACGGTTTCATGCGGATTGGTTGAAAGGTGACGATCGCAACTCCAAGTTTTTCCACGCTAAGGCCTCTCAGAGACGAAAGAAAAATGAGATCAGAGGCTTAGAGGATGATCAGGGACAATGGCTTTCGCAAGAGGCAATGGTGTCTTTTAGTCCAAACATGAATGAGGAGCCGACGGATAATATCGAGGGAGTGTTGGGTTTGAAAAGCAATAGTACAACCCATGATAACTATTTGTGCCAATTTCAGTCATTGGTCGTAACAAAAAAAAAAGTACCTTTACCTTGCTTAAGGAGAGGGTATGGAAGAAATTGCAGTTGTAAAAGAGGGAATTGTTTTCAGTTGGGACCCGTGAAATTCTGATAAAGGCTGTGGATCAGGCGACTTCGACTTATGCGATGAGTGTTTTTAAAATTTCCCTTACCCTTTGTCAGGAGCTCCAAGGGCTTATTGTGGGATTTTGATGGAGTTGTTCTGACTTCAGCAGAAAAATTTATTCGATGAGGTGGGACAGAGGTCTTGCTTTTCGTGGCTTCAGTCCGTTGAACCAAGCGTTAATAGCTAAGCAGGGGTGATGCATTGTTCAATTCCCCAATTCCCTTATGGCCAAGATTTTGAAGGCCAAATATTTCCTAACCTATTTGTTCTTGGAGGCTAGGGTGGGTCATAATCCGTCTTCCACCTGGCAGAGTATCATGTGGGGTCGTTCTTTGCTATAAAGAGGGGTTCTTTGGCGGGTTGGTGATGGTAATATAATTAAAGTCCTTGTCGATCCTTGGCTTCCTAGGCCGGGTTCTTTTCAGCCCATTACTATTCCAGATAATTCTGTTAGACATTGTTTGGTTAATGATCTGATTGAGTTTGGCAGGTGGGATTATGGGGCCATTGAATCTATTTTCTGGTCTGTAGTCAGGGAGATTATAAAAAGCATTCCTTTGGAGCGCAGAAGGTCCAATGATTGGTCGATTTGGCATTTTGATTCAAACGGGTACTACGTCATAAAGTCAGGTTACAAGCTATGGCTATGAGTTTGAAGAGTGAGCAAGGTACTTCTGACATTGGCGTTGGGAAGCTCTAGCGGAATAAACTCTTCGAAGGTCCGTGTCCCTTTGAAGGTTAGAACTTTTATTTGGCGAGCTTTTCAAGATATACTACCAGTCTGTTTGAAGCTGATTAGTAAAGGTGTATATTACGTGAATATTTGCTCTCTCTGCGGTAGTGCATAGGAGACGGTAAACCACGTTTTATGGTCTTGTGGTTTTGCTCGAGATGTTCGGGGAAGGAGTTCTCAATGGCCTTTACTTGCTAAGTTTTGTGGTTTCTCCTTTAAAGGGTTGTGCTCTTTTGTTAAAGATTTTTACCCAGGTGATGACTTTGAGATCTTTTGTGTTGTGGTATGGTCTATTTGGTTCAATAGAAATCTGAAAGTCCATGATAAGAATTGTCGTACTTCAACGGAGGTTTTGGAGAGTGAACATAAAGACTTTTAATGAACATAAAGACTTGTTCCTAAGTAATTTGTGTTAAGGTCAAGCAATTATATGCTATCTAAAATCTAGGAGAAATAGTATGGATCAAAGGGAGACAAAAAAGTTATAGAACACAGTAGCGGTGGTAAAAGCGTGCTATATTACCTAATTGATTTAGTGAGGCGATGGCACTTGAGGTAAAATCTTGACCAATAGATGATTCGGAAAGAGTTGTAAATAGTAGTTTTCTAAAACTATTGTAAATATATAGGATGTTTTGAAAATATTTATAGTAAATAACATATTATATGTAAATTATAATTTCTTTACCTTTTTTACACTGTAAAGAGATTTACACTGCAAAGAGATTTAAGGTGTAAATAATTTATTTGCCTTTTTTATTTATAATAACTAAGAATTATTTACACTGTAAAGAGATTTAAGATGTAAATAATTTATTTGCCTTTTTAATTTATAGTGTAAATAATTTTAAATTATATAGTAAATAAATTACTTACATTATATATCTGTTATTTATTATAAATATTTTCAAAACATGCCCCAAAGTTTCGAGAATCACCTATTTCCTTCGGTCTCCCTCAGATTATTTGGACTTGGTCCAATAGATTATCTGAACTTGGGCTGCATACATTGATTAGTTTTTTTTTTTTTTGAAAAATAATTAGTTTAATGAGAATGAGAACAGGATGAGAATATAATATTGACATACAAGGAGAATAATTTATCCAGAGAGGAGGAGGAGGAGAAGAAAGAAAATAATAAAAGTTGCAGATAGAAAATTAAAAACGGCCTTTTATTTACTATGCATTGGTAAGTAGGCTATTTACGTTTGAAGGTTTCAAAATCTGGCCCATTGACTATAGTTTTCCGAAAATAATATATATTAGTCATTGGACTTTTATTTTCGACGTCCAATTGGTCAAGTGTATGGAAAAGAGAAAAATGTTAACATGATCACACTTTGAGTAGAATAATTATCAATTTGTAGTTATCGAGTATTATGAAATATTAAAATAGTAGGAGAGAGAAAGTCTAAAATATATTTAGACTTTAGTTTTTGACCTCCAATTGACTAGGAGTATGTTAGAGAGAAATGCGTTAAAGTGATTATAAATGAAAAAATATTTAAAGAAAAAGAAATTTTTTGTGAAATGTTCATGATGTTTTTTCTATTGTTAAGTATCATGTAACTTGAATCTTCATTATAAATGATTTTGATTTTTGGCCTACAGCCGACCTGGAGTACGAAAGAGAAAAAATTGTCATATGATCACAAATTAAAAAATGAAACATTTCGATTAGCAAATGAAAAGAACAATTAGAAAAAAATTAACATCATTATAAAACATTCAACACTTTTGTATTCACAAGTATCATGCAACTAATTTTTTCATCATAATTTAATGTTTTATTTTTTGTTTTGGGAAAAAAAAATCAACTTATAAAGCACCTGCCTGAGGCACGTGTAATTACTAGTATGTATGTAGTCTTATTACACGTTTTAGTATAAGATATAGAGATAAAATGATTCCCGTTTGTTTGTGCTTTTTTTGTCCATCTTGATTCGTTTTTTCTCTTTTAAGTTACTTCAAAAGGAATATAAGAACAGTAAAAGAAGAAAAAAAAATCAAAATGCTTATATTTACACACATCTATGTTACAAAGATGAATGTTGTTGTCAGATCATCGAGGAGGCTCAAGTCAGTCCCGAGTCCATAAAGCTCAAGATGGATCTCAGTGCATTTGGCCTTGATGATAACCCAGAAGAGATCTTCAAGATAGCAATAAGCACCAAATTCCACTAGAATTTATACGTTTTCAGATACGTAGAAGAGATAAATGTTGGGTTTGGTGCCCTAAAAGCTGTGACATTGTACATATTGTTAATAAATAAATAAAATGACATTTATTATTATTTTGGTTGATTATATGTATTATGAATACATTTATAAACATCAAGAAAATTCCATGATTATTTATGTGACTATAAATTTAGCATATAAGTGTTATTTGCTTGGGGATAAAATTTATAGATAATAATCTAAATAGTCCGTAATAATTAATTAAAGTTTGGGATCTTTAATTAAAAATTACAAGTACGGTCCAATCTCATCTAAAATGGAATAGTCATTATGCAGACTATTAATGTAGAGACATTAGGTTGGAGGTACTTTATATAATGAGATTATATAGGACTGGACCAGATAAATTATGAATCTCTAATAATCATCCGTTACAAATAGAGTATTCAAATTTATCACTATGATGATCATATATTTGACAGTCTTAATCCTGAGTATTTATTAGACTCCTATTTATTACATTATGTTTTTTGACTTGCATGGTAAGATTTGTCTAAGCACAGATTATAACTTAGCATCTTAGAAACATAAAGTAATAAATGGCTGGGAATAATATTATACAGATATGGAATCCATTCCTTCCCTATGGAAGTTAGAAAAATAGTTCTCTTGAGTGATAATTCAATGTTTGAACAGTAGAGCGCTCGTTCATAATAAGATTATGAATTAATTGTTCATTAGAGAATTATTGGAACTCAAGGATAAAGATGTAATAAGAGAGGTGAACGGAAATTGAACCTAGCTCTTATTATGAACTATTTATGGAGGACTGACTTATATGTAATGATTATATCAATGGACTACTCGTTAATTTTCTTTGAGTAATTCTACTATAATCTCAAGAGTTCAGTTTCAGGTTTTTAGTGGAGTAACACTGAAACTAATAAATTTGGCACATTAATTAAAGAGTTTAATTAAATGTCAAATTTATTGGAGCTTGGGTTATAGGTCCATAGGTCCCCAATACCACCTCTGTAACACTATATTGGATTTTGCATAGAATGAATTATACATGTTTAATTTAGAATTTTTGAATTCTGAATTAATTTTTCACACTTGAATTATTAACGTGACACAGAAAAATGTTCTCTGTGACACATAATGTAATGTGATAAATGTTGTCACATTTAACTGAGCATTAGTTAATTAATTGATTATTGTTAAAATCTATTCTTAAATAAATATGATTTATTTTTGAATTTAGATTTGGATATATATATATATATATATGGTTTTGAACCAAATCTTTTTATATATATATATAAGATTTTATAATATATTAATATAATATTATAATTAAAAAAAAAAAAAAGGGAAAGCCGTGAATGAGATTCACGCTTCCCCCCAACACATATATATATATATATGTATTCGGTCAAAAAGTCAAAGTCAAAGTAAAAAAAAAACAAAAAAAAAGGGAAGAAGGCAAACTCTCATTCACGGCAACTTTACTTTACATATATATACATGTGTGTGTTACCGAAAAAAATAGAATCGGGTAACAGGAAAACGGAAAAGAAAAGAAGAAAAAGGAAAGAAAAATTACTAATGGCTCAGTTATAAAAAGGGAGAGATAACAGTTATCTCAGTAATTTTTATTTACATAATTTTTAGAGAGAAAAACTGAGAGTTCTTTTCTAAAGAAAAATGTCTGCTATCTCATATGTTGAGTACATAGCTGATTCAGAAAAGTGTGAGGATAATTCATTCTTGCAGTTTGACGCCCACTCGTCTTTCCATTGGTGTGGAGGCCTGGTTTGGAAGATCGTGGTGTCAAAGAGGAAAGCTAGGATACCCTGATAGTCTTCAAAAGGTTAGTAAAACTTCCTAAAGCTTTCTGTAATTAAAATTATATATCTATTCCCGATGAACAAAGTTTTTAGAAAATTTTTGTTTGTCAACGATCCGTTCCTTCCGCTGCGTTTCATGTTTTAATTCCAACAAATGGCATCAGAGCGGGTTATAGCATATATAATTTTAATTAAACATGATTTTATTTTGATGATATCATGTTTTTGATGCATGTTTGTGGGCACTTTGCATCTTTGTTAATTTTTATTCATGTGATGAATGGTTGTTTAATGAAAGGATTTTTGGTCGTTAATTATATGGTCCTTTTGGATTAATAATTTTATTTTCAGTTTGATTAGATCAATCTGCATAAACCCATAAAGGGGTATAAGCTTTTCGTAATTTATTATCATTATTTTTTCTTCTCTCCTCTCTTTCACTTGCTACACGTGGAGTGATGAAGAAAAAGATGTCCATTGGATTTTTTGGCCCAGTTGAAAACTATGGGCCTATCAGATTTCAAAGGCAATCCAGCAAATTGTTGCACAATAAACCATTTGATGAAGACCACAAAATTGGAGCAGGGAATTATGTATAAATTACAAGAAGACCCCTGTAATTTTATTTTTTTTTATTTTTATTCTTTGGGTTGTAATTTTAATTATCCAAAAGGACCCGGTCAAAAATTCATTGTTTATTTTCATTTTTATTTTCATATGATGATAGTGATAACATGTTCATGCATGATAACATGTCATCTAGGAAAGTGCCCACTTATAGTTATTGTAACATGACATGCATACGCTTAGCATATTATTTTTATAAAGGAGTTTATAAAATGAATTAATATGTGTTAGCATTAATTTAATAAGATTAAATTAATTGGGTTGGTTTTATAGAAACTTAATTTATTAATCAACCAAATAATGTGAATTTAGTTTTAACAGTTAAGACTTGGTAAAATTCACATTAATTCTAAGTTATCTAATTTTAAATTGTTTAATATTTGGTAACTTAGACAATTCATAATAAATTTATATTTTTAGAAAATCTGGTAATTTATTTAAGTGTAAATAGAATGAGATTCTATTAACACATAATATAATCTAGTAATTAAAAATTGTTTTTAACTACTAGAATTATGAAACATATGATGTTTTATAAGATAAAACACATCTTCTAAAATAATGAATGGGAGAAGGTAATATGACAATATAACCTGCGGTCTCCACTATTAGTACAACACCGTGAGATTTAGGTGGCGCCTCGCGACGCTTTGATTTCGTCCTCCCTACGGAAGGTGTCCATTTAAATCAATATCAAGGTTGGCTTCCTTGAGATAGGATTTTATAATGTATTTCAAAATTGACCTACCCTACGGCGGCAATTTTGAGTTAAGTTGTTAAAATCCAAAATAGTGGGTTACACTCATAAAGACATAATTAAATTGTTAATTATATCTTGACCAAAATAAACGGTTATTAATAAATATAGAAAATATGAGATATTTTGAATATATTTATTAATTGAGAATGTCTCAATTCAATTCATAAATAATTTGACCTACCCTATGGCTGCACTTTATTTATTAAAATTGAATAATCGTGGAATTAGTAAAATATTTTTTTGTGTTTTTCATATGCATCACGCATCACGTTTACTATTCCAAAACATATATTGATGTTTATGCAACCATTTTAATTTATGCTATTTTATTTATTTATTACAGCGACAATGTCTAATCCAATCATAGCAATTCTCTCAAATGAAAAATTAACCGGAGATAATTTTGTCAAGTGGAAGAGTAACATGAACATTGTACTAATTTGCGAAAGTTACAAGTTTGTCCTGACGGAGGAATGTCCTCCAGAGCCTGCTTCCAATGCTCCTCGTAATGTACGGGAAGCATATGATCGTTGGATCGAGGCAAATAATAAGGCCCGCTGTTTTCTTTTGGCTGGGATGTCTGACGTGCTTAGGATGAAGCACGAAAGCATGGAGACCGCTTATGAGATAATGCAATCTCTGCAAGACATGTTTGGTAAACCTTCTGAAAAGGCACGCCACGAAGCCGTTAAGGCAGTAATGAATGCAAAAATGAAGGCAGGGATTTTGGTCAGAGAACATGTTCTCAACATGGTTAACTATCTCCATGAGGCCGAGGTCAACGGGGCTATGATAGATGAAGCCACACAGGTGGGGATGATTTTAGAAACCCTCTCCCCTGCGTTCCTTCAGTTCAAAAGCAACTATTTCATGAACAAGCTGAAATATAACATGACTGAGTTGCTTAATGAGCTTCAAACCTTCGAGTCTATTTCGAAAGAAAAGACTAAAGAAGCTGAGGCAAATGTTGCAGAAGCTCAACCTTCCTCTTTTGCCCAAAAGAATAAGAAGAGGAAGGGGACTGAAGGAAGTGGTAAGTCTAAGAATGGAAGGCAACCTAAGAAGAACAAAAGCAATAACAGCAAAAAGAGCTCCAACCAAAAGAAGCCTAAAGGAAAATGTTTCCACTGCGGCGTAGTTGGGTACTGGAAGAGAAACTGTAAGAAGTATCTTCAGGAGCTCAAAGAAAGGAAGAACAACGGTAAATCAGATTTACTCGTTTTAGAAGCTTGTTTAGTTGAAGATGATTCTTCACCTTGGATAATTGATTCAGGGGCAACTAACCATGTTTGTTCTTCTTTGCAGATGCTTAGTTCTTCAAGGGAACTTGCCGACGGGGAACAAACGATGAGAGTGGGAACGGGAGAGGTTGTTTCGGCAAGAGCAGTGGGAGTTGTTAAACTTTATTTTAGAAATAAGTTTTTAATTTTAGACAATGTTTATTACATTCCTTGTTTTCGCAGAAATTTGATTTCTGTTTCCAGGTTGTTTGAACAAATGTTTAATGTTTCTTTTAATAATAATTATGTTAATATTTCTAGAAATGGTTTGGATATTTGTTCTGCACATCTGGAAAATGGGCTTTACACCTTAAGGCCCAACGAAAAAGCACTGCTCAATACCGAAATGTTCAAAGTTGAACAACCTAAACCCAAGAAGCAAAAGTTTTCTTCTAATAATGAAACATACCTATGGCACCTTAGATTAGGTCATGTCAACCTTGACAAAATTAACAGACTGGTAAAGGAGGGTCCTTTAAAAGAGCTAAAAGTTAGTTTTCTACCAGTTTGTGAATCTTGTCTTGAAGGTAAAATGACTAAGAGGCCTTTCTCTGCAAAAGACGAAAGGGCCAAGGAACCACTTGAGCTAATACATTCAGACGTCTGTGGTCCAATGAATGTACAAGCCCGTGGTGGTTACGAATATTTCGTCACATTTATTGACGATTATTCAAGGTATGGTTACATATACCTAATGCAAAGGAAATCTGAAACTTTTGGAAAGTTCAAAGAATTCCAAGCGGAAGCTGAAAAGCAATTAGGAAAGACGGTGAAGAGTCTTCGATCTGATCGAGGAGGAGAATACCTTGATACTGAATTCAAGGATTATATGATAGAACATGGTATTCTATCACAACTCACCGCACCTGGAACACCACAACAAAATGGTGTTGCAGAGAGAAGAAATAGAACGTTGCTTGATATGGTGAGATCCATGCTTAGCTACTCATCATTACCCACTTCATTTTGGGGATATGCACTACAAACTGCAGTATATCTTCTAAACATAGTTCCATCTAAGTCTATTTCAAAAACACCTCTAGAGTTATGGAATGGTCGCAAACCTAGTATGCGACATATCCGTATATGGGGGTGTCCAGCACATGTGCTGAAAGGTAAGACTGGGAAGTTGGAACCACTTTCTGAAGTATGCTTATTTGTGGGATACCCAAAGGGAACGAGGGGAGGTATGTTTTATAGTCCACAGGATAAGAAAGTATTTATATCAACAAATGCCACTTTTCTCGAGAATGATTATATGACAAACTATAAACCTCGTAGCAAAATTGTACTTGAAGAGTTACTTTCTGATCAGATCAGACCGCAACCGACAACTGTTGTCGAATGACAAAATGAGGAGGCCACATCTTCCTATCAGAATGTCATACCACCTCGACGTAGTGGGAGGGTTGTGAGACCACCTGCTCGCTACATGGAACTTGGAGAAGCAAATGTTGCTATCTCTGATAATGGTGAGGATGATCCATTGACATATCGTGATGCAATGGAAGTTTCTGAGAAGGAAAAATGGCTGGAGGCTATGAACCTTGAAATGGAGTCCATGTACTCCAATTCAGTCTGGGATCTTGTAGACCTACCTGAAGGGATAAAACCCATAGGGTGCAAATGGATTTACAAGAAGAAAAGAGGAGTGGATGGGAAAGTTGAGACTTTCAAAGCTAGGCTTGTGGCAAAGGGTTATACCCAAAAGGAGGGAGTTGACTATGAAGAAACTTTCTCGCCTGTAGCTATGCTTAAATCCATTCGGATTCTTTTATCCATTGTTGCTTGTCTTGATTATGAGATATGGCAAATGGATGTCAAGACTGCCTTTTTGAATGGCTATCTTGAGGAAAGCATCTATATGGTGCAACCAGAAGGGTTTGTAGTTAAAGGTCAAGAACAAAAGGTTTGCAAGTTGCAGAGGTCCATCTATGGACTCAAGCAAGCTTCAAGATCTTGGAACTTGAGATTTGATGAAGCGATCAAATCTTATGGTTTCGATCAAAATATTGATGAACCTTGTGTTTACAAGTACATCAAAGATAAGAAGGTGGTCTTCTTGGTTCTTTATGTAGATGATATCCTACTCATTGGGAATGATGTAGGCGTATTATCTGATGTAAAGAAATGGCTCGCCAGCAATTTCCAAATGAAAGATTTAGGAGAAGCAAGTTATGTTCTTGGAATCCAACTCATAAGAGATCGCAAGAACAAACTGTTTGCGCTGTCTCAGGCATCATATATCGATAAGGTGCTTATCAGATTTTCGATGCAAAACTCCAAGAAAGGTAATTTGCCTACACGTCATGGAGTTTATCTTTCAAAAGAGCAGTGTCCTAAGACACCTCAAGAGGAAGAAAATATGAGACGGGTACCCTATGCATTTGCAGTAGGAAGTCTAATGTATGCCATGTTGTGTACAAGACCTGACATTTGCTATGCGGTGGGTATAGTCAGTTGGTATCAATCCAACCCAGGATTAGATCATTGGGTAGCGGTTAAACATATTCTCAAGTATCTTAGGAGAACGAGAAACTATATGCTAGTTTATTCTGGTGAGAATTTGATTCCCATTGGATACACTGATTTTGATTTTCAATCAGACAAAGACACACGTAAATCTACGTCTGGATCAGTGTTTACTTTTGGTGGTGGAGCCATAGTTTGGAGAAGCATCAAACAATCTTGTATTGTTGATTCAACTATGGAAGCAGAATATGTGGCTGCTTGTGAAGCAGCTAAAGAAGCTGTTTGGCTCCGTAAGTTCTTAAATGATTTGGAAGTAGTTCCAGACATGGATAAACCACTCACACTGTATTGTGACAACAGTGGTGCAGTGGCAAATTCAAGAGAACCTAGAAGCCACAAAAGAGGAAAGCATATAGAAAGAAAATATCATTTGATTAGAGAGATAGTACATCGAGGTGATGTGGAAGTTGTGAAGATAGCGTCGGAAAACAACCTTGCCGACCCTTTCACCAAGACGTTACCTGCAAAGAGCTTTGAGGGACACTTGGAAGGCTTAGATCTTAGAGACATGTCTTACCTGCTTTAGGGCAAGTGGGAGATTGTTGGGTTTGGTGCCCAAAAAGCTGTGACATTGTACATATTGTTAATAAATAAATAAAATGACATTTATTATTATTTTGGTTGATTATATGTATTATGAATACATTTATAAACATCAAGAAAATTCCATGATTATTTATGTGACTATAAATTTAGCATATAAGTGTTATTTGCTTGGGGATAAAATTTATAGATAATAATCTAAATAGTCCGTAATAATTAATTAAAGTTTGGGATCTTTAATTAAAAATTACAAGTACGGTCCAATCTCATCTAAAATGGAATAGTCATTATCCAGACTATTAATGTAGAGACATTGGGTTGGAGGTACTTTATATAATGAGATTATATAGGACTGGACCAGATAAATTATGAATCTCTAATAATCATCCGTTACAAATAGAGTATTCAAATTTATCACTATGATGATCATATATTTGACAGTCTTAATCCTGAGTATTTATTAGACTCCTATTTATTACATTATGTTTTTTGACTTGCATGGTAAGATTTGTCTAAGCACAGATTATAACTTAGCATCTTAGAAACATAAAGTAATAAATGGCTGGGAATAATATTATACAGATATGGAATCCATTCCTTCCCTATGGAAGTTAGAAAAATAGTTCTCTTGAGTGATAATTCAATGTTTGAACAGTAGAGCGCTCGTTCATAATAAGATTATGAATTAATTGTTCATTAGAGAATTATTGGAACTCAAGGATAAAGATGTAATAAGAGAGGTGAACGGAAATTGAACCTAGCTCTTATTATGAACTATTTATGGAGGACTGACTTATATGTAATGATTATATCAATGGACTACTCGTTAATTTTCTTTGAGTAATTCTACTATAATCTCAAGAGTTCAGTTTCAAGTTTTTAGTGGAGTAACACTGAAACTAATAAATTTGGCACATTAATTAAAGAGTTTAATTAAATGTCAAATTTATTGGAGCTTGGGTTATAGGTCCATATGTCCCCAATACCACCTCTGTAACACTATATTGGATTTTGCATAGAATGAATTATACATGTTTAATTTAGAATTTTTGAATTCTGAATTAATTTTTCACACTTGAATTATTAACGTGACATAGAAAAATGTTCTCTGTGACACATAATGTAATGTGATAAATGTTGTCACATTTAACTGAGCATTAGTTAATTAATTGATTATTGTTAAAATCTATTCTTAAATAAATATGATTTATTTTTGAATTTAGATTTGGATATATATATATATATATATATGGTTTTGAACCAAATCTTTTTATATATATATATAAGATTTTATAATATATTAATATATATATATATTAATATAATATTATAATTAAAAAAAAAAAGGGAAAGCCGTGAATGAGATTCACGCTTCCCCCCAACACATATATATATATATATGTATTCGGTCAAAAAGTCAAAGTCAAAGTTAAAAAAAAAAAAAAGGGAAGAAGGCAAACTCTCATTCACGGCAACTTTACTTTACATATATATACATGTGTGTGTTACCGAAAAAAATAGAATCGGGTAACAGGAAAACGGAAAAGAAAAGAAGAAAAAGGAAAGGAAAAGAAAAGAAAAGGAAAGAAAAATTACTAATGGCTCAGTTATAAAAAGGGAGAGATAACAGTTATCTCAGTAATTTTTATTTACATAATTTTTAGAGAGAAAAACTGAGAGTTCTTCTCTAAAGAAAAAGGTCTGCTATCTCATGTGTTGAGTACATAGCAGATTCAGAAAAGTGTGAGGATAATTCATTCTTGCAGTTTGACGCCCACTCGTCTTTCCATTGGTGTGGAGGCCTGGTTTGGAAGATCGTGGTGTCAAAGAGGAAAGCTAGGATACCCTGATAGTCTTCAAAAGGTTAGTAAAAATTCCTAAAGCTTTCTGTAATTAAAATTATATATCTATTCCCGATGAACAAAGTTTTTAGAAAATTTTTGTTTGTCAACGATCCATTCCTTCCGCTGCGTTTCATGTTTTAATTCCAACAATAAACTCAATAGAAGATTTAATCCATAGTGATCTAGCTAATTAGATAGGAGATTATCTTGTATTTGAATTTGAATTGTAACAAAAAGGATCAAAATACCGACCTAGTAAGCTATAAATGAGAGCCAGCCCTAGAAGGCAGCTTCTAGTCCAATTCTTGGCACAAATCTGAGTCCTAGCTTTGTATACGTTTTTCTCATAGTGAAACTCCCCATTGAAAGACTTTTGTTTTGTGAGTTTTACCCACCAACAATTGGTGCCAGAAGGAGGGCCCAATAATCCTTCGATTTATTCTAGAAGAATTCTCTCTATGTCATAATGACAAGAACATGCAACGAGTCATCAAATCAAAACCAAAATAACAATAACAACACTCCACCTCCGCCACCGCCTGCCCTGCTGGCTCTACTTGCTCCACCAGGCTCCCCTTGCTCCATAGCCAAATCCACCACATAATGGCGCTCAACAAGAACCAAACGTGGTCATAGAGGCTCAAATCGGTACCTGGCTCAGAATTATAAGAACATGATACAGGCATTTGAGATAAAACACACTAAACCAAATGTAAAGATTTTGTTGTTGTTCATACTTTATTGTTTATGCATCTTATTCGATATGTTTTTATGTTTTATTATTGTCAGTGTGTGTAAGTTTTTTATTTATATCACAAGTTCAATGAATTTAAAAGAAATGGTTGTTATATTTTCCCTGTTAAATATAAATCAAAGTAGTCATATTCGCTTATGAATTTAAATGAAAAAATTTTTGTGACACACGATCTACACTTAAGAATAATTGATTTCAAACTTTTCTTGTCCTCTCTACAACTTGGAAACTACAACCTGCTAAAAGAAATTATTATTTTCTATTTTGAATGGCATTTTGTGATGTTCTATATATATATATATATATATATATTAGGAAAATTTGATTATAAATAAATTCATAAAATCGTATATGTTGCTAATTTATTTTTGTCCTTCATTCAAATTAAGAGCAAGAAATTATGTCTAGATGTTGTTAATCTTTCGTTAAAAAAACAAAATTTTATCTTTTAGTTTTGTCTATTATTGATGAATTCAAATGAACGAACTCTCTTATTATGAAATGAAGTGGACCTTTAGTGTCCCATTTGTTAAAAAAAAAAAAGAAAAAGAAAAAAAAAGAATTGTACTAAATATTATAGTTTCAATTCTTAATATAAGCAAATAACATATTTTTAAAAATATTTAAGTACATAACATTTTTTAAATCACGTGCTCTTTTCGAACACTTGAATTTCTAATTTTACCTCTTCCTTTTACTTTTTTTTCTTTCTTTTCATTTTTGTTTTTCCTTACTTTATTATTGCTTCGTATTTTTCTCTATTATTTTATATAAAAAAAAAACTTTGTAGTAATCTTAGTGGACTATTTACTAAACATTGTTACATTTTGGCCTATTTATTTTTATCCTCAATAAATAATAGTTTAATTCCCTCATTCTCCCTTTGTAAAAATAGTGAGAAAGAGCATTCTTTCCCTTTTTATGACTTGATTACTATTATTTTAATTTTTTTGTCCGATACTTGACAAAATTTAATTGAATAACTAAATTTGAGATATTTAGAGAGTTCATGGTTTAAGTTACAACAATTTTCATGGACTAATTTTAAAAAGAGAAAAAAGTTCAAGTACTTCTGATAAATTTAGTTCTTTTATTTATAATATAAAGTATAAATATAAAACAAATGAGAAGAAAAGAGGAAACCCTGCAAGCTACCTGGGACTGTTGGGGTTGGTGCCGTATAAGCTATGACATTGCACATATTGTTAATAAATAAATAAAGTGACATTTATAATTATTTTAGTTGTTTATATGTATTATGGATACTTTTATAAGCATCAAGAAAATTCCATGATTATTTATGTGATTATAAATTTAGCATATAAGTGCTATATGCTTAGGGAAAAAATTTATAGATAATAATCTAAATAGTCCGTAATAATTAATTAAAGTTTGAGATCTTTAATTAAATATTAAAAGTAGGTCCAATTTCATTTAGAATGAAATAGTCCTATCTAGGCTATTAATGTAGAGACATTGGATTGGAAGAACTTTATATAAGACTAGACCAAATAAATTATGAATCTCTAATAATCATCCTTTACAAATAGAGTATTCAAATCTATCACTATGGTGATCATATATTTAACATTCTTAATCCTAAGTATTTATTCGACTCCTATTTATGACATTATATTTTTTGATTTGCATGGTAAGATTTTTCTAAGCACAGATCAAACTTAGCATCTTGGAAACATAATGCAATAAATGACTAAGAATAATATTATACAGATATAGAATCCATTCTTTTCTTATGGAAGTTAGAAAAATAACTCTCTTGAGTGATAATTCGAGGTTTGAACAGTAGAGCACTTGTTTAATATAAGATTATGAATTAACTGTTCATTAGAGAATTATTGAAACTCAAGAATAAAGATGTAATAAGAGAGGTAAACGAAATTTGAACCTAGCTCTTATTATGAACTATTTATGGTGGACTGACTTATATGCAATGATTATATCAATAGACTACTTGATAATTTTCTTTGAGTAATTCTCACTATAATCTCAAGAGTTTAGTTTCAGGTTTTTAGTGGACTAACACTAAAACTAATAAATTTGGCACATTAATTAAAGACTTTAATTAATTGTCAAAATTTATTGGAGCTTGGGTTATATATCCATAGGTCCCCAAAGCCACATTTATAACACTATATTGGATTTTATGCATAGAATGAATTATACATATTTAATTAGAAATTATTAAATTTTGAATTAATTATTTCACACTTAAGATATTAATGTGATACAGAAAAATATTCTCTGTGGCATATAATATAATGTGATAAATGTTGTTACATTTAATTGAGCATTAATTAATTAATTATTATTTAATTTAGAATCTATTCTTAAATAAATGTGATTTATTTTTAAATTTTAATATATATAAAAAAGATTTTATTATATATAAATATATGTGTATATATATTACATAAACGAATTCGTTTACATTTTTAAACATACAAACTTTTATATATATATATATATATAAGAGAAAATCTCTTGAAAGTAATATACGTTATTATCCTTTTTTTAAATAAAGATTTAATAATATATATATTATATTCGTAAGTTTTGTTTACGTTTTACGTAAACGATATATATTAGATATATATGTGTTTAAGTTTTGTTATTATATAATATATATACACACACACACAGATAAGTTTTTTTTTTTTTTTTTTTTTTTTTTTTTGGTTTTGAACCAAAATGTGTTATATATACATGTATAGATTCACGTGGATTTGGTTGTTTTAATTTAGGTTTTAAAGAGAAAAAGATAAGAAATGTAGAGTATATCCCTTTTCTTATATATCTGATATAAAAAGATAGAAATAACAATTATCTCAATCTATCTTTTTCACGTAACTTTTATAGAATACTCAGAGAGAAAAACTGAGAGTTTTTTCTCTAAAAAAAAATGTCTACTATATCATGTGTTGAGTACATAACAGATCCAGAAAAGTGTTTGGTTAATTCTTTCTTGCAATTTGACGCCCACTCGTCTTTTCATTGGTGTGGAGGCATGGCTTGGAAGATCGTAGTGTCAAAGAGGAAAGTTATGATACTCTGATAGTTCTTCACAAGGTTTGTAAAAATTCTGAATGCTTTCTAATATTAATTAAAATTATATAGCTATTCCTAATTAACAAAATTTTTAGAAAAATTTTTATTTGTCAACGATCCGTTCCTCTCACTACGTTTTCATATTTAATTCCAACAAATGGCATCAGAGCGGGTTATAGCATATATAATTTTAATTAACATGATTTTATTTTGATAATATCATTATCTTCTTGATGCATGCTTGTAGGCGCTTTGCATTTTTGAAATTTTTTTGTTTATATGACGAATGGTTATTCTAAGAATGGATCTTTGGTTATTAATTATATAGTCCTTTGGGATTTGTAATTTTATTTTTTTTATTTAATTAGATCAAATTTGTGTTAGGCCATAAAAGGCATAGGCTTTTTATAATTTATCATTATTATTTTATTTTATTTTTTCTCTCTTTCTTCTTTCCAAGTTCCTTCACATGTCTTCATTAATGTGCATGAGATGCATTTGCTCATTAATGTGCATGTGGTGCACTTACCTAAATGGTCATATAATAATAATTAAAAAAAAGGAAAGATGATGATTACAATTGCATATTAAATGCATGGGCTTCTTTCAAGAGTTAAATAGTTTCTTTTCATTATTGTGCATCCTGCACATGTATGACTATTTGAAAAAAAAATAAAAAAATAAAAAAGAAAGGTGCACGTATAGCAAATTCATGTGCAATATCCAAAAGGCACTTCACGTGCATTACAAAAAACATCACTACACGTTACCATGCAAATTTTTTTTTCTTCGTGCACTTCACTTGCAATTTTTTTCTTCTTCTTCTTCTTTCCTCCATAATCATGTACCGTGCATGGACCACAACCGAAGTTGGACTCCGATGAAGGCGCTACAAGTGCTAGGCCGTTGCCATCCCACGGTGAGCCAGTGAACAGCAACTCGATGAGGCAGCGGAAACGGGACTGACGACAGCGATGCAGCATTGGCAACTACAATCCTGCGACTATAGGATGGCTGTGAATGAGCTGCTTAGCTCTGCGGTGAATGGAGAATGTCTTCAACCCTATAGCTCTTAGCACCTGTAGCTTTGCGGCTCGGCCTCCAACTGTAACTCTCGACCTCCATCGTGCCTCCCTCTACTGCTCACTCTCTGATGTAGTGGAGAATGGTACGTTAGGAGTTCAACGGGAGCTCAACCATGCGCACCACCGGCACCATGGCTAAACTCAGTAAGTGCAGTCTTACGGAGTAACGTCGGACTTTCTTGCTGGCCACGGCCATGGCCAGCAAAAGCAGCGGCGAAGAAAGTCCTTCGTTGCTGCGGCTCCACTAATAAGCATGGTCAAGTGCCGTTCATTTGGATCTCCAGCATGGGAGGCTCCTTGTTCGCCAGTCGCCTTCGGGCTCCGACAAAACAACAAAATATTCACAGCAGCCATTGTTCTCAATTTTTGGAGAAGAAGATGCAGTAGATTTGGTTACCTCTTGTAATCAAATGGATTTCTGGGCTTCTTTTAAATGTGGGCCAACAATATTTTAAAGGTAACCTAGTAGTTTTTAATGCGGTAAACCGCCTGGTGATGTCTACTTGAATCGAGCAGGAAATATATACAATTACAAGAAAACCAATGTAAATTTTTTTTATAACCCATGTAATTTTTTTATCTCATTTTTTATGGGTTATAATTTAATTATACAAAATGACCCGGTCAAAAATTTATTATTTATTTTCATGCTATAATTTATGTGATGTTTGTGATGACATGTTCATGCATTATAATATAACATGACATGCATACACTTGCATATTATTTCATTTTTTATAAAGTTGTTTATAATACGATTTAATATGTGTTAGAATTAATTTAATGAGATTAAATTAATTGGGTTGGTTTTATAGAATTTTAATTTATTTTATTAATCAACTAAATAATGTGAATTTAGTTTTAATAGTTAAAACTTGGTAAAATTCACATTAATTCTAAGTTATCTAATTTTAAATTGGTTAATGTTGGGTAGCTTAGATAATATATAATAAATCTAGAATTTTAAAAAATCTGGTAATATTTAAGTGTAAATAAGATGGGATTCTATGAACACAAAATATAACCTAGTAATTAAAAATTTGTTTTATTTACTAGAATTATGAAACATATGATGTTTTATAAGATAAAACACATAATTTTAAAATAATAAGTGGGAGAAGGTAATATGACAATATAACATGTGGCCTCCACTATTAGCACAACATCGTGAGACTTAGGTGGCGTCTCGCGACGCTTTGATTTCGTCCTTCCTACGGAGGGTGTCCATTTAAATCAATAACAAGTTTGGCTTCCAAGAGATAGGACTTTATAATATATTTCAAAATTGACTTACCCTATGACGACAATTTTGAGTTAAGTTTTTAAAATATGAAATAGTGGGTTACACTCATAAAGATATAATTAATTTGTTAATTATATCTTGACCAAAAATAAATGGTTATTAATAAATATAGAAAATATAAGATATTTTAAATATATTTATTAATTGAGAATGTCTCAATTCAATTTATAAATAATTTGACCTACCCTACGGCAGCACTTTATTTATTAAAATTGAATAATCATGGAATTCGTAAAATATTTTATGTGTTTTTTCCATATGCATCATGCATCACATTTACTATTCCAAAATGTATATTTCTGATGTTTATGCAACCATTTAATTTATGTTATTTATTTATTTATTATAGCAACAATGTCTAATCCAATCGTCATTATTCTCTCAAATAAAAAATTAACGGAGATAATTTTGTCACGTGGAAGAATAACATGAATATAGTGCTAATTTGTAAAAATTACAAGTTTGTCCTGATGAAGGAATGTCCTTCACCGCCTATTGCCAATGCCTCCAGTAATGTACGAGAAGTATATGATCGTTGGATCAAGGCAAACAACAAGGCTCACTGCTTCCTTTTGGCTAGCATGTCTGACGTGCTTAGGATGAAGCATGGAAGCATAGAGACTACCTATGAGATAATATAGTCTCTGCAAGACATGATTGGCAAACCTTCTGAAAAGGCACGTCATAAAGCCATTAAGACTGTAATGAATGTCAAAATGAAGGCAGGGTTCTCGGTCAGAGAAAATGTTCTCAGCACGGTTAACTATCTCCATGAGGCTGAGGTAAACAGGGCATGATAGATGAAGCCACACAGGTGGGGATGATTTTAGAAACCCTCTCCCCTGTGTTCCTTTAGTTGAAGAGCATGTTAGACATGTATGCCCTAAGGAGTAAAAATGTAATACATTTTTGGAGACATTTTTATCAATAAAGAATTTATTCATTTATATATATACCAAATCTTGTCCTCTTTACGTTCATATTTGTTGAATGTATGATAAGCAAACAGTAGTCTGAGACTGTCAGTCTAAAACTTAAGAATTGGGCATATGATGGACAGATTAAGCGGAAGACACGATTCCTAAGATGACGGTCTAAAACATATGATCCGCAATCGAGGGAATAAAGTTAGGCGCTTTATTCATGTAAAGATTGTTATGTTGTCTATATCCCTTATGGGAGATGGTTTGTCTTGGCCATCGGAGTTGGACTCCGTGAATAAAAACATTGGCACGTTGTCATAGGTAACGATGTGTTGGATCGGGACATAAAGTGAATTGATTTGGATTAATAATTCTGTCTTGGTAAATCGATTCACTTTAGACAGTCATTTGTATTGTATCTTAATCCTGAGATGAATAGTGGGCCCGTTGTCTCGACTTGTGTCTTTTGATGTACCAATGGGCGACTCCCACATCTCTATAGTGGTATGCATGCTAGTACGCTGGAGGCATGACTCTTGATAGCGTAGACTTGTTGTTCATAGATATGGAATCCATAGCTCCTCTTTAGGAGTAATGATATCCTCTTATATGTGTTGTCCTGTAATTGAAAAACTAGAGCGCTCAACCATTTGGATACATAGGTGTAACCGAATGGTATACTATCTTTGGATGGTAAGTTTTCTAATGGTGAGACAATGGAACGTAAGATAAAATTAATCGGGAAGGTAAGACAGAACTTGTCCTTAAGCCGATTATGGATGATCATATGGGGATGCGATACACTATGATATGTCATGGAGACTTAGCTACGCGAGCTTCTTAATTCTATAAAGTTCAAGAGTGCAGCTCCAAGCTTTTAGTGGAGTAGCGTTGGAGTTGATAATTGTGAAATGTATATCTGGGATATTGGGTTTCATAATTATCATGAGCTTGAACTTTATAGGTCCATTTTGGTCCCCTTTGCTAGCTCACAAAATCCTATAACGACACGGCGTGCTTTTCCAATAATTGGTGACTTATGTTGGATTTATCAGATTGGTTTAAAATTTGTAAGAATCAAATAATTCATGTCTATTTATCAGTTGAATTAATTTTGTAAGAAATTAGTTCAAGATAAACTTATTGAATTATTGCGATCAGATAATTCTTGCATGTTTATCGGTTGATTTAATTTTGGATAAATTAGATCAAGATAAACTTGTAGAATTATTGTGAATTGATTTATTTTCTTAGAGATTATCTTGGTAAAGTTTGTTTTGATCAGATATCTTCTCTATTGGGTTATTTGAATCAAAACTGAGACTTTATCCTTTAGAATCTTGGGTGGAAAATAAAAGATTCGCGGAGATTTTTTCTCGGGAGTTTGGCCTACCGAATGACGTGGTCGGCCTGCCGATCAGAATGTTCGGCTTGCCGATTAGCGGGAGATAAGATTACGCGTTTTCATGCGGATCTTATCAGATATTGATCTGAACTTGATTCTGTTTCGAGTTTTTGAGACCTAATCTGATATGGACTGACCCCAGGACCAATAGCTATAAAAAGGGAGTGAGTCTCATGATTTACTCAGATCAATTTGAGAGATTAAGAGTGATACTCTTCTAGTGAGCATCTGAAAACTCCCTGAGAGCTTTTGTTCACAAATCACGAACACTAGCTTTGGGTTCTCTCTATTGGTTGGAAGGAGAGTCACCGGTGGAAGAGCTGTACGTGTGAGCCCACACTCACTCCAGTTGTGGATAGAGAATAGCAATGAAGATCAGTTGTTTACAGCACGACACGTTTAGCCTGAACACGAACACGATACGATTAATAAACGTGCTAGAAATGCAAACACAAACACGACATGCCTATGGCATACGTAACACGACGTGATACTATTATTAAATATGTCGTGATGAGTTGACACAATAACAACACGCATATGACACGTTTATGACCTAATTAACAAAAAAATAAAAAAAATAAAATTTTTTTTAAAAAAGCCAATAAAGAAAATTAGCAAAAACATAATATCTAATTAATACTAATCTACTATAAATATTTTAAATATTTTTATTTTTAAGTTTAAATGTGTTATAAATGAGCGGGTCGTGTCATGCCATGTCAACACGTTTATAGACTGTTTAATTAAACGTGTTAATGGGTGTTTAGCGTGTTAGCACAAATCTAACTCGTTTATTTTCGTGTTGTTCGTGCCAACCCATTTATGACACAATTAATAAACGTGCGGTCTAAACCTGTTTATCTCGTGTCGTTTTTGTATCGTATCATCATGTCATGTCTAAAATTGCCAGTCCTATTTGGAGGCTTATATTACTAGTTTAAATGAGTTGTTGAAGCTCCTTTGAACGCCCCAACTCTGAGTTTAAGTCCCCCTCTTCATTTCTACAATTCAGACCTTTTTTGCACTTAAAAAGGGATCCACTTTTTATGGGGTGTTTAGAAGGGTGGTGAGAATCAATGTGAGAACCACTTTTACTGTAGCATGTGAGAGTTTTATACTATAGCATCTTTTTTTTTATTGTTACTATAGCATATGAGAACTTTATACTGTTTATAACTGAGATTATGGTGGGAACTAAGTGGTTCCCATCACTGCCAAACCCCTTTAAGATTAACTCACTGATTGCCTCATTTGCAGCCATTCTTTTTCTGCTCACGTCACCAACTTATGCGTACAACCCATATTTCTTCCTTTTTTGGTTTTAAATTTCAATTTCATTTCAAAAAAAAAAAAAAACCCAAGTTTGTACCTATTATTATTATTATTATTGAATGTTTATTAATTAATTATGGTTGATTAAATCATTGTTTAATTATTTATTAATTAATTAATACCGGTTATGGTTCCTTAGAGGTTAGAATGTGTATCTAAGTTTTTCATGTAATTAGATCACAGACTATCATCTCCGTCTAGGAATTATTATTTATTTTAAATTTGTAAAAATTTTGTAATTAAATAATTATTCGGAGAAGACGGAACGAGAAGTCGAATCTTAAAGATTGATGATGGCGCCTCCAGGTATTTCCTGAGTCTCTAATTTTATGTTTTGAATTATTGAAAATAAAATTGATGAATTGCATTAAAATTGTATTTTTTGGATTGAGGGTTTCTGCTCGGTCGGCATGCCAGACCTCATAGTTCGGCAGGCCGAAGGTCACAGATCGGCAGGCCAGACGTGTGGTCTGACAGGCCAACAGTGGGGTAGAAATTTTGGTGCTCTGCCAGCAAGCCGAACCTTCATGATCGGCAGGCCGATCACCCAGATCGGCCTACCGACCGAGAGCTGCCAAGTGTCTAGAAAATGTGCAATTTTTTCAGTGCAGTTTTAATTTTATTTTTGGGACGATTCTGAGAAATATTAAATTTGGAAATGATCGGAAATATGAAGTATTCGATTCATACGGGATTGAAGACTTGAAGATGGATATTACATGAAGAAGGATAAAGCATGAGGATTCAAGGATGAAGAATTGATAAATGTCTCGATTATTCTCTTGTAATCTTAAGTTTTCTATTCTCTAGGGTGGAACCATAATATTACGGTTATTATTATTTTGCTTGTAGCTTTGCTTAATTGCTTTGCTTGTCCGCATTATAATATGATTTACCATGTATATTGATAACATGTCATATAGGATAGGGAGTGCCGCTCATATTAAAATTGTTCATGCATAATTTTAAAATAAAACCTTGACTTCAAAAGATTGAGTGGGAGAAGGTTTTCGAAGAGAGGACCTAAGGCCTCCATCGTTGGTCCATAGGAAGAACATGGTGGTCTCGACCCCTAGGAAGGGATTTCTATCATGTACCAAATTGGATCTCTGAAAGGATAATGTATTTTAGTATGATTTATGGTTGCACACCCCTAGGTGGTGATTATAAATCATGGATAAAATATTGAAACGGTGGTTATACACTCACGGTAATTTTATTATTAACCTCCCCTAGGAGCTCTGTTAATAAACTTGATGGCCAAAGAAACGATTATTAGTATATGCTGGATCACACGGGTCCTGGATGGCATATATTAATTAGGAGGGGGTCCATGTTCCTAATTGAATTTGGCATGACTCCCCTAGGAGCTTGTTGAATTCTAAGTTGGGAATTGTCGTTGTAAGGTTGTGATATTTTCAAGGTTTTGACACATAAACACATTTGTATGATTTTACATGATTGTGTTATCTTACTAAATTATTATATATGTTTGCTTATGTTTGGTATATGATTCTTTATTGTAGATTGAAAATGTCTAAAAATGCTTTATCATCGATACTTGACAAAAGCCAATTAACCTATGAGAATTATAACGATTGGAAACGGAACCTGGACATTGTCCTATCCTTTGAGAAACTGAAATATGTACGGACAACTCCTTGTCCTCCCGAGCCTACAGGAGACTCAAATAATGAGCAATTCCAAGCGTATGATCACTAGAAAGATGCTAATGATCAGGCCCGCTGCTATGTTATGGCCAGCATGAACAACGTGCTGCAGGCTCAACATCAAGATTATGAGACTGCGAAGTAGATCTTGGATAATCTTGAGGACATGTTTGGAGGCCAGGCCATAACGAAGCGGCAAGGGGCGCTTCAGAAACTCTTAAACTGTAGACAAAGACTGGGGACATCTGTAAAAGAGCACATGATGTTGGTCATGGGTTACCTCGCTGAGGCTCAAACCAATGGAGCCGACATCGATGCTGAAACTCAGATGACTATGATCTTTGAGACTCTGTCTAAGGAATTTATTCCGTTTAGAGCTACTTTTAATTTAAGCAATAGACGGGCTATGACCTTGACAGAACTGATGAAACAGTTACAGGAGTTTGAACTGCTGATCAGGGAGTCTCCTGCTGGTGGTGAGGCCAACATGGTAGCTGCTTCTGGTTCCAATCCTAACTCTGGGAATGGAAAGAAGCAACGGGCCAAAAGTGGGAAGTCTTCTATTCCTGCTGCTACCAAGAGCAAGAAGAAGAAGAAGAAGAACCCAAAGAAGCTTAAGTGTTTCTTCTGTGGTAAGGTCGGGCATATAAAGAAGCATTGCAAGGACTTCCTTTCCAAGGGAGGTAGGTGTGATCTTCTATATTTAGAAACTTGTTTGGTTGAGGAATCCAGTGACATCTGGGTCATAGATTCTGGTGTAACTAATCATGTTTGTGTTTCTCTGCAGGGATTCAAAGAAACGAGAAGTCTACTACGTGAAGACTTAACGCTTCGGATGGGCGATGGATCCTTGGTCTCAGTGGAAGCAGTGGGAGATGTCCATCTTTACTTTGATAATTATGGGAATTTAATTTTGTGAGATTGTTTTTATGTTCCTAAATTTAAAAGGAATTTAATTTTTGTATCTTCTTTATTTAAAGACTCCTACGTGGTATCTTTTAATGAAAAAGTGCTGATTCGTAAAAACAAATCTTTTATCTGTTCTGGATGGATGCAAAATAATCTATACTTTATCAAACCTAAGATGGACTTATTGCTTAATGCTGAGATAAATGATAATGACTCAAAAAGACTTAAAATTTCTCACTCTAATAAGACTTATCTTTGGCATTTGCGCCTTGGCCATATTAACCTGAATAGGATTCAAAGGTTGGTAAGGGATGAACCTTTAAGTCACTTAAAGGTGGAATCTATACCTCAATGTGAATCTTGTTTGGAGGGTAAAATGACCAAAAGACCATACGGGTCTAAGGGCAATAGGGCCGAAGGGGTTCTAAAACTTGTGCATAGTGATGTTTGTGGGCCGATGAACATTCGGGCATGAGCAGGGTATGAGTACTTTGTCACTTTTATTGACGATCACTCAAGATATGGGTATGTGTACCTAATGTAGCACAAAAGCGAAACTTATGGTAAGTTCAGGGAGTTTCAAGCTGAAGTGGAAAAGCAATTGGGTAGACCCATAAAGGCACTTCGATCTGATCGAGGTGGGGAATACCTTTCTGATGAGTTCTTGGGACACTTGTTAGAGAATGAGATTTTATCCCATTTGACTGCGTCGGGCACTCCGCAGCAGAATGGCGTAGCGGAGAGAAGGAATAGGACTTTGTTGGACATGATTCGGCCCATGATGAGTTATTCATCATTAGCTTTATCCTTTTGGGGATATGCACTACAAACCACATGTTATCTTTTGAACAATGTGCCTTCAAAATCGGTCCCTAAAACTCCTCACGAGTTGTGGACAAGACGGAAGACATCCTTAAACCATATTCGCATATGGGGATGTTTGGCTCATGTTCTGTTTAAGGATCCGAATAAGTTGGAAGCACGTTCGGAAGTTTGTGTGTTTGTAGGATATCCAAAAGGAACTAAAGGGGGTTATTTTTATAACCCAAAGGAAAATAAAGTCGTGGTTTCAACTAATGTAACTTTCCTTGAGGAGAGTTACATGGACGACTTTAAACCTCGAAGCAAAGTGGTGCTTGAGGAGTTAAGGGGTGATCCGTTCACTCCGGAGGTTCCGAACGAAACCATTCCGATCGGTGTAGAAAAACCAAACAAACCTGAACAACAACCTCAGGGGCTTCGGCGTAGTGGGAGGATCGGTCGTCAACTTGAGAGGTATATGTTCAATGGGGAGGTCTTCTTGACTGAACTGGATGAACATGACAGGGATCCTTATACTTACGCAGAAGCTATGGAGGATGTTGATTCAAGACTCTGGACAGAGGCCATGAACATAGAGATGAAGTCTATGGAGACTAATCGGGTCTGGGAGCTTGTGAATCTTCCCGAAGGGGTAAAACCCATAGGGTGTAAGTGGATCTACAAGAGGAAAAGAGGAGTGGATGGAAAGGTTGAAACCTTTAAGGCTAGACTGGTAGCTAAGGGTTATACGCAAAAGGAAGGAATCGATTATGAGGAAACCTTTTCGCCTGTAGCCATGCTTAAGTCCATCCGAATTCTCTTGTCCATAGCTACCACTCTCGACTACGAGATTTGGTAGATGGATGTCAAGACGGCTTTTCTAAATGGCTATCTTGATGAGTCCATTTATGTGGAACAACCAGACGGGTTCAAGGTCGCGGGTCAAGAGGGTAAGGTTTGTAAGCTGCTAAAGTCAATTTATGGACTTAAGCAGGCTTCTCGTTCTTGGAACATAAGATTTGATCAAGTGATCAAGACTTATGGGTTCTCACAAAATGTGGATGAACCATGTGTTTACAAACACATTAAGGATGGGAAGGTGGTTTTTCTACTGCTCTATGTAGATGACATTCTGCTAATTGGCAATGACGTTGGGGCATTGTCATCGGTCAAATTATGGTTGACCAAGCAGTTTCACATGAAGGACTTAGGTGAGGCTAATTTTGTTCTCGGTATCCAGATCTTTCAGGATAGGAAGAACAAAATGATAGCTTTGTCTCAGGCCAGCTACATAGATAAAATTCTCAGGAGGTTTGCAATGCAGGATTCCAAGAAAGGTAGGCAACCATCTAGGTCTGGAATTACTCTTTCTAAGAAAGACTCTCCAAAGTCTTATGAAGAAAGAGAATACATGAAGAAGGTACCTTATGCTTTGGCAGTAGGTAGTCTCATGTATGCCATGCTTTGCACGCGACCGGATATTAGCTATGCGGTCGGGATTGTAAGTAGATTTCAGGCGGATCCAGGACAGAACCATTGGGTTGCGGTAAAGCATATTTTCAAGTACCTGAGAAGGACTCGAAGGTATATGCTTGTGTATTCGGGTGAGGACTTGCTTCCTCTAGGATACACTGATTCAGATTTTTAATCCTGTCTGGATTCTAGGAAATCGACTTTGAGGTTTGTGTTTACTCTGGGTGGCGGTGCCATCAGTTGGAGAAGTGCGAAGCAAGATTGTACTTCGGATTCAACGATGGAGGCCGAGTATGTGGCGGCTAGTGATGCTTCAAAAGAAGCAGTGTGGCTCCGCAAGTTCCTTGGGGATCTTGAGGTAGTTCCTGGTATGGATAAAGCGGTATCGTTGTACTGTGATAACAGTGTGGCGGTAGCTAATACTAAGGAACCAAGATTTCACAAGAAGAGTAAGCATATTAATCAAAAGTATCATGTGATAAAGGACTTCATTGAGGGCGGGCATGTCACGGTGTGCAAGATCGCATCAGAGGACAATTTAGCTGATCCATTTATGAAGACACTTACTGGGAGAGTCTTCGAGAGGCATGTGGAAGCTATGGGAATGCAAAATTTGTTGTATTTACTCACTTAGTGTAAGTGGGAGATTGTTAGACATGTATGCCCTAAGAAGTAAAAATGTAATACATTTTTATCAATAAATAATTTATTCATTTATATATATACCAAATATTGTCCTCTTCACGTTCATATTTGTTGAATGTATGATAAGCAAACAGTTGTCTGAGACTGTCAGTCTAAAACTTAAGAATTGGGCATATGATGGACTGATTATGCAGAAGACACGATTCTGAAGATGACGGTCTAAAACATATCATCCGCAATCGAGGGAATAAAGTTGGGCGCTTTATTCATGTAAAGATTGTTATGTTGTCTATATCCCTTATGGGAGATGGTTTGTCTTGGCCATCGGAGTTGGACTCCGTGAATAGAAACATTGGCACGTTGTCATAGGTAATGATGTGTTGGATCGGGACATAAAGTGAATTGATTTAGATTAATAACTCTATCTCGGCAAATCGATTCACTTTAGACAGTCATTTGTATTGTATCTTAATCCTGAGATGAATAGTGGGCCCGTTGTCTCGACTTGTGTCTTTTGATGTACCAATGGGTGACTCCCACATCTCTATAGTGGTATGCATACCGGTACGTTGGAGGCATGACTCTTGATAGCGTAGACTTGTTGTTCATAGATATGGAATCCATAGCTCCTCTTTAGGAGTAATGATATCCTCTTATATGCGTTGTCCTGTAATTGGAAAATTGGAGCGCTCAACCATTTGGATACATAGGTGTAACCGAATGGTATACTATCTTTGGATGGTAATTTTTCTAATGGTGAGACAATGGAATGTAAGATAAAATTAATCGGAAAGGTAAGACAGAACTTGTCCTTAAGCCGATTATGGATGATCATATAGGGATGTGATACACTATGATATGTCATGGAGACTTAGCTACACGAGCTTCATAATTCTATAAAGTTCGAGAGTGCAGCTCCAAGCTTTTAGTAAAGTAGCGTTGGAGTTGATAATTGTGAAATGTATATCTGGGATATTGGGTTTCATAATTATCATGAGCTTGAACTTTATAGGTCTATTTTGGTCCCCTTTGCTAGCTCACAAGATCCTGTAACGACACGGCGTGCTTTTCCAATAATTGGTGACTTATGTCAGATTTATCAGATTGGTTTAAAATTTGTAAGAATCAAATAATTCATGTCTATTTATCGATTGAATTAATTTTGTAAGAAATTAGTTCAAGATAAACTTATTGAATTATTACGATCAGATAATTCTTGTCTGTTTATCGGTTGATTTAATTTTGGATAAATTAGATCAAGATAAACTTGTAGAATTATTGTGAATTGATTTATTTTCTTAGAGATTATCTTGATAAAGTTTGTTTTGATCAGATATCTTCTCTATTGGGTTATTTGAATCAAAACTAAGACTTTATCCTTTAGAATCTCGGGTGGAAAATAACAGATTCGAGGAGATTTTTTCTCGGGAGTTCGGCTTGCCGAATGACGTGGTCGGCCTGCCGATCAGAATGTTCAGCTTGCCGATTAGCGGGAGATAAGATTACGTGTTTTCACACAGATCTTATCAGATATTGATCTGAACTTGATTTTGTTTCGAGTTTTGGAGACCTAATCTGATATGGACTGACCCCAGGACCAATAGCTATAAAAAGGGAGTGAGTCTCATGATTTACTCAGATTAATTTGAGAGATTAAGAGTGATACTCTTCTAGTGAGCATCTGAAAACTCCCTGAGAGCTTTTGTTCACAAATCACGAACACTAGCTTTGGGTTCTCTCTATTGGTTGGAAGGAGAGTCATCGGTGGAAGAGCTGTACGTAGTGAGCCCACACTCACTCCGGTTGTGGATAGAGAATAGCAAAGAAGATCAGTTGGTTGAGGCTCTTCTGGAACATTACTTCTCTACACAGGTTGCAGAGGTTCTTCGGTACACTGAGGTTAGTAAGATCTTTCTAATTTATACATATAACATGTCAAACTTGTGTTTTGAAAATTACTCTGATGGAAAATTATTTAAAATTCCACTGCGCACTTTGTTTCCAACAGAGCAACTATTTTGTGAACAAGATGAAATATAACATGACTGATTTGCTTAATGAATTACAAGCCTTTGAGTCTATTTCAAAAGAAAAGACTAAAGAAGGTGAGGCAAATGTAGTAGAAGTTCAACCCTCCTCTTTTACTCGAAAGAATAGGAAGAAGAAGAGAACTGAAAAAAGTGGTAAGTCTAAGAATGGAGGGCAACCTAAGAAGAACAAAAGCAACAACAACAAAAGAAGCTCGATGCAAAAGAAGCCCAAAGGAAAATGTTTCCATTGTGTTGTAGTTGGCCACTAGAAGAAAAACTACAAGAAGTATCTTTAAGAGGTCAACGAGAAGAAGAACAACGATAAATTAGATTTACTTATTTTAGAAGCTTGTTTAGTTAAAGATAATACTTTACCTTGGATAATTGATTCAAGGGCAACTAATCATGTTTGTTCTTCTTAGCAGATGCTTAGTTCTCCAAGGGAGCTTGCCGATGGGGAACAAGCGATGAGAATGGGAAAGGGACCGGTTGTTTCGGCAAGAGCAGTGGGAGTTTTAAAACTTTATTTTGGAAATAGGTTTTTAATGTTGGACAATGTTTATTATATTCCTAGTTTTCGTAAAAATTTGATTTCTATTTCTAGGTTATTTGAACAAAATGCTTAATGTTTCTTTTAATGGTAGTTATGTTAATATTTCTAGAAATGGTTTGGATATTTGCTCTGCACATCTAGAAAATGGGCTTTATCCTTTAAGGCCCAACAAAAAATTATTGCTCAATGTTGAAATGTTCACAGTTGAACAACCAAAACCCAAGAAGTAAAAGGTTTCTTCTGATAATGAAACATATCTATGGCACCTTAGATTAGGCCATGTTAACCTTGATAGGATTAACAGACTAGTAAAGGATGGTCCTTTAAGAGAACTAAAAGTTAGTTCTCTACTAGTTTGTGAATCTTGTCTTGAAGGTGAAATGACTAAAAGGCCTTTTATTGCAAAAAGCAAAATGGCCAAAAAAACACTTGAGCTAATACATTCAGACTTCTGCGTTCTATTAAATATACAAGCATGTGGTAGTTATGAATATTTCGTCTCATTTATTGACGATTATTTGAGGTATGGATACATGTACCTAATGCAAAGGAAATCTAAAACTTTTGAAAAGTTTAAAGAATTTCAAGCGAAAGCTAAAAGGCAGTTAGGAAAGATAATGAAATCTCTTCGATCTGATCGACAAGGGGTATACCTTGATACTGAGTTAAAGGATTATATGATAGAACATGGTATTTTATCACAACTCACTACACCTAGAACACCACAACATGATGGTGTTGTAGAGAGAAGAAATCAGACGTTGCTTGACATGGTCAGATCCATGCTCAGCTCTCCATCATTTTCCACTTTATTCTGGGGATATGCACTACAAACAACAGTATATCTTTTAAACATGGTTCCATCTAATTCTATCTAAAAACACTTTTAGAGTTATGGAATGGTCACAAACCTGGCATATGGCATATCCGTATATGGGGGCATCCAGCACATGTACTAAAAGGAAAGACCGGGAAGCTAGAACCATGTTTTGAAGTATGCTTGTTTGTAGGATATCCAAAGGGGACGAGGGGACGTTTGTTTTAGAGTCCACAAGAAAAAGAAGGTATTTGTGTTTCCAAATGCCATTTTTCTCGAGAATGATTACATGACAAACTATAAATCTTATAGCAAAGTTGTACTCAAGGAGTTGCTTTCTGATCAGATCATACCACAATTGACAACCGTTGTTGAAGGACAAAATGAGGAAACCATATCTTCAGATTAGGATGTCATACCACCTCAACGTAGTGGCAGGGTTGTGAGACCACCTGCTTGCTACAAGAAAATTGAAGAAGCACATGTTGCTATTTTTGATAATGGTGAGGATGATCTATTGAGATATCGTCATGCAATGGAAGATTCTGAGAAGGAAAAATAGCTAGAGGCTATGAACCTTGAAATGGAGTCCATGTACTCCAATTCAATATGGGAACTTATAAATCTGCCTGAAGGTATAAAACCCATATGGTGCAAATGGATCTACAAGAAGAAAAGAGGAGTAGATGGGAAAGTTGAGACTTTCAAAGTTAGGCTTGTGGCAAAGGGTTATACCAAAAAGGAGGGAGTTAACTATGATAAAACTTTCTCGCCCGTAGTTATGCTTAAATCCATTTGGATTCATTTATCCATTGCTGCATGTCTTTATTATGAGATATGGCAAATGGATGTCAAGACTGCCTTTTGAATGACTATCTTGAGCAAAGCATCTATATGGTGTAACCAGAAGGATTTATGGTCAAAGGTCGAGAGCAAAAAGTTTACAAGTTGCAAAAATCCATCTATAGACTTAAGCAAGCTTTAAGATCTTAGAACTTGAGATTTGATGAGGCGATCAAGTCTTATGGTTTCGATTAAAATATTGATAAACCTTGTGTATACAAGTACATCAAAGATAAGAATGTGGTTGTCCTAATTCTTTATGTAGATGATATCCTACTCATTGGGAATGATGTAGGGATATTATCTAATGTAAAAAAATGGCACGTCAATGAATTCAAAATGAAATATTTAAGAGAGGCAAGTTATGTTCTCAAAATTCAACTCGTTGCAAGAACAAACTGTTGGCGCTGTCTCAGGCATCGTACATCAATAAGGTGCTTATCAACTATTCGATGCAAAATTTCAACCCAAGATTAGATCTTTGGGAGGCGGTTAAACACATTCTCAAGTATCTTATGAGAACAAGAAAATAAATGCTAGTATACTCCTGTGAGAATTTGATTCTTACTAAACACATTGATTTTGATTTTCAATCAGACAAAGACATTACCTGCAAAGAGTTTCGAGGGAGGCTTAGGTCCAATAGACATGTCTCACATGCTTTAGGCCAAGTGGGAGATTGTTGGGGTCGGTTCCCTATAAGCTGTGACATTGTACATATTGTTAATAAATAAATAAAGTGACATTTATAATTATTTTAGTTGCTTATATGTGTTGTAAATACTTTTATAAACATCAAAAAAATTTCATGATTATTTATGTGATGATAAATTTAGCATATAAGTGTTATATGCTGATAAATAAAATTTATAGATAATAATCTCAATAGTCCATAATAATTAATTAAAGTTTAGGATCTTTAATTAAATATTACAAGTAGGTTAAATTTCATTTAGAATGAAATAGTCTTATTCAGGTTATTAATGTAAAGACATTGGATTTGAGGTACTTTATATAATGAGATTATATAGGACTGGATCAAATAAATTATGAATCTCCAATAATCATCCGTTACAAATAGAGTATTCAAATTTATCATTATGATGATCATATATTTGATAGTCTTAATCCTAAATATTTATTAGACTCCTATTTATGACATTATATTTTTTAACTTGTATGGTAAGATTTGTCTAAACACATATCATAACTTAGCATCTTAGAAACATAATGTAATAAATGGCTAGGAATAATATTATACAGATACGGAATCTATTCCTTCCTTATGGAAGTCAGAAAAATAACTTTCTTGAATGATAATTCGAGGTTTAAACAGTAGAGCGCTTGTTCATATGAATTAATTGTTCATTAGAGAATTATTGGAACTCAAGAATAAAGATGTAATAAGAGAGGTAAACGAAAATTGAACCTAGCTCTTATTATGAACTATTTATGGAGGATTGACTTATATGTAATTATTATATCAACGGACTACTCGCTAATTTTCTTTGAGTAATTCTCACTATAATCTCAAAAATTCAATTTAAAGTTTTTAGTGGAGTAATACTGAAACTAATAAATTTGGTACATTAATTAAAGAGTTTAATTAATTGTTAAAATTTATTAGAGCATGGGTTATAGGTCCATAGGTCCCCAATGCCACCTTTATAACAATACATTAGATTTTATGCATAGAATGAATTGCATATATTTAATTGGGAATTATTGAATTTTGAATTAATTATTCCACACTTAAGATATTAATGTGATAAAAAAAAGTTCTCTGTGGCACATAATATAATGTGATAAATGTTGTCACATTTAACTGAGTATTAGTTAATTAATTATTAATTAATTTAGAATCTATTCTTAAATAAATATGATTTATTTTTGAATTTTAATATATATATATATAAGATTTTATTATATATTGATTTATATGTGTGTGTATATATATTACGTAAACAAAATTTGTTTACGTTTTTAAACATAGAAACATGTATATATATATATATATATGTATATAAACGAAAATCTCTTTAAAGTAATATATGTGATTCTCTTTTTTTTAAATAAAGATTTAATAATATATATATATATATTATATATGTAAGTTTTGTTTACATTTTATGTAAACAATATATATTAGATATGTATATATTTATGTTTTGTTATTATATATAATATATATATATATATATACGGTAGTTTTTTTTTGTTTTTGAATCAAAACATGTTATATATATATATATATGTATAGGTTCACGTGAATTTGGTTGTTTTAATTTAAGTTTTAAAGGAAAAAAAAGAGATAAGGAATCTAGAGTATATCCCTTCCCCATATATTTGATGTGGTAGTTATTTTAAATTTAAAATTATTGAAAAATAACAAACTGCTTAGATTTAAAAAGATAGAAATAATATTTATCTCAATCTATCTTTTTCATGTAATTTTTATAGAATACTCAGAGAGAAAAACTGAAAGTTCCTTCTCTGAAAAAAAAAAAGTCTACTATTTTATGTGTTGAGTATATAGCAGATCAAAAAAAGTGTGAGATTAATTCTTTCTAACAATTTGACGCTCATTCATCTTTCCATTAGTATAGAGGTTTGACTTGAAAGATCGTGGTGTCAAAGAGCAAAGTTAGGATACCCTGATAGTTTTTCAAAAGGTTTATAAAAATTCTCAATACTTTCTATTATTAATTAAAATTATATAGCTATTCCTGATGAACAACATTTTCAGAAAAAATTTTGTTTGTCAATGATCCGTTCCTTTGACTGCATTTTCATATTTAATTCCAACAGGGACATCATAGGATTGTAGGGAAGAATACAAAAGCTTACATGTAGAAAGAAGAAGGAAAAAAGAAAAGTTGAGAAAGTCTATGTAGAAAAATTGCTAAGTATATTATATAGTTTTTTAGTTGAAGAAAATGTGAGAAAAATATTTTAATAAGGCCCCACATCATTGAATCTTAAAGGCATGCATGATTGGAATAAAAGTCAAAAATTTTTCTATGATAAGGCTCACACCAGTAGTGTATGTTTCTAATCGCTGGATCTAGTAAAAATCATATCAAAATAAAAAAGAAAAACGTTGAACAAATGATTTTTAATAAAAGCCCGACAATTAAAAAATAATGCCCCACCATCGATATTGCATTTTTCTTATCTTACTTATATCTCTTTGAAACTTAGAAAAAGAAAAGTGATACAATAAAAGATTTGTTGAGATGTTACTAATTTCTCATCTTATTGCTAACCACTTTTATGTGTCTCGTTCTCTCTTTCTCAAACATAGGTTCATAATTTTTCCCAGCTTCTTTGGGGGATTGGAGTCATCTGGCATTTAGGTTGGTCTTCAGACTCCCGACCTTAAGAAACGTGTATGGGGTGCATAGATAATCCTTTATTGCTAGCAATGGTAGTTATCTCTGAGTAATAGGGTGGTTGTTAACTTGATTTGAAGGGGTCATTGTAGCCAAGGACGCAAATATTGGCAAAATATTGGAAAATTTTATGGAAATTGAGGTACTGAAATATCTTTCAAATATAATATCGATTTCAACAAAATATCATAGATATATTAGAAATATTGATCAATATTTGTTAAAATGTTGATATGAAAAATCTGTAATGTATTTTGTACAAAATTTCACTGTATGTTAATGAAATTTCAACTGAATTTTGGTTATGTCAAAAATTACAAAATGTGATGAATTTTTTTCTTTGAATAATCTACTAGTATTTAAATTTTCAATCAATGAGTGTTTGTCCTGTACATGTTTACAATCAATAAATTGGGATCCAATTATCACAGCTCTCCAATAAGGCTTATTATGCTTATTATCCATACAATTAGAACTTTGGAAACTATATTGGTTATGGAATTTTCAGTTTTCTTCATCCGAGCATACCATCACCATCTCACGCAAATAATTGAGAGAATTCACAGTTTCCCATTCAAGGAAATACAATGGGAAGAAGTCAAAAAATTTACATATGACATATTTATAACTATATTCAGCATTACTCAAAAACTATAAGAAATCGAGTATGCTATGCTAATTTTAAAAATTTTAATAAAAGCTTTTTTTATAGAATGAGTTAGACATGCTATATACCATAAATTAGTGAAAGAACTTTGTACTTCTAGTAAAGCCGAAACCAAACTTTTGTTTAAACAAATTCTGCAGAACTCCTACGAGATAAACGTGACTAGAAGAGTCTCAACTAACTAGTCTTTTTTTCTATTCTCTTTTCCACGATAGAAATGTGAGAACACACATTGTTTAGCCTTTCTCTTGGTAACTTCTCCCTCCAATCAATAAAGAAAAAAAATATTGTTCCAGATATTGAAAAATAATTCTTTGTAAGTTTCAAAGTTTTTTTCCCTAAAAATCTCTCTCTAAACCTTTCAAGTAACCTCCTTCTTTGTTATGAACAATAGGAACATGTTTCCTATTTATAGATAGTGATAGGGCATGTATTCTAGTCAAATAGGGCTTCAAAATTCAGCTTTTGATCAAAACCCTTAGCAAAAATGCGTATCACGTAAAACGCTAACGTAGCAGGGTGGGTCGACTAGACCTTGTGTATACTAGTTGACCAACAAGTTTGAGGTTGATTTGGAATCAGTTTTCAGATATTAATCCGACCCACCCGATCCACCATCTATCCATTTTGATCTTATTGGATAATTATCTATTTTATTTGACCCGGGATTCTTTACATAAAGCCTCAGTTTTAATTCAAATAATCTAATGTAGAAGTTATCTGATTATAATAATCATATATCGACAATCCCATAATAAATAAAATATGTAAAAGGAATTCAACATGTCTAATTAATTTAAAAAATTAATTCAATAAATAAACTAATATGAATTATTATAATCGAATTAACCGATCATAAAATTAACATAAGTTGCCAAGTTGTAGGAAAAGCATGTCGTATCGTTATAAAAAATATGTGAGCTAATAAAGAGGACCCAATAGACATATATAGATCAAGCTCTTATAATTATAAAATAACATATCCTCGATACACTCATTTTATAATTATCAACCGTAAAGCTATTCTACTAAAGGCTTAGACCTACTCTCGAACTATATATAAATTATGAAACTCAAATAAGTTATTTGCCCATGACATATCATAATGTGCAATATCCCCATATGATATCCATAATCGGTTTAAGAATAAATTCTATTTTATCTTATGTTCCATTATCCCACTATTACAATATTTGCTATTCATAACCAATAAAAATAGTACACCATGTTAGTGATGTGCCTTAGGCCAATTATGTAATGAACACATTTTGACTTCGTTATATTTGTATTTTATTAATAAAGAGGCATTTTTATTACTGTTTTTTATTTTAATTCCATGAATAGTTAATTCTGCCTAAGGTCATCAAGTATGTGACTTGATAGTAAAACTCTTAGGTGAAAATTGAATTATATTCTAAATTATCCCTAGTCGGTTATTATTATTGGGATAATAATGAATAAAGACTAGTATGAAGTTTGACTGATAATTATGTTTTACTAATCATGTGTAAGAGATACTAAGTCAACTCATAGATATATATTTGAGAAATGATGTATTGGATTGACCTGTTATGAGAATACTGTATGGATAATTGTCATAAGTGATTCTCATCATAATAGTATTATCCTAGTCCTCTGATCTGAAATCACTATTGTTTCTTACATGACAAGTTCTATATTTTGACACATTCTAATATTATCTTTAACGGGATGATGGAATAGATTGTTGTTGGATATAGACTGAATCATGTGAGGAATGTGAGTGATTAAGAAGGAATTTGTCCCTCATTTATTATAAGCCCCTTGATAAGTTAGCCTAAAGAAAAATGTATGGCTATACTAGAATGTATTGATAAGGGTTATCAATATTAGTCTATTTAAGATCGAGAAATAATATGATTGAATAGTATAAGGATGACATAAACCATGCCTTATGTTCAATCAAGGTATCTAGTGACAAAAGGACTCTAATACTTATTGTATATTAGGTTATGTCGGATTATTGACATTCGCATAACTTGAGTAATCATAATGTCTTGCTAGAGGCCGCTTATGATTTGTAGGCTAGAAACAGAATTTCAAGCCCACTGCCAATGTTATATGAACCTACAAGGTCGCACACTTAGAACAAACCAAAAATGAATTTTGGGTTTACTATGTCTAGGTTTGATGAACCTGATAATGTTCAAATTCGATGTGCTAGATATGTCTAGGTTCATTAAATCTGACATTGTCTAGATTCTACAAATCATATTTGAATTACAGTTTATCCTAGTTAAAATCTGAATCTTTCTCAAAGTCAATATATACATATATATATATATATATATCTGTTTTAGGGTTTTTGGCCAAATTAGAAAAGAAAAGGTTTTTTCTTATTCTAAAAAGCAAAGACATTAAAAACCCTAAAAATTAGAGAGAGTCATTTAACGTAAGGAGAAGGTGTTAGCACACCAATTCGTTTTTGAGAGATTCTGTTTGTGTGGATACCTATAGAGGGCGTTGCTCTAAGTAACAACATCTAAATCCGATCTCGAATACGAAAAGCTTCAGTTAGGGGTCATTGGAGTGAACTTGCTCTCTTCCTTCCAGCGATCTTGTCCTTTTTGTCATCATGGTAAGATTCTATGACTTTCTTATCAATCTAATCAAATTGCATGGATCCTGCGAGGGTTTTGTGGGAATTAATTTTGATTTTTTGCTGCTTATTTGAATCACAAAATCCAACAAAACCAAACATACCATTGGTTATAAAATGAATCCAAATGATTGAACACTTTAGTTTTCTAATTCCAAGATGTAGGAAAAATAGTATGCAGCAGAATTTTAAAAATTTTATATGAGAGTATTTTCCAAAAGACAAGTTTGGCATGCTATATGTATAAATTAACTAGATCTTACTAACCTCTGTGTGCTAAAAACCTCCTGCAATCAGTGAAGAGAAGTAATGTTTTAGAAAAACCTCAACCAACTGGTCTTCTTTGCTATTCTCTATCCACGATCAGAGTGAGTATGGGCTCACATGTACAGCTCTTCCTCTAGGTGACTCTCCTTCCAACCAATTGAGAGAACCCAAAGCAAGTGTTCGTGATTTGTGAACAAGAGCTCCCAGGGAGTTTTCAGATTCTCACCAGCAGAGTATCACTCTTAATCTCTCAATTGATCTTAGTAACTCTTAAGACTTACTCCCTATTTATAGAGGTTGGGTCTAGGGTGAGTCCTTATCATATTAGGTCTCAAAATCTGAATCAGAATCAAATTCAGATCAATATCTGATAAGATCCGTGTAAAAATGTGTGATCTTATCTTTCGCTCATCGGCAGGCCGAACAAGCCCCATCAGCAGAGTATCACTCTTAATCTCTCAATTGATCTTAGTAACTCTTAAGACTTACTCCCTATTTATAGAGGTTGGGTCTATGGTGAGTCCTTATCATATTAGGTCTCAAAATCTGAATCAGAATCAAATTCAGATCAATATCTGATAAGATCCGTGTAAAAATGCGTGATCTTATCTTTCACTCATCGGCAGGCCGAACTGTCGAATAAAAAATCTCGTGAATCTTTTATTTTTCACCCAAGATTCTATAGGATAAAGTCTCAGTTTTAATTCAAATAACCCAATAGAGAAGTTATATGATCAAAACAACTTTCTCTAGATAATATCTAAGAAAATAAATCAATTCTGAATAATTCTACAAGTTTATCTTGATCTAATTTATCCAAAATTAAATCAACCAATAAACAGACAAGAATTATCCGATCCCAATAATTCAACAAGTTTATCTTGAATTAATTTATTACAAAATTAATTCAACCGATAAACAGACATGAATTATTTGATTCTTCCAAATTTCAACCAATCTAATAAATCCGACATAAGTCATCAATTATTGGAAAAGCACGCCATGTCATTGTAGGATGTTGTGAGCTAGCAAAGGGGACCAAATGGACTACATAGTTCAAGCTCCCGATAATTACGAAACCCAATATCCTAGATATACATTTCATAATTATCAACTCCAACGCTACTCCACTAAAAACTTGGAGCTGCACTCTCGAACTACATAGAATTACAAAGTTCATATAGCTAAGTCTCCATGACATATCATAGTATATAGTATCCCCATATGATAATCCATAATCGGCTTAAGGACAAGTTCTGTCTTACCTTCTCGATTATTTTTATCTTACATTCCATTATCTCACTATTAGAAAACTTACTATCCAATGATAGCATACCATTCGGTTACACCTATGTATCCAAATGTTTGAGCACTCTAGTTTTTCAATTACAAGAGAGCGCATATAAGAGGATATCACTACTCCTGAAGAGGAGCTATGGATTCCATATCTATGAATAACAGGTCTACGCTATCAAGAGTCATGCCTCCAATATACTGGCATGCATACCACTATTAAGATGTGGGTGTCACCCTTTGGTACATCAAAAGACACAAGTAAAGACAACGGGCCCACTATTCATCTCAGGATTAAGATACAATACAAATGATTGTCTAAAGTGAATCGATTTGCTGAGACAGAATTATTAATCTAAATCAATTCACTTTATGTCCCGATCCAACACATTGTCACCTATGACAACGTGCCAATGTTTCTATTCATGGAGTCCACCTCCAATGGCCAAGACAAACCATCTCCCGATTGGGATATAGACAACAGAATAATCTTTACATGAATAAAGTGTCCAAGTTTATTCCATCGATTGTGGATCTTATGATTTAGACCGTCACCTTAACAATCGTGTCTTCCGCATAATTTGTCCATCATATGCGCAATTCTTAAAGGTTTAGACTGACAGTCTTCGACTATTGTTTGCTTAACATACATTTAACAAATGTGAACATAAAGAGGATAAGATTTGGTATATAAATAATGAATAAATTCTTTATTGATAAAAATGTCTCCAAAAACTTATTACATCTCCTTAGGGCATACATGTCTAACAATCTCTCACTTGCACTAAGTGAGTAAATATGACAAATTTCGCATCCCCATAGCTTCCACATGCCACTCGAAGACTCTCCCAGTAAGTGTCTTCATAAATAGATCAGCTAAATTTTCCTCTAACGCTATCTTGCACACCGTGACATGCCCGCCCTCAACGAATCCTTTATCATATGAAACTTTCGATCAATATGCTTACTCTTCTTATGAAATCTTGGTTCCTTAGCATTAGCTACCGTCGCACTGTTATCACAGTACAGTGATACCGCCTTATCTATACCAGGAACTACCTCAAGATCCCCAAGGAACTTGCAGAGTCATACTGCTTCTTTCAAAGCATCACTAGCTGCCACATACTCGTCCTCCATCGTTAAATCCGAAGTGCAATCTTGCTTCATATTTCTCCAACTGATGGCACCATCGCCTAGAGTAAACACAAAACCCGAAGTCGATTTCCTAGAATCCAGACAGGATTGAAAATCCGAGTCAGTATATCCTAGAGGAGTCAAGTCCTCACCCGAATATATAAGCATATACCTTTGAGTCCTTCTCAGGTACTTGAAAATATGCTTTACCGCAACCCAATGGTTTGGTCCTGGATCCGCCTGAAATCGACTTACAATCTCAACCACATAACTAATATCCAGTCGTGTGCAAAGCATGGCATACATGAGACTACCTACTACCAAAGCATAGGGCACCTTCGTCATGTATTCTCTTTCTTCATAAGACTTTGGAGAGTCTTTCTTAGAAAGAGTAATTCCAGACCTAGATGGTTGCTCACATTTCTTGGAATCCTACATTGCAAACCTCTTTAGAATTTTATCTATGTAGCCGGCCTGGAACAAAGCTATCATTTTGTTCTTCCTATCCCGAAAGATCTGGTCACCGAAAACAAAATTAGCCTCACCCAAGTCCTTCATGTCAAACTGCTTGGTCAACCAGAATTTGACCGATGACAATGCCCCAATGTCATTGCTAATTAGTAGAATATCATCTACATAGAGCAGTAGAAAAACCACTTTCCAGTCCTTAATGTGTTTGTAGACACATGGCTTATCCACATTTTGTGAGAACCCATAAGTCTTGATTACCTGATTAAATCTTATGTTCTAAGAATGGGAAGCCTGCTTAAGTCTATAAATTAACTTTAGCAGCTTACAAACCTTACCCTCTTGACCCTTGACCTTGAACCCATCTGCTTGTGCCATATAAATGGACTCATCAAGACAGCCATTTAGAAAAGCCGTCTTGACATCCATATGCCAAATCTCGTAGTCGAGAGCGGCAGCTATGGACAAGAGAATCTGGATGGACTTAAGCATGGCTATAGGCAAAAAGGTTTCCTCATAATCGATTCATTCCTTTTGCGTATAACCCTTAACTACCAGTCTAGCCTTAAAGGTTTCAACTTTTTCATCCACTCCTCTTTTCCTCTTGTAGATCCACTAACACCCTATGGGTTTTACCCCTTCGGGAAGATCCACAAGCTCCTAGATGTGATTAGTCTCCATAGACTTCATCTCTATGTTCATGGCCTCTGTCCAGAGTTTTGAATCAACATCCTCCATAGCCTCAGCCTAAGAATAAGGATCCCTGTCATGTTCATCCGGTTCAGCAAGGAAGACCTCCCCATTGAACATATACCTCTCAGGTTGACGCTTGATCATCCCACTATATCAAAGCCCCTTAGATTGTTGTTCAGGTTTGTTTGGTTTTTCTACACTGATCGGAACGATTTCATTCGAAACCTCCAGAGTGATTGGATCACTCCTTAACTACTCAAACACCACTTTGCATCAAGGTTTAAAGTCGTCCATGTAACTCTCCTCAAGAAAAGTTGTTTTAGTTGAAACCACGACTTTATTTTCCTTTGGGTTATAGAAATAACCATCTTTAGTCCCTTTTGGATATCCTACAAACACACAAACTTCTGAACGTGCTTCCAACTTATTCGGATCCTTAAACAGGACATGAGCTAGACACCCCCATATACGAATAGGGTTTAAGGATGTCTTCCTACCCATCCACAACTCATGAGGAGTTTTAGGGCTTGATTTTGAAGGCACATTATTCAAAAGATAACATGCGGTTTGTAATGCATATCCCCAAAAGGATGAAGGCAATGATGAATAACTCATCATGGATCTAACCATGTCCAATAAAGTCCTATTCCTTCTCTCCGCTATGCCATTATGCTGCAGAGTGCCCGGCGCAGTCAAATGGGATAAAATCTCATTCTCAAATAAGTGTCCCAAGAACTCATCAGAAAGGTATTCTCCACCTCGATCGGATCGAAGTGCCTTTATGGGTCTACCTAATTGCTTTTCCACTTCAGCCCGAAACTCCCTGAACTTGTCAAAAGTTTTGCTTTTGGGGTGCATCAGGTACACATACCCACATCTTGAGTAATCGTCAATAAAAGTGACGAAGTACTCATACCATCCTCGTGCCCGGATGTTCATCGGTCTTCAAACATCACTATGCATAAGTTCTAGAACCCCTTTGGCCTTGTTTCCCTTAGACCCAAATGGTCTTTTGGTCATTTTACCCTCCAAACAAGATTTACATTGAGGTATAGATCCACCTTTAAGTGACTTAAAGGTTCATCCCTTACCAACCTTTGAATCCTGTTCAGGTTAATATGACCAAGGCGCAAATGCCAAAGATAAGTCTTATTAGAGTGACAAGTTTTAAGTCTTTTAGAGTTATTATCATTCATCTAAGCATTAAGCAATAAGTCCATCTTAGGTTTGATAAAATATAGATTATTTTGCATCCATCCAGAACAGATAAAAGATTTGTTTTTACGAATCACCACTTTATCATTAAAAGAAACCAAATAGGAGTCTTTAAATAAACAAGCTACAGAAATTAAATTCCTTTTAAATTTTGGAACATAAAAACAATCTTGCAAAAATAAATTCCTATAATTATCAAAATAAAGATGGATGTCTCCCACTGCATTTGCTGAGACTAAGGATCCATTGCCCATCCGAAGCGTGAAGTCTTCATGTAGCAGACTTCTCATTTCTTTGAACCTTTGTAGAGAAACACAAACATGATTAGTTGCACCGAAATCTATGACCCAAATGTCACTTGATTCCTCAACCAAACAAGTTTCTAAATGCAGAAGATCACACCTACCTCCTTTGAAAAGGAAGTCCTTGCAATGCTTCTTGATGTGCCCGACCTTCCCACAAAAAAAACACTTAAGCTTCTTCGGGTTCTTCTTCTTCTTCTTCTTCTTGCTCTCGGTGCTATCAAGAATAGAAGACTTCCCATTCTTGGCCCATTGCTTCTTTCCATTCCTAGAGTTGTGATTGAAACCAGAAGCAGCTACCATGTTGGCCTCTCCACCCGTAGAAGACTCCTTGATCAGCAGTTCAAACTCCTGTAACTGTTTCATTAAATCCATCAAGGTCATATCTCGTCTATTGCTTAAATTAAAAGTAGCTCTAAACGGAATAATTCCTTTGACAGAGTCTCAAAGACCATAGTCGCCTGAGTTTCAGCATTGATGCCGGCTCCATTGGTTTGTGCCTAAGCGAGGTAACCCATGACCAACATCATGTGCTCCTTTATAGATGTCCCTGGTCTCTGCTTATAGTTTAAGAGTTTTCGAAGAGTCCCTTGCCGCTTTGTTATGGCCTGGCCTCCAAACATATCCTCAAGATTATCCAAGATCTGCTTAGCAGTCTCATAATCCTGATGTTGAGCCTGCAGCACATTATTCATGCTAGCCATAACATAGCAGTGGGCCTGATTATTAGCATCTTTCCAGCTATCATATGCTTGGAATTGCTCATTAGTTGAGTCTCCCGTAGGCTTGGGAGGACAAGGGGTTGTCAGCACATACTTCAGTTTCTCAAAGGAGAGGACGATATCCAGGTTTCGTTTCCAATCATTATAATTCTCTCCAGTCAATAGGTTTTTGTCAAGTATCGAAGATAAAATATTTTTAGACACTTTTAATCTACAATAAAGAATCATATATCAAACATAAGCAAACATATAATAATAATTTAGTAAGATAACACAATTATGTAAAAACTTACAAATGCATTTATGTGTCAAAACCTTAAAAATATCACAACCTTACAACGATAATTCCCAACTCAAAATTCAACAAGCTCCTAGGGGAGTCATGCCAAATTCAATTAGGAACACGGATCTCCTCTTGACGTTTCTTTGGCCATTAATTTTATTAACAGAACTCCTAGGGGAGGTTAATAATAAAATTAACGTGAATGTATAATTAACCGTGGGGTTTCGCATGCTGACCGAGCAGAAATCTCCCATTCCAAAAAATACAATTTTTAATACAATTCATCAATTTTATTTTCAACAATTCAAAAACATAAATTAGAGACTCAGGAAATACCTGGGAGCTCCATTATCATTCTTCTAGATCCACCTTCTAGATCCGTCTTCCCCGAATGATTATTTAATTACAAAATTCTTACAAATTTAAAAATAAATAATAATTCCTAGATGGAGATGATAGTCTACCATCTAATTACATGAAAAACCAAAATACACATTCTAACTTCTAAGGAACCATAACCGATATAAATTAATTAATTAATAATTAATTAAATAATGATTTAATCAACCATAATTAATTAAAGAACATTCACCACATAATCCATGATAATATATATAATATATAGAAACCTAGAGTGCTAACTCTTTATAAAATTAAATTCAAGCATAGGAGAGATTAAGATCACAAAATTTATACATATAGTATGATCACAAACTCCTAAATTATGTAAAAACCATGGCTCTGATACCAATTGTAGGAAAAATAGTACGCAGCGAAATTTTAAAAATTTTATATCATATTATTTTTCGAAAGACAAGTTTGACATGGTATATGCATAAATTAACTATATCTTACTAACCTTTGTGTGACGAAAAGCTCCTGCAATCAATGAAGAGAAGTAACGTTCTAGAAGAGCCTCAACCAACTGGTCTTCTTTGCTATTCTCTATCCACGATCGGAGTGAATGTGGGCTCACACATACAGTTCTTCCTCTAGGTGACTCTCCTTCTAACCAATTGAGAGAACCCAAAGCAAGTGTTCGTGATCTGTGAACAAAAGCTCTCAGGGAGTTTTTAGAGTCTCACCAGTAGAGTATCACTCTTAATCTCTCAATTGATCTTAGTAACTCTTAAGACTTACTCCCTATTTATAGAGGTTGGGTCTAGGGCGAGTCCTTATCAGATTAGGTCTCAAAATTTGAATCAAAAGCAAATTCAGATCAATATCTAATAAGATCCGTGTAAAAATATGTGATCTTATCTTTCGCTCATCGGCAAGCTGATCGGATGATCAGTAGGCCGAACAAGCCCCATCAGCAGGCCAAACTTAATGATCGGCATGCCGAACTACCGATTAATATCTCAGCAAATTTTTTATTTTTCACCCGAGATTCTATAGGATAAAGTCTCAGTTTTAATTCAAATAACCAAATAGAAAAGTTATCTGATTAAAACAACTTTATCTAGATAATCTCTAGGAAAATAAATGAATTCCTAATAATTCTACAAGTTTATCTTTATCTAAGTTATTCAAAATTAAATCAACCAATAAATAGACAGGAATTATCTGATTCTAATAATTCAACAAGTTTATCAGTTGAATTAATTTTATCACAAAATTAATTCAACTGATAAACAGACATGAATTATTTGATTCTTCCAAATTTCAACCAATCTAATAAATCTGACATAAGTCACCAATTGGTGGAAAAACACGCCGTATCATTGCAGGATGTTGTGAGCTAGCAAAGGGGACCAAATGGACCTATATAGTTCAAGCTCCCGATAATTATGAAACCCAATATCCTAGATATACATTTCATAATTATCAACTCTAACGCTACTCCACTAAAAGCTTGGAGCTGCACTCTTGAACTACATAGAACTACGAAGCCCGTACAGCTAAGTTTCCACGACATATCATAGTGTATCGTATTCCTATATGATTATCCATAATTGGCTTAAGGACAAGTTCTGTCTTACCTTCTCGATTATTTTTATCTTACGTTCCATTATCTCACTATCAAAAAACTTACCATCCAAAGACAATATACCATTCGGTTACACCTATGTATCCAAATGGTTGTGCGCTCTAGTTTTTCAATTACAGGATAATGCATATAAGAGGATATCACTACTCTTGAAAAGGAGCTATGGATTCCCTATCTATGAATAACCAGTCTACGCTACTAAGAGTCATGCCTCCAACGTACCGGCATGCATACCACTATTAAGATGTGGGTGTCACCCTTTGGTACATCAAAAGACACAAGTCAAGACAATGGGCCCACTATTCATCTCAGGATTAAGATACAATACAAATGATTGTCTAAAGTGAATTGATTTGATGAGACAGAATTATTAATCCTAATCAATTCACTTTATGTCTCGATCCAACACATCGTCACCTATGACAACGTGCCAAAGTTTCTATTAACGGAGTCCACCTCTAATGGCCAAGACAAACCATCTCCCAATTGGGATATAGACAACATAACAATCTTTACATGAATAAAGCGCCCAACTTTATTCCCTCGATTGCGGATCTTATGATTTAGACCGTCACCTTAAGAATCGTGTCTTCCGCATAATCTATCCATCATATGCCTAATTCTTAAAGGTTTAGACCGACAGTCTCAGATTATTGTTTGCTTAACATACATTCAACAAATATAAACATAAAGAGGACAACATTTGGTATATAAATAATGAATAAATTCTTTATTGATAAAAATGTCACCAAAAACTTATTACATTTTTACTCCTTAGAGCATACATGACTAACACAAGATAATGCCCACAAGAAGATATCATTAACTCTACCACAGCTATGGATTCCATATCTATGAATAATACGTTTACATCATTCAAGAGTTACATATCCAAAGTACTTGTATGTGTATTTTCATTTGATTCAAGATGTCACCCTTTGGTACATCAAAAGACATAAGTCAAAAATATAGACTCACTAATTCATTTAACAGTTATGATATAACACATATGATCGTCCAAAGTAAATTGATATATTTAAATAGAATAATTAACTAAATTAATTTATCTTTAGTCCCAATCCAATATATTATCACCAATGACAATATACAAATGTCTCTACTCGTGGAGTCCAACTTCGATGATTAAGACAAGTCATAACCTATTAGGGATATAAACAACATAACAATGTTAACATGAATAAAGCACCCAACTTTATTTTCTTAATTGTGGATCTTTCATATTTAGACCATCACCTTAAGATTCATGTCTTCTGTATAATCTATCCATCATATGCATAATTCTAAAGGTTTAGAACGATGGTTTCAGATTTTTGTTTACTTATCATATATTCAACTAAATGAACATAATAGGGACAATATTGGATAAATTACATAAATAAAAAATTCTTTATTGATCAAATGTCTCAAAAACAATTACATTATTTAATCCTTAGGACACTAATTCTAACAGTAACATGTCATGGTACAGATATTGTTTGAATCAAGACAGAATCTCAATTATGTTTGAGTCTCACATAACTTCCTTTTAATATTGGCAAATCTTATATGTATGGAGTTTATTATGTATGTGATGTTTATTTATATTTTTTAAATGTTTATTGCATTTTAAAGTATTAGATATATATTTAACATATAGCCTTTGTAATTTTTGTAACTTTTATCAAAATTTCTGCTGATATTGATATTTTTCTAAAATTCTCCCTAAAATTTAAGTATCGATATTTCTACCCTACCGATATTTTCATCCTTGGTTGTAGCATCTTTGATAGCTAGATTTGAGTGTGTTGGAGCTTCAATGGGGTTTCTATTCTAGGATTTTGGTTCCTTCAATATTGCGAAGCTTTTGATTGCATGTGTGTTTTAGAAAATAGTACTTGAGGCATTTGCTTGCATGTATAGTGCCTTTGTGGTTTATTGGTCACTTTTTGACTCCATGTTATACAACTCACTTAATCCTAATATGAATAAAGTGCCCAACTTTATTTCCTTGATTGCAAGCACTTCATATTTAGACCACACCTTAAGATTCATGTTTTCCACATAATCTATTCATATATGTATAATCTTAAAGGTTTAGTATGATAATCTCAGACTTTTGTTTGCTCATCATATTTTCAACATAAATGAACATAATAGGACAATATTGGACATATTAGATAAATAAAAAAAAATTGTTTATTGAACAAATGTCTCAAAAACACTTACATCACTTAATCCTTAGGGTACTAAATCAAACAATAACATGTCATGGCACGAATATTGTTTAAATCAAGAAGAATTCCAATCATGTTTGAGTCACACAGTACTTCCTTTTGATATTGACAAATCTTATATGTATAGAGTTTATTATGTATATCATGTTTTTTTATGTTTCTTTTTAATATTTATTCTATTTTAAAGTATTAAAGATATATTTAATATTTAATATTTTTAATTTTTGTCAAAATTTTTACTGATATCGATATTTTTTCTAAAATTTTTGCTAAAATTTATGTTCTAATATTTCTACTCGTACCGATATTTTAAACCTTGGTTGTAGAATCTTTGATAGGTAGATTTGAGTGCATTAGAGCTTTATTGGGCTTTCAATTCTAGGGTTTTGGTTATTTCAATGTTATGAAGCTTTTGATGGGATGTGTGTGTTCTAGAGATTAGTACTTGAGGCGTTTGTCTTCCACACATTACTAGCTTTGTGGTTTATTGGTAACTTTTCAACTCCATGTTGTACAGCTCACTCAATCTTACATGAACAAAGCACCTAACTTTATTCCCTTGGTTGCAGATCCTTCATAGTTAGACAATCACCTTAAGATTCATGTCTTCTATATAATTTGTCCATTATATGTATGATCTTAAAGGTTTCAGAATGATAGTCTTAGACTCTTGTCTGCTTATCATACATTCAACTTAAATGAAAGTAATGGGGACATTATTAGATATTTGACATAAATAAAAAATTCTTTATTGATCAAATGTCTCAAAAAAAGTTACATTATTTAATTCTTAAGGCACTAAGTCTAACAGTAACATGTCATGGCACGGATATTATTTGAATCAAGATGAAATCCCAATTATGTTTGAGTCTCATAGAATTTTCTTTTGATATTGACAAATCTTATATGTATAGAGTTTATTATATATATCATGTTTATTTATGTCTCTTTTTAATGTTTATTGTATTTTAGAGTATTAGATATATATTTAACATATAACTTCTGTAACTTTCGTAATTTCTATAATTTTTGTCGAAATTTTTCTTGGTATCGATATTTTTTTTTTCTAAAATTTTCCCTAAAGTTTAAGTACAGATATTTCTACCCTTGCCAATATTTTCATCCTTGGTTGTAACATCTTTGATAGCTAGATTTGAGTGCATTGGAGCTTCAATGGGCTTTCCTTTCCAGGGTTTTGTTTCCTTCAATATTGTGAAGCTTCTGATGGGATGTGTGTTCTAGAGGGAGATTAGTACTTGAGGTGTTTGTCGTCCATGTATCAGTGGTTTTGGTGGTTTATTTTGACTCCATGTTGTGCAGCTCACTTAGTCCCCCTAAAACTCGGAAGCTATTTCATCGTTGGAAGGATTTTGTTCTGGAGTTATAGACTTCTCTTGTTTTCAATGTTTTATTTTGTTCTAATGAAGGTGTTGTTAAATTTATCATCTCAGGGTAGTTGTGTGTCTAGTCCACTTGATTTATTTATATGTGGTGTAATAGGTGGGCTTAGTGCCATGATTTTTGATCTCGATTCGAAAGTTTCCATTGCTTGTAGAGGTTCTTATGAAAGAGAAATATGTTTGTTCGATACTTGTATACGATTCAGTTTCTTGTTGTTGGAATCCGGTAGACATCTTCTCCTTTAAGCTTCATCCAAATTTACTAGCAGATCCGGTCTTTGTTCGGGGTTAAATCGTCTAGTGTGGTAGGGTTATTTGCATCAATATTAGTGTTTTTATCTCCTTTTTTGAAATGTAATTTCCCTTTTGGTAAAAAAAAAAAAAAAAATCTTGTTTCCGCATAGTATTACACAAAAATAAAGGAAAATTAGTCAAGATTCTCATGGTTCAACATTGAGTTGAGGGACAAGCGAAAATGGAAGCCTCATTAATGAAGTTGCAGACCTTGTAGGGAAGAATAAGATTTAGATGTAAACTTACCTATCCTTGATCTCGTTGGTTGTAAAAAATATGATTTTGGTAAATTGTACAGCTAAAGAACTAGAACAGTATCCTAAACGCTCAACAATAAGAACGCCCAAAAGAGAGGTGCAATGCGCCAACGCGGAGAGAATTCCAAATTTTAAAAGCCGAAAATCTGGGTTTTCTATTTTGTGTCAAATGGAGAATTCAAAAAATTGATGCAAAAATCTTCCACAATGTTTCTACGTACATAGGGCTACTATTTTGAGCACAGGAATTTACAACACTGCAAATTAAACATGTTCTTGCCATCAAAGGGGCAACAAAGATGAGTTCTTTTCAATGATTTCGAAGCAAAAAAAAAAAAGGGCCCATAGTTGCATGGTTAGCTTACTTGATTGACAAAAAGCTATCTTAGCACATTACCAATGGCCTCCGAAGGAAAGTTCAGCCTCAATGCTCGTACGTACTCCGAAGCATGTGTTAATTTCGTAAGTTTTATATGGAAATGACTTTCTTTGTTGGTCCTAAAGGTGTTTTCTCTTCCAACTGATCCCATTTTACCTCTTCCTGAATTTTTAACATTTTAGAGAGCTCATCCCTCGTTTTGGCCAAACATGGAGAGACCACAAGAAACAAGTTCATCAACGTTACACCCCAGAGGTGGTTTTTCATTGGGGTGCACACAAAAATTCAAAGCTCCCTGGACCATGGCAGTGAGTCCACTAAGTTGTGCAAAACATGTGAAACTTCCACCAGGGAATCATAGCGTTGAAAAGAATTAAGGCTGGAATGAAGTTACACAAGTTATAAAGGTGGAAAAAGACAAAGGAAAAGGAGATCAGAATTACAGCAGCTGAAGATGAATATTGCAGAAAAGGAGATACGTGTGTATCTATGATATCGAAATTAAGCAAGCCAAGAAGCAAAAGTGCTCGTCTAACCTGCAATTTTCAGGAACCCTCCAGGATATGTATGGAGATCTCTTCCAGCTCGGTGGCAAAGAAACAAAAAGTTTCCAATCCTGCAGCATAATTCTAAGGTCATGAAGCTGGCTACTCAAACCGAAGCAGCAATTTGCATGCATTGTACAAACTTTATTCAAATCTCTGCTAGGTTCACAAAGCCGCCAAAGTAACCAGTATCCAAGAATATAATCTTCTGTCCAATGCTGATTGTAAGGATCAAACTTTATCATATTGAGGACATCCTGATCATGGAATCCAGGATAAGTTTCCCGAGAAGAGTACCAAAATTTGTAGAAATTGATTGTCCTATTGTTGGACTTTGCCATAGGAAAATCCTCCATTGGGCTTGTTATGTATATTATGTGAGCTACCAAAGAAATTATCACACGCTATCTGAAAATCTGCATCCAAGTAAAACCGAGGAAATGGATTCCTAAACCACTTGATATCAGCATCCTGCAATAAAAGAACAATTACAAGGGCATAGATGATTTCAAAAGATGAATAGGAATAAGAGTTAACAGAGTTTGATAGGAAACATAACATAGATTGCAGGCGTCACTTTGTAGATGGGTTTTCTATTCACAGAGCTGACATGCCTTTTCACCTTATACTAATCCCAAACAAGTTGCAACTGAATCAACAAATGCAATAGTAAGGACAAGCAATTATCATTTGGTTTGATCACAGAGTCTAATCCATTTTGTATTTCCTTTTCCAAAGTACAATAGTTCCTAGCTCCTACAGGCTATAATTCCATAATTCTATCGTTGCTTTATTTTATTTCACATGTTTCCCACTGTACTAACAAACTAAATTCAGAATCAACAGTGAAATAAGATAAGAACAGTCCAAAAAAACAAGGAACCAGTATTAGCATGCTGCATTTCAATCCCAGAAGGCATTTGCAGGTGGGGAAAAATAATATACAGCACTTCCACAGGGACACATGCCACAACCAGAATATAAATTTTTTAGTTTTCTTTATAAAGAATGAAAGCAAAAACATTTCTTATTTTCATGTACGACAAAAATGGAGGCCAGTGCACGTGAATACAAGGCACAAACTCATAGCTTTCCGAAACTCGTTGCCCTGATTTTTAAGATTCAATAAGCAAATAGTCTAATGAACATGTCTGCCTATATTAAATGCATGAGTGCTGGATCTAATAAAAACTGTCTAAGATGTTAATTAAATATTTTTACCTGGAACATGATTGAGCAACAAGCCAAAAAGGAAAAGTCATATCAATAAGATAGACAACAAAACAAGGAGGACAAATGACCGTTTAAAAATTTGAGTGCCAATAGCCCAGTACTTGTCAGTTTGTGTAAGATATAGTCCAACTGAACAAGAAATTACCGTGAAAATGAAGTTGTAGCGCATCTCCAGAATAGAGCAGAGAAAATCAATCCTCCTCCACATCATCTTCAAGTAGTCTGGGTTCATGAAATATGCCTCTTGATGGAAATCAACTCCTTCACTTACAAGTGGAAAACAATACTTGTGGACTTCCACACAACGCCTGAATGCTTTTTCATCCAATGCAATAATGACCAAATGGTTCAACAGGTTAAGGGTGCCATTTCCAATCCTGAAACTCTCAAGAAAGAGATCAATAACAGTATTTGGAGCTGCCCATGCTTCGGTTAATGTTGTTAAAATAACCCTATTGTCCATCATGGAAGCATCCTTTAAAACTTTCTCAAGCGTAACTTCCTTGCCAACCTACCAGCAGTTCGAATCGATAAGTATCATAGAAAACACATAATTGATTGGGTTAAGAACAAAATTAAGCGTCTAAACAAAATGAAGAAAAACACACTATTCATTTGCTTATCGCAGTTAGAAACAAAGTAAGATACTCAACATATTATTCGAGCAAACGAGATAATTCCAAACAGTTCCCCAATAGATTATTGATAAAAATGAATCACCCTATCCTTATTTGGTAATTAGCACATTCGGGTCACTTTATACATTTAGTAATATCAAGGTTAACATATCTTGTTATTATTTTAAGCAAAGAGGGGAAGGCCTTTCAATCTACGATAATCAAATTTAACTCTCTTCAATAACTCCATACGAAAGCTTCTATTAAATCCTTTGACAAAATCTGAAAATTTACCCAAATAGTCATTCATTTCTATACCTTCAGCATTAAAATTCCAACACTATTCCCTCCTCATATGACCCCATCCCAAGGCGTCTCTGTTTTTTTTTGGTGAGAAACATCAGAAATGCTTTTATTTATTCTGAAATTAAATAATTACAAAAAAGTTTGAAATGGACGAGCAATCCATCCTAAACGGGGCAACAAAAAGAAAAAAGCAACAAGAAACAAACAACTTATAGAAAAACAACAAAAACATCATCTTGATCAGCCTATTTATCTTAGGACATCATCTAGCTTCTCTTCGATTTGTCCTTTTTTAAAAAAATAAAAAAAATAAAAAAAGGTTCATTTCGAATCATTACAGGAAAAATATACAAAATTACTCTTAAAATTATTATTCATTAATACACTTTCTGCATTGTTGACGATCAAAATTCGCCAACCAGCAGGATGATGATAATCGGTGAGAAATGATTAGTCAATGCTGTAGGAGAACAATTATTGATGAAATTGAAATGAAAATGTAAATGCAGAAAAGTAAATGAACACCTGAATTTATAATGGTTCAGCTAAAGTGACTTACATCAACTTGTTCTTCACTATAGTTCTTTGAAAAGATGCACATTCAAGATCTCTCCTCAAACACTCAATATGTTTCTCAAATACAAACTTCAAAAAATAAAACCTCTAAAATTTGAACCCCTTTTTTTCTCAGACCCCTCTATTTATAGGGGGCCTTCATACTAGAAACCATTCCCGAAGCTGCTCCTCCTCTTGTAACTGCCACCCCCATGTTCCTATCTCGGCTGATGTCTTTATCTCTCCACGTGGAGGTAACTGTCCTCCAACTCCGTTCCTTCTTTATCATTTTCTCCGAACTCTAACACGTGTTGCGTGACGGTTTCTTCAGTAGTTACTCTGAACAGCTCGTTGCAATACGGCTTCTTTGGGTGGTTTCTCAGCCTTGCTACCTTGGTCTTGCTACCTTGGCCCTGCTACCATGGCCTTGCTCTCGCACTAGCCCCTACTTTAGCCTTATTTGCATTTTTGCTCCTCATCCCAACAAGCTCGGATCTTCTTTAATTCAATCGTTGTATTCTTGTGAAAAGCATTATATACTTTGAGTTGGAGTGATTTCTTAGCTCCTTTTAACCCAATGGTGCAACATGCGTATTTACGTTAAAACGGTCTATCAATGTTATGATTATTAATCCTAACAGAACATTTTAAATTGCAACACAAAATCTATCTTTGTGTGAAAATTTTCACAAAACTTCCTGCCAACCTAGATAAAATCAAAATCCACGCATGATGAAGAACTAAATTTGTAACTTCCTCTCATGAATTGGCGAATAAAAAAGATTCTCAGCCTGAAGAGAAAGAAAAAGAACTGGCCATTGCCAAGCAAAACTCTGAAAGATATTAAGTTCATAAGCATAAATCCTTCCCTAATTTCTCGTTCTGCATAAAAAAAAAAAACTAGAGCATGAGAAAAGATTCACATTGCAGCATTTTTAAAGAAAAGAGAGAAAAATGGTCTCACTGAAGAAACATCGTCGACCGCGGAGGAGGAGGGGAATATATAAGGAAACGCAACAGAAGAAGAGTAGGAGAAGATTTGGAGATAGCCGACGGACTCGGAGTTTCTGAATAGGAAGAAGATGCAGAAAATCACGGCGGTGAAGAAGAGAGCGCAGCGGAAGAGGAGCGCCAGAGGTTTCCGCCGCAGCACGTCGGAATTCGTTGGGAGAGTCACCGGAAGAGAGAGGCGCCAGCGACGCAACGCCATCCGGTTGGCCCCCATTGAGGGCTTAGGATCGGAATCGGAATCGGAGTCGGAGTCGGAGTCGGAGTCGGAGGAAGCGTTTTTCTTAAACGTGTCGGTGCTGGGCGGCAGCCATTGCCACTTACAAGAGGGGCTTTCAATCTGGAGAGCGTTTAGATGTTGGTGGGTGGGTGATGTGATGTAGGGTCTGGCTAGTTATTTTCTCATGAGGATAACGTGGTCTATTGTTGTCATTGTGTCGGAGAGAAAATGATTTCTTTGTTTTTCACATAAAAATTTGTATATGTTACAAATAACAGCCACCGGTCCGGATGGTTTTTTACGCAAGGGCCATATGCGGGGTGAAAGATTTTAACGAGACCAATATTACACTTATTCCAACGAGGCAGGTTAAACATTTGTTTAACAATTAGAAAAATAAAGTTTAATTTACTGTCGTATAAAATTTTTATATATTATAATAAAAAAATAAAAGTTTACTTCAATATAAAATTCTCACATAAATAATTTTTAAGTGTTAACTTTAAATTCCAACTATTTTTTTAAACACACTCAAAAATTAGGAAGATTTTGATGAAAGGGACAAAAAAAAAATTTAATTGGGTAAAAGTCCTCTTTTTTTAAAAAAAAAAAAAATACTTTTTTCTGTGCAGGTAAACTGTCTCAGTTTTTTTCAACAAAATAAGAAAAATGACTGTAGCAGAATAAAGAACCTCAACATGATGAAAAAAAAAAACTAAAACTGTTTTGATGTCCAAAAAACCTTTTTTTTGGTGTCAAATTGTTCAAAAAACAGTGGTCTATTTGCCAAAAAAAATTTTGGCCGAGCCCCTTTGTCAAAATGCCCCCAAAAATTATAACAAATAGACCAAATTTCGAAAGGCTTCAAAGTAAGTAAAAAAATTTTAATCATTAAAAATTAATAGGCCATCTCTAATTTTGATAATTATATTTGCTATTTTTAATTTATTTTTTCTTCTTCTTCTTTCCCTCTTTTTTCTCTCTTTACTGCTCATTCTTTCTCTCTCCCGTCTCTCTCCACCCATCTATCTCTTTATGTTCTCTAATGTCATGATGTTGTCTTCTTTGATGCCAATAGGATCTCCACGCGACCATGAAAGTCACCATTTCTATCATACAAACCTTATCGTTGTTCAAAGGCCGCCATCCTCCATTCTCATTGTTTGAAGCTTAGTCTTCCATTTCCATTATCGTTTGAAGCTTGGTGATGCCTTTGTCCATTTCTACGATCATTTGAGAAACAAAATTTTGTTGGCCTCAAGGTTTCAAATGCAATATTTATTTTTGTTTTGATGACAATAAATAATTAATTGTTTAAGTGGTAATAATTTATCTTGAGTATGTAGAGCCATTTAGCATTTTTTTTCAGCATCTCAAGATATTTGGAAGAAATTTATTGTCTAGGAAGAAATTAAAGAGAAGGTAGATCAAATTTATTCAGAGTGTGAGGTTGGAAGAAGTGGCATCAACAAGAATGAATAATAGGTCTATGTTTTATTTTTAAGCTTGTATGATGTAGAGCATGCGTGAAATTTTTATTAAGTTCCATTGGCTCAAAGAATTTTTTTTCAATTGAATTTTAACTTAAAATAAATTGATTTATAAAATTGTTTTCAAAATTTTTGAAACAAAAGAATAATTCATATTAGTTTATTGATTGAATTAATTTTATGAATTAATTAAAGATGAAAAAGTTGAATTATTTGAAAATATTTAATTTGATATGGGATAATCTAAATGTGACTATTTTAATTAGATATTTTTGTATTAGGTTATTTGTATTAAAACTGAGACTCTACAAAGATTTTTGAGTCAAATGAAATGGGTCACTATCTAACCGGTGAACGGCTGGATCGGGTGTCTTATTAAGAGCTTGGGAAGGCCAAAACTATGCTAGCCACAAGTAGCCTATATAGGGTTTGGTATGCCAAATCAACAATCCGCGTTAAATGCATTTTTGTTAATGCCAAATCAACAATCCGCGTTAAATGCATTTTTGTTATAGGGTTTCATCCTAAGTCGAATTTTGAAGCCCAATCTTACAAGAACAAGAGCCCTACCAACCACTATATAGAAAAATGTAATCCTATAGTCATTAAGATCATTGAAGAGATTTGGACAGAGTTTTCTAGAGAAAATCTTAGATAGTATATACTAATCGGATGGGATCCATGTTTCTAATTAAATTTAGCAAGTCTCCCCTAGACGACTTATTGAATTTTGAGTTAGAAATTATCGTTGTAAGGTTGTAATTTTTTCAAGATTTTGACACATGAACATATATTATTGTTGGGTTTTTTTGGATTTTGTGATTCACATAAGCAGCGAAAAATTAAAATTAATTCCCACAAAATCCTCACAAGATCCATGCAATTCGATTAGATTAATAGGAAAGCCATAGAATCTTACCAAGATAACAAAAAGGGGCAAGATTTCTGGAAGGAAGAGAGCGGATTCACTCCGGTGACACCCTAACTCAAGCCTTTTGTATTCAGGATCGGATTCAGACGTTGTTACTTAGAGCAACGCCCTCTGTAGGCATGCACACTGAACAGACTCTCAAAACGAATTGGTGTGCTAGCACCCTCTCCTTTGCGTTAAATGACTCTCTCCAATTTTTAGGGTTTTTAATGTTCTCACCTTTTAGAATAATAGAACGCCTTCTTTCTTCTTTATTCAGCTAGAAACCCTAAAACATATATATATATATATATATCTATTGACTTCGAGATAGAGTTAGATTTTAACTAGGGTAAACTGGAATTCGAATATGATTCAGAGAATTTAGAAAATGTCTGTAATTCAAATATGATTCAGAGAATCTAGATAATGTCAGTAATTCGAATATGATTCAGAGAATCTAGATAATGTCAGATTCAGAGAATCTAGATAATGAACCTAGACATATCTAGTACATCGAATCTAGACATTATCAGGTTCATTGAACCTAGACACAGTAAACCCAAAATTCATTTTTTGTCTGTTTTAAGTATGCGACCCTGTAGGTTCACATAACATTGGTAGTGGGCTTGAAATTCTGTTTCTGGCCCATAAATCATATACGGCCTCTAGCAAGACATTATGGTCACCCAAGTTATGCGAATGTCAATAATCCGACACAACCTAATCTACAATAAGTATTAAAGTCCTTTTGTCACTAGATATCTTGATTGAACATAAGGCATGGTTTATGTCAACCTTATACTATTCAATCATATTATTTCTCGATCTTAAGTAGACTGATATTGATAACCCTTATCAATTCATTCCAATATGGCCATACATTTTTCTTCAGTCTAACTTATCGAGGGGCCCATACATATCTTTCTCATAATAAATGAGAGATAAATTCCTTCTTAATCACTCATATTCCTCACATGATTCACTCTATATCCAACAACAATCCATTCCATCATCCTCTTAAAGATAATATTAGAATGTGTCAAAGTATAGAACTTGTCATGTAGGAAATAATGGTGATTTCAGGTCAGAGGACTAGAATAATACTATTATGATGAGAATCACTTATGACAATTATCCATGCAGTATTCTCATAGCGGGTCGATCTAATACATCATTTCTCAAATATGTATCTATGAGTTGACTTAGTATCTCATACACATGATTAGTAAAACATAATCATCATGTAGGAAACAATGGTGATTTCAGGTCAAGGATAATACTATTATGATGAGAATCACTTATGACAATTATCTATGCAGTATTCTCACAGTAGGTCAATCTAATACATCATTTCTTAAATATGTATCTATGAGTTGACTTAGTATCTCATACACATGATTAGTAAAACATAATCATCAGTCAAACTTTTACTAGTCTTCATTCATTATTATCCCAATAATAATGACCGACTAGGGATAATTTAGAATAGAATTCAATTTTCACTTAAGAGTTTTACTGTCAAGTCACATACTTGATGACCTTAAGCAAAATTAACTATTCATGGAATTAGAATAAAAAACAATAATAAAAATGCCTCTTTATTAATAAAATGCAAATATAACGAAGTCAAAATATGGTCATTACATAATTGGCCTAGGGCACATCACTAACAATCTCGCACTTGCACTAGGCCCAATCAATATTGTATCTAATACCCATTGACCTAGTATGACTCTTATGCTTAGGCTGTGGAAGAGGCTTAGTGAGTGGATCAGCAACATTCTCATTTGTAGGTACTGTGCATATCTTCACGCCTCCTCTCTCAATGATTTCTCGAATGAGATGATAACGCCTGAGTATGTGTTTGGATCGTTGATGTGATCTAGGTTCCTTAGCCTGTGCTATGGCCCTGTTATTATCACAATACAAGTCTACTAGATCTAATATACTAAGAACAACACCCAATCTAATAATAAACTTTTTGATCCAAACTGCTTCCTTAGCTGCTTCTGAGGCTATATATACTCAGCTTCTGTTGTAGAATCAGCAATGGTGCCTTGCTTTGAACTTCTCCAACTCACTGCACCTCCATTCAAATAGAACACATAACCTAACTACGATCGAAAGTTATCCTTGTTAGATTGGAAGCTGGCATCTGTGTAACCATTTACAACAAGCTCATCTTCCTTTCCTCCATATAGTAAATATGCATCCTTAGTTCTTCTCAAATGTTTAAGGATATTCTTGACTACTATCCAGTGACTTTCACCTGGATCTGATTGGTATCTGCTGGTTATGCATAAGGCATATGAGACATTAGGTCGAGTACATAACATTACATACATGATATATTCAATGGCAGAAGCATATGGAATCTTATTCATGCGGTCTCGCTCATCCTATGTCATTGGACATTGAGTCTTGCTGAGACTAATTCCATGTGACATTGGCAAGAATCCCCTCTTGGAATCTTGCATACTAAACCTATTTAGTACCTTGTCAATGTATGTACTCTGACTTAGGCCAATAAGCCTCTTAAATCTATCCCTATAGATCTTGATGCCTAGAATATAGGCAGCATCACCTAAGCCTTTCATGGAGAAACAATTCCCTAACCATGATTTAACATTTTGTAGAGTAGGGATATCATTTCCAATGAGTAATATGTCATCAACATATAGCACTAGAAAGACTATTGCGCTCCTACTAACCTTCTTGCAAACACAAGGCTCATCTTCATTTTTAATGAAACCAAACTCTTTGATTGCTTCATCAAAACGAAGATTCCAACTCCGAGATGCTTGTTTCAATCCATAAATGGATCTTTGAAGCTTGCAAACCTTTCCAGAATTCTCAGGACTAACAAAACCCTCGGGTTGTGTCATATACACATCCTCAAGTAGGTTTCCATTAAGAAACACTGTTTTGACATCCATTTGCCAAATCTCATAATCATAGTATGCAGCTATGGTGAGGAGAATCCGAATGGATTTAAGCATAGCAACTGGTGAAAAAGTTTCATCATAGTCTATACCATGTGTTTGCTTGAAACCTTTTGCAACCAGTCTTGCCTTAAAGGTATGCACATTGCCATCCATGTCTGTTTTCTTTTTGAAAACCCATTTGCACCCAATAATCTTTAAACCATCAGACAGATCAATCAAAGTCCATACTTGATTATCATACATGGATTGCTTCTAGCCATCTATCACAGTCAAGGATATTCATGGCCTCTTGGTAGGATGTGGGCTCATTTTGATCTACAATCATCACATCATTATTATTAGTTAAGAGAAATCCATATCTCTTAGGGCTCTAACGTGTCCTACCAAACCTCCTCGGGCCTTGTGTTACTTGTGTAGGCTCAACAACTACTTGTTGATTTAGTTGAGATTCCATAGGTGGTTCAATGCTATTTTGTGGTTCTTGAATTTCTTCAAGTTGAACTTTACTCCTACTGGTTCGTTTAGAAAAGAATTCTCTTTCTAAAACAACACAATTCCTAGTAATAAACACTTTGTTGTCAAAAGCATTGTAGAAGTAATATCCTTTAGTTACTTTAGGATATTCCACAAAAAGGCATTTGTCTGACTTGGGTGCCAATTTATTTGAAATTTGGAGCTTCATATAAACATTACATCCCCAAATCTTAAGAAAAGACAAACTGGGCGACTTCCCGATCCACATCTCATATGGTGTCTTTTGAACCGCCTTTGATGGAGCTCTGTTCAGTATGAACGCAGCAGTTTCCATAGCATATTCCCAAAAGGATATTGGAAGATCTAACTGACTCATCATAGATCGAACCATATCCAATAAAGTTTGATTTCTCCATTCAGACACACCATTCCATTGTGGTGTTTCTAGGTGGAGTTAATTGTGAGACTATCCCACAATCTTTAAGATGATCAATGAATTCTTGGTTTAAGTATTCACCACCTCAATCTAATCAAAGTTCTTTAATGCTTTTACCAAGTTGATTTTGTACTTCATTTTTGAAAATTTTGAACTTTTCAAAAGATTCAGATTTTTGTTTCATTAGATAGACATAGCCATATCTACTAAAATCATCTATGAAAGAAATAAAGTACTAAAAACCTTCTCTAGCAATGGAACTTGATGGTCCATATACATCAGAATGTACAAGGCCCAATAAGTCATTAGCCCTTTCACTACGTCTAGTAAACGGTGTCTTAGTCATGTTGCCTAATAAATAAGACTCACATACTTCAAATGATTCAAAATCAAATGAATTCAAAAGCCCATGTTGATGGAGTTTTGAAATGCGTTTCTCATTTATATGGCCCAAGCGACAGTGCCAAAGATAGGTAGGGTTTAAATCTTTAGATTTAAACTTCTTTGTATTAATATTATAGATGGACTTTTCATTTGTGTTTTCAATGTTTAGAACATAAAGACCATTCGTTCGTGGAGCATATCCATAGAAAATGTTATCACAGTAAATGGAGCATTTATTATTCTTAATAATAAACTCAAAACCTTCCTTGTCCAAACAAGAAACAGAAATAATATTCCTACTCATAGTAGGTGCATAATAACAATTTTTGAAACTTAAAACAAATCCACTAGGCAAAGTCAACTCGTATGTTCCTACAGCTAAAGCAGCAACTATTGCTCCATTTCTAACTCGTAGGTCCACTTTGCCTTTAGTTAAGATTCTAGTCCTCTTGCACATTAGTACAATTGTGAGATCCATATCTAGTATCTAATACCAGGAATCAGAAGTAGACAAATTGACTTTTATAACATAAATACCTAAAGGAGTTGTCGCACTACTCTTCTTCTTCTTCAGATCATCCAAATAGAGCTTGTAGTTTCTTTTCCAATGACTAGGCTCATTGCAGAAAAAGTATACTCCCTCATTTGGTGGTTTAGCCTTAGGTTCAGGATTAGGCTTGGGCTTCTTAAAGTCCTTGGGAGCCTTATACTTGCTCTTACCCTTTCCTTTCCTTTTTATACCTTTCACTTTATTAACCATCAGAACATCTTTGGTATTCTTGATGTTCTGTTCAGCGGTCTTAAGCATCCCATGCAACTCATAAACAGTCTTCTCCATATTATGCATTTTGTAGTTCATAACGAACCCATCATAAGCATTTGGCAAAGATTGGAGAATGATGTCAACAGCCAACTCTTGGCTAATCTCAAGACCAAGTTTCTGCAAATGATCAAGATGACCCTTCATCTTCAGAATGTGAGGACTCACTAAACCGCCTAGTAGTTAACTTGCACGAGAGTAATGCCTTTAAGGTGGCAAACCTTTCAATTCTAGCTTTCTCTTGGAACATTTCCTTGAGATGGCCTATCATGGTATAAGCCTCCATTTCCATCAGTTGCTTTTGAAGCTCTGATTCCATGCTTCCAAGCATGATGCAAGTGACATCAATAGAGTCATTGAGATGCTTACTGTGAGCATCCTTTTGAGCTCTAGGAGCATTAGCAGCTAGTTCATCAGGGATAGGTTGATCAAGGACATATTCCTTCCTTTCTTGCTTAAGAACAATTCTCAAGTTTCTGTACCAGTCAAGGAAGTTAGTCCCATTGAGCTTATCCTTCTCAAGGATTGTTCGCAGTGACAAGTTAGATGTGGTGTTTGATGCCATTATCTACAACAAATATATACACAGAGTACTTAGCATATCATTAAACAATTTTTAACGAGGCATAGTTTAAATCCCACTAATTTTATCAAATTAATAACCCTCAATATTAATTTGGCAATCATAACAATTGTAATTTTAGTGGGCCAAGATCCATATTTCACCTCAATTTAAGTAATCTTTGGCTTATCACCTAAAGTATGGTTATTTAGGTAGGTAACACCTTACCAATTACATCTTATGTAACTCTTGGATAAATATGGGATTTGTCATCACATGTCCTGGCAAATTAAAATCCCATCTAATGCCATAGGTCCAAAACCATTTTGATAGCCTAGTTAAGTCTAACCATTTCAAACATATGGATATCACTATTATCCATCTTGTCTTATCTAGATGGCTTAACACACCCTGCTTTGGCAGAACCTATGTTTAGCAATCCAAGTCTTGACAAGTGTTGAATTATGGGAGGCATTTTAATGACTTAATATTAAGTGAGGGTTCTACTTTTATTTTTTTTATTTTATTGTTTATTATTATGTCACATCATATACATAGCATCATATACACAACATCACATACATAGCACAATAATAACACAATAAACGTGTCATAGCATGGCCCAAATCTAGATTGATCTTCATAAGCCAATATGAAGGTTAATAGTCAATCCTAGGTAATCTTCATCTCTATGGATTTCCTTAGATTGCCACTAACGGATTCCATCTTGAGCCTCCATCTTGGACCTCTATCTATCTTGATCTTGGGCTTTGATTTTACATTACAAATTGCAATCTAAACTATTCTATTTCTACTAAATGAATAAATAAATTACAACAAATTAAAAAACGACACACAAGTCGTATTTAAAATTACAAACCTAAAATAAATTAAATAAAACCTGCCAATCACATTGGTATAAAAGGCCATGCTATGCACCATGTAATTCACACTAAACACATAAACATAATAATATAATTTCATTATAGTTAAATTTTTATTATGACCAAAACGATTTATGTGACGAATCAATTCAGGGTCAAGGGGCAGCGCCCCTGCCCCTTGGTGGCGGTACCGCTAAACCAATCATCCTTGTTTAACACTTAAAGGGATTCATGAAATTTATTGATCTGTTCTAAACCCATCATCCTTGTTTAACAATTAAACAAACCCTATGATATATATTAATATGTTCAAAATAGATTATCACTGTTTAACATTTAAACAGCCCACCACCTTAATAAAACCGAAACTAGATTTATAGTATATCGTTTAATCCTCTTAAAACAGATTACTAGGGTCTTGTTAAATTGTAATATTAATGAAATTAACAACAACAGGCTACAAGAAACAATAAATGCATTAATCAAATTAACACGGTAAAATGTTTAATCAAATAAAACCTCAAACACATTAATCTAATTAATGTATAAATTGTATCCATGTATATCACATATACGCAGAACCATATAAAATCAATTTAATCGAATTTGCAAGTCACTTTGATACCACTGTTGGGTTTTGTTGGATTTTGTGATTTAAATAAGCAGCAAAGAATTAAAATTAATTCCCACAAAACCCTCGTAGGATCCATGCAATTCGATTAGATTGATAGGAAAGCCATAGAATCTTACCAGGATAACAAAAAGGGGCAAGATTTTTGGAAGGAAGAGAGTGGGTTCACTCTGATGACATCCTAACTCGAGCTTTTTGTATACAGGATCGGATTCAGACATTATTACTTAGAGCAACGCCCTCTGCAGGTATCCACACGAACAAACTCTCTCAAAACAAATTGGTGTGCTAACGCCCTCTCCTTTATGTTAAATGACTCTCTCTAATTTTTAGGGTTTTTAATGTTCTTGCCTTTAGAATAATAGAACGCCTTCTTTCTTCTTTATTCAGCTAGAAGCCCTAAAACATATATATATATATATATATATATTGACTTTGAGATAGAGTCAGATTTTAACTAGGGTAAACTATAATTTGAATATGATTCAGAGAATCTAGACAATGTCTGTAATTTGAATATGATTTAGAGAATCTAGATAATGTTAGTAATTCGAATATGATTCAGAGAATCTAGCTAATGTCATATTCAATGAACCTAGACATATCTAGTACATCAAATCTAGACATTATCAGGTTCATTGAACCTAGACACTGTAAGCCCAAAATTTATTTTTGGTCTGTTCTAAGTGTGCGATCCTATAGGTTCACATAAAGTTGGTAGTGGGCTTGAAATTCTGTTTCTGGCCCACAAATCATATGCGGCCTCTAGCATGACATTATGATTACCTAAGTTATGCGAATGTCAATAATCCGACACAACCTAATCCACAATAAGTATTAAAGCCCTTTTGTCACTAGATACCTTGATTGAACATAAGTTATGGTTTGTGTAACCTTATACTATTCAATCATATTATTTCTCGATCTTAAGTAAACTGATATTGGTAACCCTTATCAATTTATTCCAATATGGCCATACATTTTTCTTCAATCTAACTTATTGAGGGGCCCATAGATATCTTTCTCATAATAAATGAGAGACAAATTCCTTCTTAATCACTCATATTCCTCACATGATTCACTCTGTATCCAACAACAATCCATTCCATCATCCTCTTAAAGATAATATTAAAATGTGTCAAAATATAGAACTTGTCATGTAGGAAACAATGGTAATTTCAGGTCAGAGGACTAGGATAATACTATTGTAATGAGAATCACTTATGACAATTATCCATGCAGTATTCTCATAGCGGGTTGATCTAATACATCATTTCTCAAATATGTATCTATGAGTTGACTTAGTATCTCATACACATGATTAGTAAAACAAAATCATTAGTCAAACTTCATACTAGTCTTCATTCATTATTATCTCAATAATAATGACCGACTTGAGATAATTTAGAATAGAATTCAATTTTCACCTAAGAGTTTTACTATCAAGTCACATGCTTGATGACCTTAAGCAGAATTAACTATTCATGGAATTAGAATTAAAAAAATAATAAAATGCCTCTTTATTAATAAAATGCAAATGTAATGAAGTCAAAATGTGGTCATTACATAATTACAAGATTAAGAAAAACACTAAAAACGTATTATGGTAGAACAAAATGTCTAAAAACGTATTATCATCGATACTCGATTAAGAAAAACACTAAGTTGCAAGATTTATTATGATTGAAAAAGGAACCTAAATATTGTTCTTTCCTTTGACAAAGCCAAATTCATGCTAACCACATCCTGTTCTCCCACATTTAAATGCGAGTCCACTATCAAGCAAATTAAAGAGTATAAACGCTGGAAAGATGCTAACGATCAAGTTCCTTGCTTCATTAATGCTAACATGAATAACATGCTTCAGGCTTAACTTAAAAATCATGAAACTACATTATAGATCATGGATAATCTTAAGGACATTTTTAAAGGCCAGGCCTTAACTAAGTGGAAAGGAGCTCTTTGGAAGCTTCTTAACCGCAAACAGAAACTAGGGACATTTGTGAAGATGCATATGATGTTGGTCATGAATTACCTTTATGAGGCTCAAACTCATGGAGCCAATATCGATGCTAAGTCACAAATGACTACGATTTTGAGAATCTTTCTTAGGAGTTTATCCTATTCAAAGAATCATCCAACCTAAGCGCTAGATGGCATATTTCCTTAACTAAGCTTATGAAGTGGTTATAGGAGATTGAAAACCTGATCAAGGATGTCCTAACAAATAGAGAGGCGAACTTGGCTATTGTATCTAGTTTTAATCCTAACACTAGGAATGGAAGAAAGAAAAAGGCCAAGAATAGTTGGTTGTGAGCAAATATACACGGTCGCAAGTAACAAAGTCAAAGTAAAGTATTGTCCTACAGAGATCGTTTTTCTAAAATTTAACTAATCACTACAACTATAATAACTCTAATTTTATCTAGGCAATTCCAACTTAGAATAACAAACTAAAGCAAATGATTAAACTAAATTCAAACAAGTAATTAAAAAGATCACAACATGGAGAAAAGAATTGAAGGTAAGTCGATGATATGTGAGGCTAGGGGGTTTTGATTTCACTTGATTTGACTATGTTGTCCAATTCAAAGTATTAATCATAGGTTTTTGATTTTAATTTCACTCCCTCTTCCAAGTACCAAGCAAAATATATGCAAAATTAACCAAATTAATATTCCTATTAACCCAATTAATTAAGCATTCATTAAGCACAAACCTATTTTAGTGACTACCTAAGTATATTGGCCTCCCGAACTTAATATACTATAGGTTGTATTTTTCAAGTCTCAACATTTGGAAATGACTTTCTCAAGACTAATTCCACATGTCTAGAATTTCTAATTCATTAGCAAACATAAAGCATAAAGAAGCATAAATGATTGGAAATGAAATTCAATCAACAATCTACTAGAGATTCAAAACATAGTCAATATTAAGTCACATCAATCCCTTTAGCTTTAGAAGTTTAACTAGACATCAAAAATACCATATCCATAACCAAAATAAATTCACAAATCAAATCCATGTTCATGCTTAATTCAAGGAAAATACAAGTTCCAGAGCCAAAAAGAGAGAAATAGAGGAAGAAATGAAGAACTCATTGATACCACCAAGCTCCAAGCCTTCAATTTTCCTTGAATCTTGAAGAGAGCTCTTAAATCTTGGATTTTCCCCTTTTAGTGTCTATATTTTTGGCTCTCTAAAAAACTCTCTCAAAATCTTGGCAATTTTCTTTCTATACTTTGCTCAAATCAGCTACAGAATGTCAGCTCCACATGCCCGAGCACTGCAACGAATAGATTTCTAGCTATAGCAGACCAAGAATACAACCCTTAGGTTTAGGGCTCGACCGCTACAGCAACCAAAAATGGTGCTATAGTGACTGTTTGGTTCTAGCTAGGGCACTATAGCATATAGAGTTTGCATTGCAGCCTGTAATTGAAGCTGCTTCTGTTTTGTGTGCTGCAGTAGATCCTTTTTGCGCTGAAGCACCTATAGCTACTTAAGGCTTTCTTTTTCTTCCTCTAAACTTTCTCTCTTTCCTCTTTTTGCTTCCTCTTGAATCAGACCTACATAAACAAAATAAAACACAATGAAAGACTAACAAAATGCTCAAAAACCCACAAAATACCTATGGAGATAAATTGATAGAACTAATTTATCAAATACCCACAAACTTAGAATTTTACTAGTCCTCAAACAAAAGTGAAAAAGAAAATGTGAAGAAAGGAAATGAAAGAAACACTATAAACAATGAGAAACTAACATTCAAGCATGATGTGAGTTTAAGTATCAAATCAACAACCATAAATTTTACCTCAAAATCCATAAATGACCCAAGTTTGAAAGAAATGGCAACTATTGTGATATTCTAGAATTTCAACACTCATTACTAGCACATTTCCATGTAAGACTCTAGTGTGTGTGTGAAAACCAAAACCACTCAATCGATCAACCACCTGCCTGATTTATACATTTAGGAAGCTCAAGGACTATCTCCAAATGATGAATTTAAAAACTACGATAGGCCCAATTTAGTGTTGCTATCCACTAATTTAAGCTAGTATAATATGGGAGATCAAATAGGACTTAACAAAGCCTGAAACATATGGTTAGGGTAAAGGGTAGGTGAGAACGGAAATTTTTTAGCTCAAAATACTCTCGGCATATCATGCAACCCATGGACCTCATAAACACTCAATAGAAATCCCAAGATATTGCCAACTCTATATTTCATCGATCAACACCCACTTATTCTACAAAAGCACAATAAAATAAGAGGAACACACAAACTTGCAACTTTTTGTAATGCATTTTTTAATTACTTTTGCTTCTTCTTTTTTTTTCTTTTTTTTTTTTTCTGTAATGCCCCCTTGTGGACATCATAGATAACATACATTCATACATAACATACTTTTACTTAAGGTAAACTATTTGAACAGAACTTGATTGAAAACATAATTAAGAATTCATACCCAAGATCTATGCATAAATTTTTTTTTTAATCCAATATCCAAATCCATCTTTAAAACAATAAATTACTTGATCATAAACATCCTTTGAATATTTTATCAAACCATTGAAAATTGATACAATCTTTTTGAACAACCTTGGAAAACATACTTACAGTTCGGCAGGCCGAATATTTCCAGTAGGCCGAAGGTCAAACTCCGGTAGGCTGTCCGAGGATCTACAAAAATAGGATTTGTAAATCAACAAGATCGGCAGGCCGTTACAGAGTAATCGACAGGCCGATCAACACTTCGGTAGGCCGATCAGTAACGATAGGCAGACCGACCAACGATTAAAAATCAATTTTTAAAATTTCAAACTCCATAATTTAAATGCGGAAGACGAAATACTTAAAAAAAATAAGATAATAAAAGATAGTTCATATATTCTTTAAAAACTTATCAATAAACATGTTTAAATTATAAAAATTGATTTAATCTTTAAAAAAAACTTTCTTCTTGGCGTGCTTCAGATTACAATTCATCTTGCTTAACTCACACGCCTTTCCACGCCCTCTGCCTAGTCCATCACCTTCTTACTCTTATCTGCAACATGATATAAAAACTGGATAAGCTAATGCTTAGGTAAGTACATTATTATCTCACAACTTAAAATATTTTATGAACATCATCATCATCGTCATCATTATCATCATAATGCACTAGGCGCATTTTTCATAGAAACATATCTTTCATTACTTTGACCATATTAAAACCTATTCCATTTTATCTTAAGGGCCCAAGTGTTGCACCATAATCATCATCGTAGGGGCGCCATCATGAGAGGAAAAGGGTAGCTAATCCTAAACCAAACATGACATCATAACATATCATAATATTGGTGTACAACACTTGTTTAGGTGATACATATATATTCATATTTAAACTTTCATGCTTTGAAATACGTCATCTTCATACATGCATAACTTTATGAACATCAAAATATTTCATGAGAAATATAAATAAAACCATCATAAAATCATCATAGATATCATCAAGAACATATTTTCAAACCTTTATAACATACAATGTTGCAGGTGAGAATGTACTTACTTTCTAGCTAGCTTACTTAACCTTAATATTGTTGGCAATGACACCGCGGTCTCGATGTGCTCTTCTTCATAATGTGTTCATGTCATACATTCATTAAAAAAGAAAATGGCATTTAACATATATTTTCAATGAATTAATCACCACTACATAACATCCATTACCACATATCATCTCACATACATTCATCTCTTGAAACATAGATTATATCATATTTCATTTAATATTTAAAAACAAGTCATAATTTCAATACAAAAAAAAAAATCTGCCAATCAACACAAAATAGTGAGTAACTTAAAACTCAGGTCCGTTTATCACATTTGACATCATAGAAAAATCTACAAAAATTAACACATATAATAGACATATAGAACTCTAACATATCCAAAAATTGGTTTCAACAAAAATCAGAGTAGGTCAAAATACACATTTGAAATCAGTGGTAAAACTAACCTCTATTAACTTATACAGTGAGCTACATGAGTTCATCATTTTCAAATAATTAAAACATATTAATTTAAACTCTAAAATTCTTACTAACAACTTATTAACATACATCACAATACCACAAAATTATCTCAACACCAATAAAATCATTTAATCACACAAAACATCACATAACCAAAAAGTCCAACCATTTTATAGTTAAAGCAGTTTCTAGACCTAGTCTGACAAAAAATTCCATAACACTTAAAATACTCATCAAATTATTACCAAACTCTCCAGTTCATAACTTAACATACATATGAACATTCTTACGAAATTTCGTAGCAAACAAAACACATTTACCCTTAAACAAAAATCATATTTTCGAGCATCATAACCAAACAACAACATTTTTATTGTGAGGGCAGAGAAAAGAAAATTCATATCTTAATGTAGAAATATCAAAATAACATGAAACTTGGAGGCATATCACATAACACATACATGAATAATATATTAAAAACCTAGAGAAAAAATGAATTTTATAGAGAAAGATATAGCAGTCAGATGTCAAGAAGGATTTCATTTCAAAATTAAATCAAGAACGAACTCTTACCTCAAAACGATTCTTCTCAAATTCCTTGAATTTACTCCAATGGAATTTCAATATATTTTTCAAATAACAACAGAGGAATTGAGAGGAAAAAAGGAGGAGAAAAATGTGAAGAAGAATAGAGAGGATGAGAAAGAGAAAACGTGAGAGAGAGAGAGAGCGAGCGTTTACATGAAAAAAATTGAAAATGGTGTAAAGAAAGGATGGTCTCCCCCCAACATATCAGAATTTTCTGACTGAGATTAAGGTCAAATCACATGGAAAGTGGAAAGGATTGAGGGAGAGTCAACACATTAGCTTCACTTACCATGTTTTGCCCTCTAAAATAGGAAACCATAATCAATTACATTCAATCAATAAAAAGTCAAATGTTCTATTTCCTTAAATGAGGAAATTAATCCATAATATGCCAATTAATCACATTAAACCATCCAATCATCGTAATTATCTCAATCACAAATTTGGAGAGACTTTTGCTAACTGTTTGTCAACTGTCATCGGCCTACCGATTCCTCACTTTGGCCTATCGATTCTCCTAAGTCCGGCCTGCCGATGATTTCCATCGGCCTGCCGATGTTTGAGGGACTATTCAGCCTGCTGAACTCGAAGGTTTGGCCTGCTGAACTGTTCTTGCATACAAAAATACATCATAGCATTTAAATCATTAATGAATCATCATAAAACATACAATATAATAACATAAGCACTAGAGCATATCATTTTCACGTGATCATCACCTGTCATCATACTTAAAATAAAATAGTTAGTGATAATAATATCATGTATCATAACATATATCAATAAAAATTACTTAACGTTGTCACTAATATAACATTATATGTTACATAAAATAGGCGGGTGTTACATTTTCCCTTTTTCTAAAATGAAATGAATTCACAAATATGCAATGAAATTCACAAATAATGATGAAAGAAAAAATAGATAAAATAGAAGCCACCAAAGAGTACATCAAAACCTAAAACCAAGCTCATGTAAAACAAAAATGTGCTCAAATAAAATAAGTAATTACATTTGGTGCCTAAAGTAACGGGTTAAGTGTTTGGTATATTATTTAATTGGCTAGGATATACTATTGTAGGTGAAGAAAGACAAGGCTTTATTTAAGTCTCGAAAGGGGACAACAATATAAATTGCAAAAGGTTGGCTTAAAATGGCTCAAACATCCAAAACACAGCCTAAATCATTTCTCCGACGCTACCTAGCTTAGAATTTCACCTCAAATTCAACTAAATTGAGTTCTAGAGTTGTTGATAACCTATGAACTTAGCTAAATGCATAAATGTTCTCTAGTTAATTGAAAGGGTGAGTGCTTAAGAACTTTAATGCACATGTAATTTATTGTCAAAAGTGTCATATACTAGCATGAAAGTCAAGCACACAAGAATCACAGTCGACTAACATTGCCCATGACCTCAAAATCACTTTCATCAATTCATGGTTATCTCTTATCAACTGAAACTCACACAAAGACAATCATCAAGAAAAGAAAACTAGTAAAGTCTAAAAATCTAAATAGAATCAAAGAAGAAACATACAAACCCAAACTAGATAAACCAAAGAAAAACTAAAAACTAAATCAAAACCTAGGAGTTGAATATAAAAACTAGGAACAACATTACAGACCAAGTACATGCATAAAAATTTCAAAAACACCCTCAAACTAAAAAATAAGTATTGTCCTAAATGTATAAAGTCAAATAAAAGCACACAGGGATCGGGGGCATATACTTGGAAGGCAAGACATAATAGTCTCACCTCTTATTGGTCTAGTGGAATTATTTCTTCCTCTTTGTTGCCTCTTCGTGGGAACAGAGGTGGCTGAAATGGCTGAATCAGGCTAGAAGGGAAACGATGGTAGCTAAGGATAACTAATCATATCATTGTCGTAGTGGACAACAAAGAAAAGGAACATCTGCACCATGCTCTGGAGGCATGCATAGTCAAATTAGTCCTTCTCGATTTGTTGTTGTTCAGCATGAATTGTGCGAGCCTCCAAGACCTGTATTTGTTGGTCCTATTGCTCTATTGTGTCGTAAAGATCAGAAATTGTGACCTTGGCCTTAGACTTCCTTTTTACCGCTTGCCTAGAACTTCCAGCTGTTGGGTTTGGTACTCTATGAGCTGTGACATTGTACATATTGTTAAAAAATAAATAAAGTGACATTTATAATTATTTTGGTTGCTCATATGTATTATGAATATATTTAAAAACGTCAAGAAAATTCCATGATTATTTATGTAACTATAAATTTAGCACATTAATGTTATATGCTTAGGGATAAAATTTATATATAATAATCCAAATAGTCTATAATAATTCATTAAAGTTTTGGGATTTTTAATTAAATATTACAAGTACGGTCCAATCTTATTTAGAATGAAATAGTTTTATCTAGGCTATTAACGTAGAGACATTAGATTGGGGGTTTTTTATATAATGAGATTATATAGGACTAAACTAGATAAATTATGAATATCTAATAATCATCTATTACAAATAGAGTATTCAAATTTATCACTATGATGATCATATATTTGACAGTCTTAATCCTAAGTATTTATTAGACTCCTATTTATGACATTATGTTTTTTGACTTGCATGGTAAGATTTGTATAAATACAGATCATAACTTAGCATCTTGGAAACATAATGTAATAAATGGCCTAGGAATAATATTATACAGATATGGAATCCATTTCCTCCTTGTGGAAGTTAGAAAATAGTTCTCTTGAGTGATGATTTAAGGTTTGAACAGTAGAGCGCTCGTTCATAATAAAATTATGAAATACTGTTCATTAGAGAATTATTGAAACTCAAGAATAAAAATCTAACAAGAGAGGTGAACGAAAATTGAACCTAACTCTTATTATGAACTATTTATGGAGGACTGACTTATATGTATTGATTATATCAATGGACTATTTGCTAATTTTCTTTGAGTAATTTTCACTATAATCTCAGGAGTTCAGTTTCAGGTTTTTAGTGGAGTAACACTAAAATTAATAAATTTAGGACATTAATTAAAGAGTTTAATTAATTGTCAAATTTATTGGAGCTTGGGTTATAGTTCCATAGGTCCCTAATGCCACCTCTATAGCACTATATTGGATTTAATGTTGGAAAAATAGAATGCAGTGGAATTTTCAAAATTTATATCAGAGTATTTTCCAAAACACAAGTTTGACATACTATATGCATAAATTAACTGGATCTTACTAACCTTTGAATGCCGAAGAACTCCCGCAATCTGTGAAGAGAAGTAACGTTCCAAAAGAGCCTCAACCAACTGGTCTTCTTTGTTATTCTCTATCAATGATCGGAGTGAGTGTGGGCTCACACGTACAGCTCTTCCTCCAGGTGACTCTCCTTCCAACCAATTAAGAGAACCCAAAGCTAGTATTCATGATTTGTGAACAATAGCTCTCAGGGAGTTTCAGATTCTCACCAGTAGAGTATCACTCTTAATCTCTCAATTGATCTTAATAACTTATGAGACTTACTCCCTATTTATGGAGGTTGGGTCTAGGGTCAGTCCTTATCAAATAAGGTCTCAAAAGTTTGAATTAGAATCAAATTCGGATCAATATCTGATGAAATTTGTGTGAAAATGTGTGATCTTTTTATCGCGCATCGACAGGCCGATTTGCCTAATCGGTAGGCCGAACTTGCCCCATCGGTAGGCCAAACTTGAGCATCGACATGCTGAACTGCCGAAAAAAAATCTCAACAAATCTTTTATTTTTCACCCGAGATTCTATAGGATAAAGTCTTAGTTTTAATTCAAATAACCCAATAGAGAAGTTATCTAATTAAAACAACTTTATCTAGGTAATCTCTAGGAAAATAAATGAATTCCTAATAATTCTACAAGTTTATCTTGATTTAATTTATTCAAAATTAAATCAACTGCTAAACAGACAAGAATTATCCGATCCTAATAATTCAACAAGTTTATCTTGAATTAATTTTATCACAAAATTAATTCAACAGATAAACAGAAATGAATTATTTGATTCTTCTGAATTTAAACTAATCTAATAATTCTGACATAAGTTACTAATTATTAGAAAAGCACGTCGTATCGTTATAGGATTTTGTGAGCTAGCAAAGGGGACCAAATGGACCTATATAGTTCAAGCTCCTGATAATTACGAAACCCAATATCCTAGATATACATTTCATAATTATCAACTCCAATGTTGCTCTACTAAAAGCTTAGAGCTGCACTCTCGAACTACATAAAATTACAAAGCCCATATAGCTAAGTCTCCATGATATATCATAGTGTATTGTATCCCCATAGGATTATCCATAATTGGCTTAAGGACAAGTTCTGTCTTACCTTCCCGATTATTTTTATCTTACCATCGGAAAACTTACCATCCAAAGACAGTATGCCATTCGGTTACACCTATGTATCCAAATGGTTAAGTGCTCCCGTTTTTTAATTACAGGATAATGCATATAAGAGGATATCACTACTCCTAAAGAGAGCTATGGATTTCATATCTATGAATAAAGGTCTACGCTATCAAGAGTTATGCCTCCAACATACTGGCATGCATACCAATATTAAGATGTGGGTGCCACCCTTTGGTACATCAAAAGACACAAGTCAAGACAACAAGACCACTATTCATCTCAGGATTAAGATACAATACAAATGATTGTCTAAAGTGAATCAATTTGCCAAGACAGAATTATTAATCCAAATCAATTCACTTTATGTCTCGATCCAACACATCATCACCTATGACAGCATGCCAATGTTTTTATTCATGGAGTCCACCTTCGATGGTCAAACAAACCATCTCCCGATGGGGACATAGTCAATATAACAATCTTTATATGAATAAAGCGTCCAAATTTATTCCCTTGATTGCGGATCTTATGATTTAGACCATCACCTTAAGAATCGTGTCTTCCACATAATCTGTCCATCATAGGCCCAATTCTTAAAGGTTTAGACCAATAGTCTTAGACTTTTGTTTGCTTAACATACATTTAACAAATATGAACGTAAATAGAGCAAGATTTGGTATATAAACAATAAATAAATTCTTTATTGATAAAAATGTCTCTAAAAATTTATTACATTTTTACTCCTTAGGGCATACATGTTTAACATCTAATGCATAGAATTAATTATACATATTTAATTTAGAATTATTGAATTCTGAATTAATTATTTCACACTTAAGATATTAATGTGATGCAGAAAAATGTTCTCTATGACATATAAGATAATGTGATAAATGTTGTCACATTTAACTGAGCATTAATTAATTAATTAATTGATTATATTTAACTAATGGGTTAGTTAAATAAGGTTTTTAAATTAATTAATTAATAAAATTTGAATAATAAGACTATTTGAATATAATTTTAATTTTGTGAGTGACACATGTGTGGTAGGACCACTTTTTGTCTTTTTCTATTTGGACACAAAATTAAATAATTAGTTGATTAATTTAAAAATCTAATTTTAAATAAATATGATTTATTTTTTGAATTTAGATCTATATATATATATATGATTTTGAACCAAATCTTAAATATATATATATAAGTTTTATTATATATTTATATATAAATATATATAAACGTAAACCTGGTTGATGTTTTGTATTAAAAAAAAAAAACCAAACCGCTTACGTTTTACGTAAAGGTAATGTTATATATATATATAATTTAATGAATCAAGATTTGTTTAAAAATAATGATAATAAAAAACTAAGGGATAAGGAATGTAGAGTATATTCCCTCCCATATATTTGATATAGTGGTTGTTTCAAATTTGAAATTAATTAAAAATAACTAACTGGTCATATATAAAAAGAGAGAGATAACAGTTATCTCTACAGATCAATTCTTTTCACATAACTTTTGTAGAATACTCAGAGAGAAAATTAAGAGTTCTTTCTCTTAAAAAAAAGGTCTGTTATGTCATGTATTGAGTACATAGCAGATCTAAAAAAGTGCTAGGTTAATTCATTCTTACGTTTCACGCCCACTCGTCTTTTCATTGGTGTAGAGGCTTAGCTTGGAAGATCGTGGTGTCAAAAAGAAAAGCTAGGATACTTTGATAGGCCTTCAAAATGTTGGTAAAAATTCCCGAAGCTTTCTATTATTAATTAAAATTATATAGCTATTCTTGATTAACAAAATTTTAGAAAATTTTTGTTTATCAACGATCTATTCCTTTCATTGTATTTTCATATTTAATTCTAACAAATGGCATCAGAGTGGGTTATAGCATATATAATTTTAATTAACATGATTTTATTTAATTCTAACATGTTTGTGGGCACTTTGCATCTTTGTAATTTTTGTTCATATGATGAATGGTTATTTTATGAATGAATTTTTGGTCATTAATTATATGGTCCTTTTGGATTGGTAATTTTATTCTTAGTTTGATTAGATAAAATCTATGTAAGCCCGTAAAGGAGCACATGCTTTTTGTAATTTATTATTGTTGTTATTATTATTTTTTCTTTTCTATTTTTTTTCATCCTCCACCTGCTGCGCGTTTCCATCATGAGTGCTGCCTTCTTGAATGTGCATTTAATGCACTTACTTTCTTAAAAAAATAAAGGCCTAAACTTAAGTGCAATTCACGTGCAACCTTAATGCACAATTCTTTATGTGGCATTAATGTGCATAGTTCAAAGTGCACTGATTGTCAAAAACAAAAAAAAAAGGTGGCAGCTTTTCTCGTCCATTGCACACCTACTGAGAAGAATAGAAGATGTTGCATGTGAAAAAGATGGAGAAGAAGAAAAAAAAAACTCCCCTTGGTTACTTTTTGAATCCTAATAAATTGCTAGGCCAACATTAGCTTGGGCCCATCAAAATTTTAAAGGTAACCATGGAGTTTTTCATGCAATAACCCACCTGGTGAAGTCTACTTCAATGGAGCTAGGAAATATGTTGTTATAAGAAGACCTATGCAATTTTTTATTTTTTTATTTATGGGTTGTAATTTAGTTATCCAAAAGGACCCGATCAAAAATCTAATATTTATTTTCATGCTTTATTTTCATGTGATGATTGTGATAACATGTTCATACATTATAACATGTTATCTAGGAAAGTGTCTACTTATAGTTATTGTAACATGACATGCATACACTTGCATATTATTTCATTTTTTTATAAAGTTGTTTATAAAATTATTTAATATGTGTTAGAATTAATTTAATGAGATTAAATTAAGGGGGTTGGTTTTCTAGAATTTTAATTTATTTTGTTAATCAACCAAATAATGTGATTTTAGTTTTAATAGTTAAAACTTGGTAAAATTCACATTAATTTTAAGTTATCTAATTTTAAATTGTTTAATATTGAGTAGCTTAGATAATTTATAATAAATTTAGATTTTTAGAAAATCTAGTAATTTATTTAAGTGTAAATAGAATGGGATTCTATTAGCATAAAATATAACCTAGTAATTAAAAATTATTTTTATTTACTAGAATTATGAGACATAGGATGTTTTATAAGATAAAAACACATCTTTTTAAAATAATGAGTGGGAGAAGGTAATATGACAATATAACCTATGGTCTCCATTATTAGCACAACATCGTGAGATATAGGTGGCACCTCGGGACGCTTTGATTTCGTCCTCCCTATGGAGGGTGTCCATTTAACTCAATAATAAGGTTAGCTTTCAAGAGATAGGATTTTATAATGTATTTCAAAATTGACCTACCCTATGGTGGCAATTTTGAGTTAAGTTGTTCAAATCTCAAATAGTGGGTTACACTCATAAAGATATAATTAAATTGTTAATTATATCTTGACCAAAATAAATGGTTATTAATAAATATAGAAAATATGAGATATTTTGTGTGTATTTATTAATTGAGAATGTCTTAATTCAATTCATAAATAATTTGACCTACCTTACGGTGGCACTTTATTTATTAAAATTGAATAATCGTGGAATTAGTATAATATTTTGTGTTTTTCAATATGCATCATGCATCACATTTACTATTCCAAAACACATATTTATGATGTTTATACAAGCATTTAATTTATGTCATTTTATTTATTTGTTACAGCAACAATGTCTAATCAAATCATCGCTATTCTCTCAAACGAAAAATTAATCGGAGATAATTTTGTCAAGTGGAAGAGTAACAAGAACATTGTACTAATTTGCAAAAATTACAATTTTGTCCTGACAGAGGAATGTCCTCCACTGCCTGCTGCCAATGCCTCTCATAATGTACGAGAAGCATATGATCATTAGATCAAGGCAAACAACAAGGGTCACTGTTTCTTTTTGGCTAGCATGTTTCATGCACTTAGGACGAAGCACGAAAGCATGGAGACCGCTTATGAGATGATGCAATCTCTACAAGATATGTTTGGCAAACCTTCTAAAAGGGCACGCCATGAAGCCCTCAAGGCTGTGATGAATGCCAAGATGAAGGCAGGGGTCTTGGTCATAGAACATTTTCTCAACATGGTTAACTATCTCCATGAGGCTGAGGTGATGGATAAAGCCACACAGGTGGGGATGATTTTCGAAACTCTCTCCCCTGCGTTCCTTCAGTTCAAAAGCAACTATTTCATGAACAAGCTGAAATATAACATGACTGAGTTGCTTAATAAGCTACAAATCTTTGAGTTTATTTCAAAACAAAAGACTAAAGAAGGTGAGCCAAATGTCGTAGAAGCTCAACCCTCTTCTTCTACTCGAAAGAATAAGAAGAGGAAGAGGAATGAAGGAAGTAGTAAATCTAAGAATGGATGGCAACCTTAGAAGAACAAAAGCAACAACAACAAAAAGAACTCAAAGCAAAAGAAGCCCAAAGGAAAATGTTTCCCCTGTGGTGTAGTTGGGCACTGGAAGAGAAACTGCAAGAAATATCTTCAAGAGCTTCAAGAAAAGAAAAAAATGGTAAATCATATTTACTCGTTTTAGAAGCTTGTTTAGTTGAAGATGATACTTCACCTTGGATAATTGATTCAAGGGCAACTAAACATGTTTGTTCTTCTTTGCAGATGCTTAGTTCTTCAAGGGAGTTTGCCAACAGGGAACAAACGATGAGAGTGGGAACAGGAAAGGTAGTTTCGACAAAAGCAGTAGGAGTCATTAAACTTCATTTTAGAAATAAGTTTTTAATTTTGGACAATGTTTATTGCATTCCTAGTTTTCGTAGAAATTTGATTTCTATTTCTAGGTTGTTTGAACAAATGTTTAATATTTCTTCTAATAAATTATGTCAATATTTCTAGAAATGGTTTGGATATTTGTTTTGCACATTTGGAAAATGGGCTTTATTCCTTGAGGCCCAACGAAAAATCACTGCTCAATACCGAAAAGTTCAAGGTTGAACAATGAAAACCCAAGAAACAAAAGGTTTCTTCTGATGATGAAACATACCTATGGCACCTTAGATTAGGTCATGTTAAACTTGATAGGATTAACAGACTAGTAAAGGATGGTCCTTTAAGAGAACTAAAAGTTAGTTCTCTACCAGTTTGTGAATCTTGTCTTGAAGGTAAAATGACTAAAAGACCTTTCTGTGCAAAAGGCGAAAGGGCTAAGGAACCACTTGAGCAAATACATTCGAATGTCTGCGGTCCATTGAATGTACAAGCACGTGGTGGTTACGAATAATTCATCACATTTAGTGATGATTATCTGAGGTATGGATACATGTACCTAATGTAAAGGAAATCTAAAACTTTTGGAAAGTTTGAAGAATTCCAAGTGGAAGCTGAAAAGAAATTAGGAAGGTCAGTGAAGACTCTTTGATCTAATCGAGGAGGAGAATACTTTGATACTGAGTTCAAGGACTATTTGATAGAACATGGTATTCTATCACAACTCACTACACCTAGAACACCATAACAGAATGGTGTTGCGGAAAGAAGAAATCAGACATTGTTTGATATGGTGAGATCTATGCTTAGCTACTCATCATTACCCACTTCATTTTAGGGATATGCGCTACAAACTATAGTTTATCCTCTAAATATAGTTCCATCTAAGTCTATTCTAAAAATACCTTTAGAGTTATGGAATGGTCGCAAGCCTAGTATGCAACATGTCCATATATGGGGGTGTCTAGTACATGTGCTGAAAGGAAAGACTAGGAAGCTAGAACCACGTTCTAAAGTATGCTTGTTTGTGGGATACCCAAAGGGAACAAGAGGAGGTTTGTTTTATAGTCCACAAGAAAAGAAGGTATTTGTATCAACAAATGTCACTTTTCTCGAGAATGATTGTATGACAAACTATAAACCTTGTAACAAAATTGTACTTAAAGAGTTACTTTTTGATCAAATCAGACCACAACTGACAACCATTATCGAAGGACAAAATAAGGAGACCATATCTCCAGATCAGAATGTCATACCACCTCGATGTAGTGGGAGGGTTGTGAGACCACCTGCTCACTACAAGGAAATTGGAGAAGCACATGTTACTATCTTTGATAATGGTGAGGATGATCCATTGACATATCATGATGCAATGGAAGATTTTGAGAAGGAGAAATGGCTGGAGGCTATAAACCTTGAAATAGAGTCCATATTCTCCAATTCAGTGTGGGAACTTGTAGATCTACCTAGAGGGATAAAACCCATAGGTTGCAAATAGATCTACAAAAAGAAGAGAAGAGTGGATGGGAAACTTAAGACTTTCAAAACTAGGTTTATGGCAAAGGGTTATACCCAAAAGAAGGGAGTTGATTATGAAGAAACTTTCTCACCTATAGCTACGCTTAAATCCATTTGGATTCTTTTATCCATTGTTGCATGTCTTGGTTATGAGATATGGCAAATGGATGTCAAGATTGCCTTTTTTGCAAGTTGCAAAGGTCCATCTATGGACTCAAGCACGCTTCAAGATATTGTAACTTGAGATTTTATGAGGAGATCAAGTCTTCTGGTTTCGATCAAAATATTGATGAACCTTGTGTATACAAGTACATCAAGATAAGAAGATAGTCTTCTTAGTTCTTTATGTAGATGATATCCTACTCATTGGGAATGATGTAGGCATATTATCTAGTGTAAAGAAATGGCTCGCCAACCAATTCTAAATGAAAGATTTTGGAGAGGCAAGTTATGTTCTTGGAATCCAACTTATAAGAGATCGCAAGAATAAATTGTTGGCGCTATCTTATGCATCGTACATCGATAAGGTGCTTATCAGATTTTCAATGCAAAACTCCAAGAAAGGTAATTTACCTATACATCATGGAGTTTATCTTTTAAATGCATATGTAGTGGGAAGTCTAATGTATGCCATGTTGTGTACAAGACCTGACATTTGCTATGCGGTGGGTATAGTCAGTCGGTATCAATCCAACCCAGGATTAGATCATTGGGTGGCGGTTAAACACATTCTCAAGTATCTCAGGAGAATGAGAAACTATATGCTAGTATATTTTGGTTAGAATTTGATTCCCATTGGGTACACTAATTTTGATTTTTAATCAGACAAAGACACACGTAAATCTATGTTTGGATTAGTGCTTACTTTTGGTGGTAGATCCATAGTTTGGAGAAGCATTAGACAATCATGTATTGCTGATTCGACTATGGAAGCTGAATATGTGGCTACTTGTGAAGCAGCTAAAGAAGTTGTTTGGCTCCATAAGTTCTTAAATGATTTGGAAGTCGTTCTAGGCATGGATAAACCACTCACACTGTATTGTGATAATAGTGGTGCAGTGATAAATCCAAGAGAACCCAGAAGCCACGAAAGAGGAAAGCATATAAAGCGAAAGTATCATTTGATTAGAGAGATAGTACATCGAGGTAATATAGAAGTTGTGAAGAGAGCGTCAGATAATAGGCTTGCCGACCCTTTCACTAAGATGTTACTCGCAAAGAGCTTTGAGGGACATTTGGAAGGCTTAGGTCTTAGAGACATGTCTCACCTACTTTAGGGCAAGTGAGAGATTGTTGGGTTTGGTGCCCTATAAGCTGTGATATTGTACATATTGTTAATAAACAAATAAAGTGACATTTATAATTATTTTGGTTGCCCATATGTATTATGAATACATTTATAAACATTAAGAAAATTTCATGATTATTTATGTAACTGTAAATTTAGCATATAAGTGTTATATACTTAGGGAAAAAATTTACAAATAATAATCTAAATAGTTTATAATAATTAATTAAATTTTTGGGATCTTTAATTAAATATTACAAGTACGGTCCAATCTCATTTAGAATGAAATAGTCTTTTCTGGGCTATTAATGTAGAGACATTGAATTGGAGGTACATTATATAACGAGATTATATAGGACTGGACCAAATAAATTATGAATCTCGAATAATCATCTATTACAATTATAGTATTCAAATTTAATACTATGATGATCATACATTTGACAGTCTTAATCTTGAGTATTTATTAAACTCCAATTTATGACATTATTTTTTTTGACCTGCATGGTAAGATTTGTATAAATACAGATCATAACTTAGCATTTTAGAAACATAATGTAATAAATGGTTCGGAATAATATTATATAGATATGGAATCCATTCCTTCCTTATGGAAGTTAGAAAAATAGTTTTCTTGAGTGATGATTCGAGGTTTGAATAGTAGCTTGCTCGTTCATAATAAGATTATGAATTAGCTGTTCATTAGAGAATTATTGAAACTCAAGAATAAAGATGTAATAATAGAGGTGAACAAAAATTGAACCTAGCTCTTATTATGATCTATTTATGGAGGACTGACTTATATGTAATGATTATATCAATGGACTACTTGCTAATTTTCTTTGAGTAATTTCACTACAATCTCAAGAGTTTAATTTCAGGTTTTTAGTAGAGTAACACTGAAACTAATAAATTTGGGACATTAATTAAAGAGTTTAATTAATTGTCAAATTTATTGGAACTTGGGTTATAGGTCCATAAGTCCCCAATGCCACCTCTATAAAAGTATATTAGATTTAATGCATAGAATGAATTATACATATTTAGTTTAGAATTATTAAATTTTGAATTAATTATTTCACACTTAAGATATTAATGTGATACAGAAAAATGTTTTCTATGACACATAATAATATTATGTGATAAATATTGTCACATTTAACTAGGCATTAGTTAATTAATTAATTGATTATGTTTAACTAATGTGATTAGTTAAATATGGTTTTTAAATTAATTAATTATTAATATTTGAATAATAAGATTATTTGAATATAATTTTAATTTTGTGAGTGACACATGTGTGGTGGGACCACCTTTTGTCTTTTCCTATTTGGACACAAAATTAAATAATTAATTGATTAATTTAAAAAATCTAATTTTAAATAAATATGATTTAGTTTTTTAATTTAGATATATATATGATTTTGAACCAAATCTTAAATATATATATAAGATTTTATTATATATTTATATATAAATATGTATAAGCATAAACTTGGTTTATGTTTTATATTTTAAAAAAACCAAACCGCTTACGTTTTACGTAAATGCAATGTTATATATACATAAATATAATTAAAGAATCAAGATTTGGTTAATAATAATGATAATAAAAAAACTAAGGGATAAGGAATGTAGAGTATATCCCCTCCCCATATATTTGATATGGTGGTTATTTCAAATTTAAAATTAATTAAAAATAACTAACTGGTCGATATAAAAAAAGAGAGATAACAGTTATCTTACAAATCAATCCTTTTCACGTAACTTTTGCAGAATACTCAGAGAGAAAAACTGAGAGTTCTTTCTTTAAAAAAAAAAGTCTGATATCTCATGTGTTGAGTACATAGTAGATCCAGAAAAGTGTGAGGTTAATTCATTCTTATAGTTTGACGTCCACTTGTCTTTCCATTGGTATGGAGGCTTGGCTTGGAAGGTCGTGATGTCAAAGAGGAAAGTTAGGACACTCTGATAGTTCTTCAAAAGGTTGGTAAAAATTCCTAAAGCTTTCTATTATTAATTAAAATTATATAGCTATTCTCCATGAACAAAGTTTTCAAAAAATTTTTGTTTGTCAACAATCCGTTCCTTCCACTATGTTTTCATATTTAATTCCAACACTGGCATCTTCCTTAGTTTCTTCCAGCTGGTTGTTCTAAATGTGAATGATATCATTGTAATCAAGGGCACGAATGGGCTTGCAAATATTGCTATCGTCAATGCTTGCACCCACTTTCTCAAAAGATTCAGTGAGTTAGGAAAAGAAAGACAACCCCATATTGTTGTTGTGGATAGCATAGAGATTAGATGAGTGGATGTTTGTGCCCATGTTCATTGAAAGCCCCTTAGCTATAGCATAGAGAGCAAAAGCTCTCTCTCAAAATACTTGCGACAAGTGTGAAATTAGGTACATTCTTGCACAAATGAAGTGGTACCATATCTTCATATTCTTTTTGAGGTACTGAGAGTCAAAAATAGACTCGATGCCATTAGCCATTGGCCAGTCGTATTCTTGATAATAGATTGTTTGGACCACCTTCTTCATGTTTGGTTGGTTAAAGTAAAGAGCCAATTAATTGGCAGAAGATTTTGGTATTAAAAGATGTTGGTTTGTGGTATCTACATCAAATAGTTTTCCCTCAAACTGCTATCTTGTTCCCTTATTGTACATTGCATTAGCATAAAATTCCCTAACAAGCATCAACACGCCAAGTTTTGGGGTGGCACAATACGCAACCTAACCTCCGTCCTTGATGGTTTGTTCCAAGTCAGAATAAGTCACTTCAAGAATTTGAAACCCCTTTCGTGAATACCCGCTCTCTTTTATGTAAGTTCATTGTATCGAACTTTTGCCTCTTTATATACAAACCTATCAAAAAAGTAATCAAAAGTGGAACTTTCGCCCTTTTTCTTATTAGTAGTAATCTTTAGCAGCATGGTATCTTATGGCTTACAACACACAAATAAACGAAGAGTAACAACAAAGCTCAATCTAAGCAAGGTCAAAACAACCACTCGAGCACCAATTGATCAACAACCCAGACCAACAATACACAACACATGTTCAACCAACACAGACAACCAATGAGAATTGCAAGCACACCAAGAAAGAGCTTCAATTGACCCATCAAACACAAAAGCCAACAAACCCCCAAGAGAAGAACTTAATTTCCAATAACCAATCACCCTCGAAATCACACTTCCTCCACAAATAAGTGTTCAAAAAGCAAAAATCTTTCACAAATCACTAGATATTCCACAATATGGCACACAATTTTGGGCTTTTTCTTCAAACTACTAAGTCTTACAATCACTTAATTCGCTTCAACACTTTATAGTTCTCAATAAGCTATTTTCTTCTTAACAACCAAAACAATCCATGCAAAAGGACTTACTTGACAATGTAAATGCTATTAGGAAAGGAAAACCCACTATGCTTTACACCTTGGAGCTTGAATGGTGGTTTGAACCATGAATCTTGATGAACATGGTGATAAAGGTAAGATTTATAGGGAAGATTAATGAAAATGGTGAAGAAAATGGGAGAGAGCAAAGATTAATTGTGAAGAAAGTTGATTTTTATAGTTGGAGGTTGAGATTGGGGGGTTTGAAGTGATTTATGTTGAGAGGAAATGAAAGAAAGGTGAACTTGTGAGAGGAAACAATTGTTTTGGGGCTCTTTTTGCTGTTTTTTTCCCCTTAAAAACTTGATTCCTTTAATGGCATTGTAGTGGGCCTTTTTGGTGAGTGTAGTGGTGAGTATTCTAGCCTGTTACATAGGCGACCCGGGTTCATCCCTTTGATGCAAAAAACTTGGTTGCATGCAAGTATATATGGTCTTTAGTAATAAAGTGAAGGTAAAATATCATCCCATAGAGATTATTTTTCTAAAATTTAACTAATTACTATAACTATAATAACTCTAATTTTATTTAGCCAATTCTAATTTAGAATAACAAACTAAAGCTAATAATTAAACTAAATTCAAACAAGTAATTAAGGAGATCGCAAAATGGAGAAAAAGATTGAAGGGAACTCGATGATATGTGAGGTTAAAGGGTTCTAATTTCACTTGACTTGACTATTTTGTCCAATTCAATAGCTTGTTGATTGATTTCATTCAAATCATTAATCATAGATTTTTTATTTTAATTTCACTTCTTTTCCCGAGTGCCGAGTAAAATATATGTGAAACTAACCAAATTAATATCCCTATTAACCCAATTAATTAAGCATTCATTAAGCACAAGCCTATTCTAGTAATTACTTATGTATATTGGCCTCCCGAACTCGATATACTATAGGTTGTATTTCTCAAGTCTAAATGTAATGCTCAATTAACTCACAATTAGCCAGTAATAAGCATCTTGTATATCTATGCATTTAGCGAATATGCGTTATTGAATTATGAGCATATAGAAAGCATATTTTTCGAGCATGAGTACTTATTATTTTTAATATTGAATCGTGTATAAATATGCACATATTCACTGAATATGATATTAAATTATAAATTGATGATCTGACATGCCTTTTAAAGTTTAAATTGTAGTGAAAAGCTCGATTTCTCGGTTTAGGAAAATTGGTGTGCTAACGGTTACGAGATAGATTGTAAAGTGTTTTTTTATGTTAAATGCATTCTAAATTGATTGTTTTTCCTATTTATATATTTGAAATAGCTAGATTTGATTAGAATTGAAAGTATGCAAAAAGGGTGCAATTTGATTGGTTTGTTCACTAGGTTATAGACAATTGAATTGCACTTATTTGTACTTGATTTAATTGACTAACTATTAGCTGAATTTTCTTGTTACTTAGCACCCTTTCTACATGTAAAATCCAAGAAAAAGATAGCAAAAGCACCAAAGCAACTTCCTCTTTTCACTTACCTGATTTTGATTAAGTCAAATTAACTAGAATATTCAATTTTACTTCTTTCTTTCTCCAGCAATCTTAAAAACATCCAGCACTGTTCCAACTTCAATTTCACCATTTTTCAAGTCATCAAGCTGATAAAATTGAAACAAGACCATAGAAACTTGGATTTCATAAATCAGCCCTTGTTTTCACTCTTTTAAGCCTAAAATTGGTGGGTTTTGAGCTTTCTAAAGCCCTTGGAGTTGAACCCCTATAAGGTATTTAATTTCTATATATTTTGTGATGAATTAATGGTGTTTTGATGCAAGTTATTTTTCTGTTTATAACTTGGAAATTTAGATTCAATTTGTTTGAAACAAAACTAAGCTAGTTGAGTTAGTTTATTTACAAAACTAAAACTTTTATGGAATCTAATTATTTCATTTATTTCAATTGATTTTAAGTGTTTATTATATGATTTCTAATGCTTCTAAGTGGCTTGAAGTTTGTTAGAATGCTATTTCTAAATTTATAGAAAGATAATGCAAAACTAGGTTATATGGAAAGTCAGGTTCATGCCATGCTTGATTATCATGCTTTCGGTGTTTATTGTAAGATTATATACTTCTCTTAATGATATTTAATGTTTGGATATGTTAATGATTCATGGAAAACCTTATTTGGCTAGGAAATGGCAAAATTGTTATGAGATTGATATTTTGTAATTTATGGTAGGAATGTGTGAATATGCATGTTTATTGAAATGGTTAAACACCTAATCTATATTTTTAAACATATTGCTAGTAATATAGCATATTCTTTGGCCATCATTGTGCATTGTGACATTTTTACACTCAAACCATTTTGTGTTTGGTTTGATGCAAAACTGTTGCAATATGAACTTATGATCTCTATCAATGAGTTTGGTTTATGAGAAATTGAATGGTATATGATTTTATAATGTTAAGCCCCTTAGCACATCTTATCTTCTAAGAGGACTGAACTTTTCACTCAATGCAAATTGGACTGAAGGTAAGTAGAAACTATCATTTATTACATCACAAGAACTATGTAATGTTACCTATGTTTTAAGGAGCATTGATTGGAATGTTTTTATTTGACAATGATATAGATTGTTGAAAAGCATTCATGATTCATAACATGTACATTAGAACATCTGATATGATCTCAAAAGGACATGACATTTTAACAAACATGGGAGTATGGTGCTTAATTGGTGGTCGGGTAGGCACGGACGCAAGTGGAACTAAAGGACCCAATGAAGGGTGGTAAATATTTTAAGGTTGAAAAATGAAGATAAGAAAAGCCACAAAGACTAAGACTGATTACGACATATACTTGAGGTCGAAAGATGAAGAATATTATTGAATTGACCAAATTATAAAGAATAGGTTTAGAAAACCACAGCCTATTATTACTAATTAAGTACCACACTTGAAGGGTACTCAAAAGAAGAAAGAATTGTTGAAAGAAGACTGATAAAAGAATATGTCTGATTGCATTTTCATTCAATGTTCATGTTCATACATTAGTTTCTGCTTACTGAGCCTTTGGCTTATTATAGTTCTTATCATGTAGGTGAGGATGTACAGGATTAGGGGTTGACAGAATATCCAGAGTTACCGAACAGATATTTGTTCATATGCCATGTTTTGGATTACTTTTTGAAGATTATTTTGTAACTCTATTTTTTTCAAACTTAGTGGCTCTATTATGGTTTTGTAAATAGATATATTACTAACTTTGGATATGCTAGTAAACTTCATATCCTATTTTTAAATGTTGCATATGTTGTAAATAAGAAAAATGAATGAAACAATAGTTCCAAAACTCTTTCATGCTAAATGAATATTTTAAGTAAACCATAACACTTCTAATGTAATTGAAAGGTTAATACTCTTTATCCCAACTAAAGAAGCGTTATATTTGTTAGCTTGAGAGGTATTACACTAAACATTTGGAAATGACTTTCTCAAGACTAATTCGACACATCTAGATATTCTAAATCATTAGTAAACGAACTAGAACAAAATCATAGAGGAATACAAAAGATTTGAAATGAAATTCAATCAACAATCTATTAGAGATTTAGAACTTTGTCAGTATCAAGTTACATCAATCCCCTAGCTTTAGAAGTTTAGCTAGACATAAAAAATCTCATATCCATAACCAAAATCAATTCACCAATCAAATTCATGTCCAAGCTCAATTCAAGGAACTAAAAAGAGAGAAAGAGAGGAAGAAATGATGAACTCCTTGATGCCACCAAGCTCCAAGCCTTTAATTTTCCTTAAATCTTCAAAAAAGCACCCAAACTTTGGATTTTCTCCTTTTGGTGTCTATATTTTTGGGTCTCCAAAAAACTTACTCCAAATTTTGCCAATTTTTCTTATACACAAATCAAATTAGTTGCAAAAATGTCAACTATATGTGTCCAAATGCTGCATCAGAAAGATATTGTCAAGAATGCAAAATGTGTCATGCCGCCTTACAGACGTCACAATGATTATTACTTTCATCCTTGTTATCATTATTTATAAGATAAACCATTTAAATTTAAACACAATTTGATAAACATATCCTAGGATCCATGCATACAATTTTGTTTAAAAAAATATTCCAAATATTTCAAATATGTTTTTTTAATAGTTTATCAATGCCAAATTAACAAAACCATAATTCAAATAAAATTTCAAAACAAACTTTAAAATTTGTTTAAATAGTTTGGTAGACCAAACTTCTGCAAAATCAAAATAAATGTAAAACAAGTCTTTTTACTTAATAGTGCGGAAATTTAAGCATTCAAAGAAATAAAACCATAGTTCAAAAAAAATATTCTTTCTTGGCGTTCTTCCGTTTTCGATCCACCGTTCATAGCCCACATGCTCGCCCTCGCCCTCCACCTATTCCATGGTCCTCTTACCTTTATCTGCAACATGATTATAAACTAAGTAAGCAAAAGCTTAGTAAGTACATTTTCCTATCTCACAACATAAAACATTTTATGAACATCTTTATGAAACATCATAATCATAATCATCATTAACATAATAGTGCACTTCGCATAGTTTTATATAGAATATATCTTTCATTATCATTATCCATATTAAAAACTTCATTCATTTTATCTTTGGAGCCCAAGTGTTACACCATAAACATAAACATCGTAGACACGCCGTCATGAGAGGAGTGGGGTAGCTAATCCCAAACCAAACATGACAAGTCTAACCTTTGGGACATCATAAACATAAACATAAGCATAGGGTGTGCAACTCTTAATTAAGTGATACATATATATGTAGATATATTTTTAACATACCTCATTATTGAAACATTTGTTAAACTTTCTTGTTGCAACAAGAGTTTTCATGAGAAAACAATATGTAAAAACAAACTTAAAAATTATCATAAAACATGTTCTCAAAACTTTTTCATAAAATTTTATCATGTCGCAGGTGAGAATGTACTTACTTGTCTTGCTTGCTTACTAAACCTTAACTTGGGTGACGTTGTTGTGGTTCTCGGTGTGCTCGCCTTTTTTAGTATTCATGTCAAACATTCATCTTGACCATAAGTCACTAGCAATACTATTAGCAATATATAAACATCTCATACTATTATTAAACATCACCTTATCACATAATAATATCAAGAAGCACAAATCACAATTTACGAACCTAGGGCATAATTCCCAAAAGTAAGCAGAATGACCTTTATTCACTTAAAAATTCATAATAATTTCATATTAACTCCAAATCAGTCAAAACTAGTGGCATTAGAAACTAGACTCAAAAATAAAGAATTTGATATATTACACACATATTTTCACAATAATTACATGAAGAAAAAGTCCTCAAAATTCAATCTAAATTTTGGGTTTATGTAAAACTATACAGCTTTCAAGGTCAACTTTGAAAAATCATAACTATTTAAAGAAAACTTTGATTCAAGCAATTCAAAAGCCAAATGAAAGCTTAATATGTCTAGTATTTGGAAAAAAATATAAGAAAAATATAAACAAGAACAGAATTAAAACTTACTGAAACATGATAGCTGTTAGGTGTTTGCATGAAAAGTAGACTTAAGGCATCAAGAAAATTCAATACCAAATTTATAACCCTATAAAATCTCAATTAAAATTGTAAGCACATAATTAACATGATATTAATTGATAATAAAAATATAACCATAAAGATCTACATATCAAAATATGAAAATATATAATATCTCCAATCTAGGTTTAAACAAAAGGTTAATCAGAACAACCAAATCATCAACTCTTTTAAATCACCAATTGACATGAAATACATACAATAAAAGAATCTTTGTGATGATAATTATAATTCTAATACTAACATAATACGCCAAAACTATAACATATCTAAAAATTAGCTTCAAATAAACTTTCAACAATTCAAACATGCATCAGAATTCAGAGACCAAACAAACTCTAATTACCTAAAGCAGTGAGCAACACACGATCACAAAATTCCAATAATTAAAATAAAATTACTTTAACCCTAAAATTTTTCTAACAACCTAATAACATATATATACAGTACCACAAAAAGTCTCATTAGCAAATAAAATTATTTAGCTATACAAATAGGTCACAAAAATAAGAAGTACCGAATTCATTGAATAGACAGCCATAAAAACCTATCTTAAAGAAAATTTAAGAACTCATAAAATATTCATCAAATAGCCACGAATTTTCCAAATCACAACTTAATATATGCATGAATATCTCTGTAAAATTTTGTTCAAATCAAAGATCGTTTTCCTTTAAACATGAACTATACTTTTGTGCAAAATACCGATCAACAACAGTTTGGTCATGAGTGGCAGAGAATGAAAATTTAATATCTCAGCATAAAAAATTCCAAATAAAGTGAAATTTTTACAAATATCACATAACACATACATAAACATCATACTAAAATTTTAGAGCAAACAAAAATTCGTAGACAAAGTTATGGGGGTCAGATTACAAAGGAAACAAAATTTCAGCAATAGTCTAGAACGAGTTTCTTACCTCTAAAACAATTCTTCTCGATTCTCTTGAATTTATCTAAGTGAAAACCCAATATTTCATTCAATTGTTTGCAGAAAAATAAGCGAGAGAAGGGAAGAAAACATGGAGAAGAAAGAGAGAGTGTCTAAGAAAATTTTAAAGAGGGAGAATTTTCTTTGGCTAGAAATTTAGAGAATGAAGACTTTGGTGGCTTAGAGGTATATTTATAGGTTTATAGGAGAGAAGGGATTAGATAAGTGTAGAAAATCCTAATCTTAATCTAATTCAATTTTTCCTTTTTTTTCCTCTTTCCATGGCTTGTGCCATTTCTTTCTTTTCCTTATTGCATGATTACGTTAAACATAATCATTTATATATATACTTTAATATATAATATAATATAATATAATAATGTAATATAAATATATTATATTATAATATAATATAAAATAATTATAATACATAATTACTTATATACAGCAATAATATTTACTTCCATAAGCTCAAAAATATTAATTTTCACATTATTCTCTTGGACATTTTATATTATCCAATTACTTAATGCCATTATCATAAAAATACTACATATGTAATTATCATAGCATCATTAATATTATAAAAATAAGAAAATATGCAATAAAATTCATGTCATCATTAAGAATATAACTATAGGCATACATAACCCTAGAGCATTATAAATTTAGGGCAAGTTAAAACTCTAAAAAAAAATAAATATTTTTAAGCTTATTATTACTTTTGACATGAACATCCTGAACACATTGATCCCACAAACCCGTCACCTATGACATTACTAAATAAAAAGTTATTTACTTAAATAAATAATAATAGCAGTAAAATATCACATTCTAACATTAAATTAACATAAGTGTTCATAGAAGAAACTACGGGTGTTACAAAATGCAACCTAGGGTTTAGGGATTGACTGCTATAGTAGGCAAAAATGGCACTATAGCAGTTGTTTGGTTTTGGCTGGGGCATTGTAGTGGACATAATTTGCACAGCAATCTATATCTGAGGCTGCTTTTGTTTTTAGCACTACAGCAAACCCTTTCTATGCTGCAATGCCCATAGCTGCTCAAGGATTTCTTTTTCTTCCTCCGAAGTTCATCTTTTTCCTTCTTTTTTTTTTTTTGCTTCCTCTTGAATTGAACCTACATAAAAAAAATAAAATAAAATAAAACACTAACAAAATTCTCAAAATCCCATAAAATACCTATGGAGATAAATTGATAAAACCAAGTTATCAATGGGAATTCTTCTCCACCAACTAAAGGCAAGAACAAGAAGAAGAAGAGGAAGAGGAACCTAAAGAAGCTTAAGTGCCTCTTCTAAGGGAAGGTCAGATATATGAAAAAGAATTGAAAGAATTTCCTAGCTAAATGAGGTAAGTGTGAAATTCTAGTTATTGAAACATGTTTAGTTAAAGAATAAAGTGACACTAAGGTTATTGATTCTAGATCCACTAATCATGTTTGTATTTCACTATAAAGGTTCAAGGAAACAAGAAATCTACTAAATGAGCACTTCACATTGTGGATGGGTGATGGGATATATAGTGTTGGTTGAAACAATAGGTGATGTCCTTTATTTTGATAGCTATAGAATCTAGTTTTGTGAGATTATTTTTATATTCCTAAACTTAAAAGGAATTTAATTTCTTTTGCTTGTTTATTTAACAATTCTTATTCAGTTTATTTTAATAATAAAATGGTGATTTGTAAGAAAAAATCTTTTATCTGTAGTGGATGGATGCAAATCAATTTATATTTTTTCAAACTTAAGTTGGACTCACAATTGAACACTGAGATTAATGATAACTCTAAAGGGCTTAAATCCTCTCGTTTTAATAAGATATATCTTTGGCACTTGTGATTAATTCATATTAGCCTGGTTAGGATTCAAAAGATGGTAAAGAATGAACCTTTAAACCATTTTGAGTTGAATCTTTACCACAATATGAATCTTATTTGAAGGGGAAAATGACCAAAAGACCATTCAGGTCTAAAGACAATTGAGTCGAAGGAGTCCTCAAACTTATGTATAGCAATGTTTATGGTCCCATGAACATCAAGGCATAGGGAGGGCATAAGTATTTTGTTACCTTTATTGAAGACTACTCGAGATGTAGGTACGTTTATCTCATGCATCGTAAGAATGAAACTTTTGATAAGTTCAAAGAGTTTTGAGCAAAAATAGGGAAGTAATTAGGTATACAAATAAAGGCTCTTCAATCCGATTTGAGGTGGAGAGTACCTCTATGATTAGTTCTTACGACACTTAGTAGAGAATTGGATTTCATCTCATTTGACTGTGTCTAGAACTCTACAATAGAAAGGCATGGCTAAAAGAAGAAATAGGACCTTGTTAGACATGATAAGGTCCATAATGAGTCGAATATTATGCCCTATAATTTTGGGAATATGCCCTATAAGTCACATGTTATATTTTGAACAATTTGCCTTCAAAATCAATTCCTAAAACTCCTCACAAGTTGTGGATGGGTAGGAAGACATTCTTAAACTACATTCATATATAGAGATGTCTTATTCATGTTCTTGATCAGGAAGCGAACAAGTTCAAAGTATGTTCAAAGGTTTGTGCTTTGTGAGACATCCAAAAGGGACAAAGGTGGTTATTTCTATAACCTAAAAGAAAATAAAGTCGTGATTTCAACAAATGCAGCTTTCCTTAAGGAAAGATACATGAACATCTTTAAACCTTGTAGTAGAGTGGTACTAGAGGACATGGTGAGTAATATGTTCTATTCGGTGGTTCCGGTGGAGACCGATCCACTTAATGTGGAAAAACTAGCCGAACAACAACCTAAAGAGCTTTACCATTGTGGGAGGATCGGGCGTCAACCCAAGAAGTATATGCTTAATGGTAAAGCCTACTTGGCTGAACTACTTGAACATGACATGGATTTTTACACTTACAAAGAGGCCATAGAAGATGTTGATGCAAAACTTTAGATAGAAGCTATAAACACTGAGATGAAATCTATAGATAGTAATCAAGTTTGGGAGCTTATAGACCTTCCTTAAAGGGTATAACCTATAGGGTGTAAGTGGGTTTATAAAAGAAAGAGAGGATTAGATAGGAAAGGTGAAATCTATAAGATTAGATTCGTAGCAAAGGGATGCACGCAAAAGGAAGGAATTGAGTCCAGGAAAACCCTTTCGCCTGTAGCCACGCTTCAGTCCATTCACATTCTCTTGTCTATTGTCATTGCTCTTGATTATGAGACATAGTAAATGGATGTTAAGATGACATTCTTGAATGGCCATCTTGATGAGACTACATATATGGTACAACCAAATGGGTTCAAAGTTAAAGGTTAAGAGAATAAAATTTGCAATTTGCTAAATGATATTTATAGACTTAAGCAAGCTTCCTACTCTTGGAACATAAGATTTGACCAAGTAGTCAAGACTTATGGGTATGAACATAATATGGATGAACCTTGTATTCATAAACATATTACGAATAAGAAGATAGATTTTTTACTGCTCTATATAAATGACAGCCTACTTATTAGCAATGACGTTGGGTCTTTATCATCAATCAAACTCTAGTTGACTAAGTAGCTTGACATGAAGGTCTTAGATAAGGCTAATTATATTTTGGGCATCCAAATCTTTCAAGATAGGAAGAACAAAATGATAGGTTTATCCTAAGCCTCATAAATAGACAAAATTTTGGGGAAGTTTTCACAGTAAAATTCTAAGAAAAATGGGCAACCTTCTAGTTTTGTAATTACACTTTTTAAGAAAGATTGTCCATAGATAGATGAGGAAAGAGAATACATGAAGAAAGTGCCTTATGCTTTGACAGTGGATAGTCTCATGTATGCAATGCTTTGCACACGAGTTGACATATGTTATACGGGCTAAATAGTAAGTCGATATCCACCAAATCTAGGAACGAACCATTGTGTTGCTATCACATATATTTTCAAGTACCTGAGGACTAGAAGTTATATACTAGTGTATTTCGGTGATGACCTAACACCTCGTGGACATATTGATTCAGATTTTGAGACCTACTTGAATTTGAGGAAATCTAATTTTGGATCTGTATTTACTCTTGGTGGAGGTGCTATTGTTTGGAGAATGTCGAGCAAGGTTGCACTACTGAATTAACAATAAAGGCCGAGCATATGGCTGCTAGTGATGCTCCAAAAAAAAGTAGTGTGGCTCCACAAGTTCCATGGGGATCTTGAGGTAGTTCCTGTTATGGATAAGCCAATTACATTGTATTGTTATAATAGTGTAGCGATAGCTAATACCAAGGAATCAAGATATCATACAATAGCACATATACTAGAAGTTTCACGTGATGGTAGTTCCTAACGGACTACCAATTTAAAACCTTACTTTAATCAGTCGTTATTGAGCTTAATATAAAGTAAGGACCATTCCCGCAAAAGATTGATCTTAACTAATTAATTATTAATTCTCTTATATAAGGGGTTTGTTTAAATTTACTAAATTGTAAAAATTAAATAAAATAAGGAAAGTAAATAAATAAAATTGAGCAAAAGTCACAAAATTGTAAACAATGATGATAAAACTAGTTAAGTAATCAATCTTGACCACTAGATAGTGGAATTATGATGAATGCATTATATTATCTCCAATTTCTTATAAAAACCACAAACTATAAATAATAATAAGTTTTGTTATCTCAATCTCTCATTACTTAATCATTAAGCAAAATTATTTCTTCACTTAATCCCTTTCCCTCAAACAACCTAGAATAAGCTCCCTAAGTTCAAATCAAGGAAGCATTAAAATAAGAGAGATAGATTAATCTATATAACAAACACATAAGCTTGGATTTTCAACCTAGGTTACATTCTTCACCGTAATTAGCAAAAACCTCTCCTAATTATCAATCGTAATTCGCTACAAGAGTTAGAAAATCAATACAATTATGGATCAAGAATTCCTAATCTAGCAATAGATAATTTTTATGCATAAATGGTTGTACACACAATTGAAACAATAAAATAATTATAAGCAATTAAATTGGAAGAAAATAAACGTTCTATTGAGAAATTTGAAAATAATATCAAAGCCTAATGTAGGTCTCATGGGAGCACTGAGTTAACCTTTCTTTTAAAATATCGTAGTTAATAAGTGTAGTAGTGAGTAAGGATCGTTCCTGAAAATGATTGGGTCTAGTTAATTAGTTATCAACTCTAAACCTAAGACACATTAAAATTAAATAAAAGATGAGGTTTTTGAATTAATTATCTAAACTATGAAATAAAAGAAAATGCAAGAAAATAAAATAAAAGCAAAACAAAATAAAACAACGATGATAAAACTGGTTAAAGGGTCATTCGCAACCACTAAACAATAACTATACAATTAATTATAGAATTATTCCTAACTAACTATCTACCAACTGTAGATAGCAACAAGCTCGACTATCTCAATCTTTTGTTAATTTGTAGATTTAATAAGACAAGCTATCTATTAAGCCCCTTTCTAGTAAATAACCTAAAATGAGCTTTCTAGATTTAATCTAACAGAAGCATTACATTGAGAAAGATAAATTGATCAAGGCAACAATCATGTAAGCTCAAATTATTTAACCTAGGTTATGCTCCACATGCAATCATATGAATAGTTAACCATATTCAATGACGACAATTAGCTAATAATGATTAGAATAATAAGACAATTATGGATCAAGCATTCTAATCTAGCAATAGAATATTTTTCAAGACCTATTTAGTTGTGTATCTAAACAAAATAAGAAAATAATTGTGCAAATTTAAAAAGAAGAATATAAACAATCTCAAATGGAAAACCAAAAAATAATTCTATAAATTAATCATATGATCAAGTATGGAGTTTTGAAATCCCCTTTAACCATAACAAAACTAAAATAACATAATTAAAAAGATAATAAAATCTAAAGGAAAGAGAGAAGGAAAGATGGAACTAGAAGGGTCATCAAAGAATCTCTACGCAGACGATCGTCTTCGAAGCCACCACTTGATTCTCCACTTTTTCTTCTTCTTCTTCTTCTTCTTCTTCTTCTTCTTCTTTATCTCCTTAAGACGGCTAGAAAAAGCTAAGGAAAAACTCTATTAATTATGTTTTTCTTCTTCTTTATCTTCTTAAGATAGCTAAAAAAGCTAAGGAAAAACTCTATTAATTATGTTTCTAAAGTGGGATTTATAGGCTTAGTAATTTAGGGTTAAAAAGGGGAAACTTTAAGCTCAAATGAGTCAAAGCTTGAAGCAAAAATAGTAGGATGCAAGGAGGCATACTTCCTCACTCATGGAACACAACGTCGGATTGCCTAGGGGTGCACGTAGCTACATGGAATGCTTGCTCGCAGCCATGTGGTTTAAATGATTTGCACGTGGCCACAATAAATGATTCTCATGGTTGCGCCTGGCCTCTATGCTATGGCATGTCCATGGGCCTTCTTCTCGCTGGGTGAGGCCTTGGGGTTGCTAATGGTTTGCACTTTTCCATTGTTTTTGGCCCATTTCTCACTCGATTTGCTTCTGACAACTCCTAATGGACTGTAAATAAAAATATATAACTCTTTATATCAAATTACCTATGAAACATAACAACCATAATTAAAACATAAAATACTCAAAATAAGCAAAAGATTAATGGGGAAAATTAATTAAAAAATAATATCAAATTGTGTACTTTTCACATTCAATCAATAAACCACATCTAGGACTTTGACATCACCTTTAACTAAGAGAAAATTAAGCTAATATATTTATGAAATTAAATAATGAAAAATAAATTAACATCATTCTCTATGGTGCCCATAATTGGGTGTTACAATTGTGGTATCAGAGCAGTTTTCATTTCCAATGCGCTTTGCCATATGTTACTTTTAAGTCCTCCAAGTAAGTATAGAAATTATTAACCTTCTGATATATAGATGTTAAGTTATACTTCCTATGATTATATTGTAATTATCTTACTAGTCGATGAAACCTCGACTTATGTTATTCGTAGAAAGATGCAATCTTTGTCTCATTATTTATACATAACAGAATAGTTGATAATTAAGAAGTTTTGTGACCAGAGATAAATTATATAATTATATTATTTTTCTTGGAGAATAAGTTTATGGAGGAGTGGATGAATAACGTGTAGCTCAAAAAGAAGTGTAATGATATGCATTTTTAATGAACAAGTTTGAGAATTATGCAAGGTTAATAAAATGATTTTGTAAAGCCATATGTGAGATCTCTGTACTAATTTTTTAAGTGAAGGATATTTTGAAAATGTGCATGTTATCAATAGGATTGCAATATGAATTTTTGAGGCTTAGTGAGAATTGATTTTGGGAGAAAATTATTTGTGATAATATTTTAGCAAATTAAATGATCCATAACATGATATAACAGAGATCGCACACAGTAGTTCTTTTTATGGATGACTTTTAAATTAGTAGAGACTTCAATAAAGTATTCTAAAATTATTAATCTAGAAGACTAGAGATTAAATATGAGATTATTATTTTCTTTTAGAGGACATTGGTTGAGAAAATTATGGAACGAGGTGATAGAGTAAGCCTAAAATTTTTATAATGATACATGATATTTCAAAAGCAATGTTTAATATTCAGTTGTGAAAATTGTAGAAAAGAAAGTCAAGCTTCAAGTATGATGTATTTTCCTTGTTATAAATAGGATTGGTTATTTCATGAATGAGGGGATGTACTAGTAAATTTATTAGAGTGCATGATTTTTATTTTTTTTGTGTATCTTGAAGTTAAATCTAAATATTTTAAAATCATTTGTATATTTTGGAGTTAAGAGTTCCTAGAGAACAATTCTCTTTTACCATGTTATTAAAGACAAGTATACATACATGAAATGTGAGATACAAAGAAAAGAGATAATTAATGTTGCACTTAGATTTACACTTTTATGAAGGACGATAGACAAAGAGGCAAGAAAAGATTTTAAACATTGCATATGATATTGTTAGTTGGATGTATGATGACTTTAATTAGACATCATTTTTGAAGAAATTGTTATGTGAAAAGAAAGAATGTTAAAAAAAAAAGGATTAGCAATTTCTCTACATATTTCAAGGACAAAACCCTTAGAAGGAGGGAAGGATGTGAAACCATAAATTTTTACACAACATTTTTTATATTCATATGCTATGGACGTACATTTTAGGTCCATGTTCTTTTTCCCAAAAAGAAAGAATAAGAAGTTTGAGGGAATATAATTTACAGGGATAAGCCGACTAAGTCTTTGGTTGAAAAGGAAGATGTCAGAGAATGAAGACATTATTCTAGTCAAAGAGTTATTAGGAAATCAAAAGGTTAAAGAAGCAACATGGAAGAGAGATATGAGATTAGGACCAAGACTTTGAGAAATAAGGAAAGCGCATTAGTTAAAGTCTTATAGCGTAACCAAAAAGAGGAGGAGGCTATGTGAAGCCTACTATCCATAGTTATTTTAAGTTTCGAGGACAAAGCTCTTATAAGATGGGGAGAGTTGTAATGCCGCCATTTTCTTCTATAGATAATTACATAAATTTAGCTTTAGAACATGATATTTTACATGCTATTTATCATTTATGCTAAGTGAATTAATATTTTATTTAGTAATGTCGCAGGTGATGATCATGTGAGATCAATGTGCTTGGGTTGTTCATGCCAAAAATGATGATAACAAAAAGTATTTATTGTTTTTTTTTTTAATTTCAACTTGCTCTTAATTTATAATCTTTATAATACTTTAGAGTTATATATGCCCTAAAGTTATATTCTTGACCATGACATAAATTTTATTGCATATTTTCTTATTTTATAATATTTATGATGTGATGATAATTACATGTGTAACATTTTTATTATGACATTCAAAAACTAGATAATATAAAGTGTCCAAAAGAATAATGTGTAAATTAAATTTTTTTGGGGTCAAAGGAGCAAACATTATTGTTGTATATAAATAATTATGTATTATATTATGTTATTGTATTATATCATATTATATATATGTTATATGCAAACGGAATTTGTCATATATGGTAATATTATAATATATATATATTATATGGATATATATTTATTTACTGTGTTTAGAAAAAAAAAAAGGAAAAGAGATAAAAAATTGGAAACCTAACTAAACTAGGACTAGGGTTACTTATGTCTATAAATATGTGGCTTCAAGCACACATATTATTCCTATCTCTTTTTCTTGCCTCCATCTTTTGTCATATTCTTCTATGCTTTTATGCTATCTTGTTTTCCTTAAACCTCACATATCATTAGTTTGGATTTTGTTTTCTTCAAGATTTTCTCTCTCAAATCTCTTTCAAGGAATTCAAAAACAAAAGGTATAAATTTGTTTATGTGTATGATGTCTTAGTTTTGTTAATGAATATATTTATAGTTATGAGTGCTTGGTATGATTAGAGTTTAAAATTTAGAGTATGTTATTTATATGCTAAGCATGTCATATAAAAATTTTAGAAGCATATCATGCATATCTGATTTTATAAAAATGTTTGAATGAAAAGTGTTATATTAACTTTGAATTCAAATGTGTGTTCTAAATTATTTCAAATTTATTTGGAGCTGAATTTCAGATATGTTAGGATTTTGTGTGTTTATTATGTGTACTATTCTTTATAAATTATTTTATGACATAAATGATTTGATCCATAATTTTTACGTAGGACTTTCACTGCCTAGGCTTTGTTGATAGATTTTATAGTATTGATTGTGTGATTTATATAAATTAACAGATGAAATTTTTATGGTTAAAGAAAAATCTAAGTGCTATATATGTGTTAACTTTATTCTTACAAATTGTCATGCTCTGAATGTGTATGCATGTATGTTTGTATGAAAAATAAATTATTTTGTCTATTACTTTGATTATAACAATACTACTTTATGGTCGAAAGTATTTATGTTCATATGATATCATGAAATTTCATGAAAGTAAGGTTTTGTTGTTGGAGTGTGATAACAAAATTCTAGAGTTTTTGGTTTATGGGTAAGGTGGCTGGTAACATTTTGAAATCAAATGATTTTATTTTGCTAGGATTTTTTGGATATGATGTGTATATATATGTTAGGAATGTATGGGATTTTTTATAAATTTTCGTTCAAAATATTTTTAGGGTTATGATTTCAATTGAACACTGCTCACAAAATTTTAATTTCTGGCAGATTTGTATTTGTGTTTTGTATAGTTTGTTTTATGAGGCAAAAAGTGCCTTTTAATTCTTAAAAAAATTATGAATCATTGTTCATATATTAACTAAATGTCTATAGAGTCTTAGCTTCATATCCTTATTTTGTTTTAAGATAAAATTCGTTGACTGACGAGTACTCAGTGGTTATAAATGTCTACCTGATATGCTCTATGTAATTCATGAGATGATAAATCATATTTTTAAATATGCTTTGCATGTTTTATTATTTTTTAACTTATATTTATATGTTAACGATGTCACATAAAAATTTCAAGAGCATATCATACATATTTGATTTTATAAAAAAGTTTGAATAGAACATATTTGCTGTCTAGCATATCTGATGTTAATATTAACTCTAAATTTGAATGTGTGTTTTGAGTTACTCTGAATTTATTTGAAGCTGAATTTTGGATATTTTATTATTTTATGTGTCTATTATGGTATTGAATATGTGATTTATTTTAATTATCAAATGAAATTTTTATGCCAAAAGAAAAATTTGAGCATTATATATATATGTTAACTTTATTCTTGAAAATTTCCATGCTCTAATTGAGTGTGAATTGAAAGATACAGGGTTATAAGTCCTTAAAGGTTAGGTAGTTTTTATTATTGGCAGATTTACTTGAACATTTTAAAAATTAGAAAAAGATATTTTGGATTAATATTTTCAAGAGATGAAAATTTGAGTGATGTTTATATATGGTAGCTATGTTATGGAATAATTCTTACACTTTATTTATGCTTGTAAGTTGAGATTGATTTCTCCAAGTCATTAAAGGTCAAGTTTTCTATCTTTATGTTTCTTGACTTTAAGTGCATTTTTGTGACTCAAAGATGCATTGTTTTGTGAAGAATGATATATAATGATGTAATATGATATTAAATGATATCATGAAGAGGAATATTAATTTTATGTATTATATAAATGATTGACATGAACACTCCAAAAGGCAAACACACCAAGAACCACGGCTATGTCACCCAAGTTAAGGTTTAGTAAACAAGCAAGACAAGTAAATATATTCTCACCTGAAACATGATAAAATTTATGAAAATGCTAAACAATGTTTATAAGTAAAGGTTTGTGATCTAATATTCTTATTTCAAGACTTCTTTATATGAATTTTCCTAAGGATGTTTTTATGTTAATTTTTTTATGGTTTATGACAATTTTTCAAAGAAAGTTTATATATATATGTATCACTTAATTAAGCGTTGCATACCCCATGTTTATGTTTATGTTTATGATGTCCCAAAGGTTAGACTTGTCATGTTTGGTTTGGGACTAGCTACCCCACTCCTCTCATGACGGCGTGCCTATGATGTTTACATTTATGGTGCAACACTTGAGCCCCCAAAGATAAAATGAATAATATTTTAATATGGAAGTTTAAATGAAAAGATATGTTCTATATAAACTTGTGCCTCATGCACTACTATGATTATGATTACGATATCATGTAATGATTTTCATGAAATGTTTTATGTTGTTAGATAAGAAGTGTACTTACTAAGCTTATGCTTACTTAGTTTTATATTATGTTGCAGACAAAGGTAAAAGGCATGTGGAATAGGTGGAGGACAGAGATGGGCATGTGCGCTAGGACTGTTGAATTGGAAACGGAACCATGCCATGAAAAGAATTAATGATTCAATCAATGATTTTATTATTAATGATATTTTCTACATTGATTTTGAATCAAGACTTGCTTTATTTTTTATAGACTTTGAGATCGTTTAATATTTCTTTAATGTGGTTTCTTGAGGACTATGCCATGTTTCTTTATTTTGATATGGTTAAATTATTTGGACATATAAGTATTTTTTTCGAGAGACTTAAACATTGTTTGAAGTTTTGTGTGTCTATAATTTAGTAAATGATTGTATATGTAAACTAACTATTTCTATAGGTAATCGATTAGCCGAACACTATAGGTGTTTCGTTGGGCTAATCGAGGTAAGAGAAGCAAATATGGTAAGTAGTTTTAAAAACAAGAATTTATGCATGTCTTTCCTAAGATATTTGTTTAAGTGTAAGTATTTTATTTGAATTATTATCTTGAAATATTAATATTAATAGTAAAAGTAACAATTATTGTGACATCTATAAGGGGGCGTTACACCTTGCACCTTCTTTTACTTTTCATTTACAAAAAAACCTTTTCAGCTATACAAGCTATCCCATATAGCTCTTGAAATTATTCTAAACACTTTTCAAAGCCATAAACAAAGCCTTCTTCAAAACCGAAGGATAAATCAGTAAGTTTTATGTTGTGATCGCTGGAATCGTATGGGAGTCGTAATGGTACTTTGGCCATCTCATGAAGACCATTTTTCTACGTATTTTCATACAAAGTCTTAGTATGATATTATTGATTGATTTTATATGGTTTAATGTTTGGTTTTGTTAAGAAATAAATTTTTATAAGATTATTGCTCTAAAACTCGTTTTTGGGACGAAAATCCATAGTTTGAGATTTTTCGGGAAACATAGAAAAGAGATTTTATGAAAACTATTTTTGGGTGTTCTTCATATATATGTTAAAGATGTCTCATAAATATTTAGGGTTCAAATACACAATTATTGTTTGTCTAGAAATTTGTCTTTATGAAGTGTCATTTTTGCAAAACTTATATTGATTTCAACTATGACTGTTTATTTGAGGATGTTCTAGGATGTGTTTAAAGTCAAAAATTGGCATCAATGTTTGTTTATGTGTTTGGCTATTGTATGTAAAATTTGGCTTTCATGTGAACATTAGATTTTAAGTTCTAAATCAACAAATGTCCATCATTTGGCTATTATTGCTGATTTCTAGCCATGTTTTCTATGTTTATGAAATTAGAAAGAAATATTTATGTTTATCCAAATGACATAAAATGAAATCTGGTTACATTTATAGATGTCTAGTATCTTGTGATAAAATTTCAGAGTAAATGGAATTGTTTATGATGTGATTAAACTCTTTGATTCTTGATTGATCATGGTGTATTCCAAAAACAGTTTTGTATAGTGATTTCTAGAATGTAAAACAAATGGTTATATAGCTCTAAATGCTATGCTTTCGGTGTCATTCTAATTTTATGTGATTTTACAAAATTCATTGATCGCTGACTGCCCATAGTATTATTTCAATAGCAGTATTGTGATTTGTAAAATATGAAACTGGTACTTCTAGTAATTGGAAATTTATGAAATTAAATATACTAATAGTTTTGGATGTTTTTGGTAATTTGTATAACAATTTAATCACCATTTGCATTTTGTGTGATTTTTAAAAATTTATGGACTGCTAACTGCCTGAGTTGTTTTTTTTCAAAAACGGTGTGGTGTATTAGAAAATATGAAAATGGTACTTGCATTGATCCAAAAGTTATGAAATTTAATCTAGTGATATATTTAGATATCTATTATATTGTGTTTGTGTGATTTTAGAAAATTCAAAGATTGGTTGCTGCCGTGGTCTTTTTCCAGCAACATTGTTATCATTTGTAAAATATGAAAAATATACTTATAGTTGTTCAAGTTTCATGAAATTAAATCTGGTGATGCTTGTAGATGTCTAGTATATTATGTTTATAAAATTTATTGATTGACCCCTACTCGTGATAGTATCGTGAATTTGCTTAACTTGAATTTTGTATATAAATATTGTTTTGAGATTATTGCAATATGATTGAAAACCTTAATTCACAATATGATTAACATCATTCCAAAGTTTAAAAGAAAGAAGGCAAAAAATGAAACTCATTATTGCTTTTGAAGAATTATTCATGCAAGCAATCCCCCTTAAACTTCCAATGAAAAATCTTCTCTCACCTCTTTCTATTTTCTCTCCAAAGGGTGGTTGAAATATGAGGATAAAAACTAATATAATTTGTGTTCAAAGTGAGTATTTATAGGTCTTAGTCTTGAGAGTTGAAAGGAAACAAAAGGTCAATTTTTAGTCATGCACGAAGCCATTAGGCAAGGGACATACAGAGGCAAGTAGTTTGGGGCTCGGTCGCATGCAGATAGAACATCTCATGCCAGACTCACTAGATGCATATGGGATCGAGCATGGAGTTGCATGGCTGTGCAGATGCTTAAGCATCAGGCCTATGGATTTGATTTCCATACAAGGGGGTAGGCTTTCATGTGTGTGTTTGTGGAGGGGTGCATTGGAGGCTGTTGGGCATAGCTGTAGGGAGTTTCTTCATGATCGTGACTATTAGAGATGTATGCCCTAAGGAGTAAAGATGTAATATATTATTGGAGACATTTTTATCAATAAAGAGCTTATTGATTATTCATATACAAAATTGTTGTCCTCTTTATGTTTATATTTGTTGAATGTATGATAAGCAAACAAAAGTCTGAGACTGTCGGTCTAAGCCTTTAGAATCTAGCATATGATGGATAGATAATGCCGAAGACATGATTCATGCAAAGATCCGCAATCAAGGGAATAAAGTTGGATGCTTTATTCATGCAAAGATTGTTATGTTGTTTATATCTCTAACGGGAGATATTTTTTCTTGACCATCAGAGGTGGACTCCAAGAATAGAAACATTGGTGCATTATCATAGGTGACAATGCATTGGATCGAGACATAAAGTGTAATTGACTTAGATTAATAATTCTGTCCTGATAAATGAATTCACATTAGACAATCGTAAGTGTTGTATCTTAATCTTGAGATAAATAGTGAGCCTGTTGTCTTGACTTATGTCTTATGATGTACCAAAGGGTGACATCCATATTTAATGATGGTACGTATACTAGTATGTTGGAGACATGACTTTTAATAATGTAGACTTGTTATTCATAGATACGAAATCCATAGCTCCTTTTTAAGAGTCGATGATATCCTCTTATATGCATGATCCTGTAATTAGAAGACTGGAGCACTCAATCATTTGGATACATAGGTGTAACCAAATGGTATACTGTCTTTGGATGGTAAGTTTTTCTATGGTGACACAATGGAACGTAAGAGAAAAATAATTAGGAAGGTAAGACAAAATTTATCCTTAAGCCGATTATGGATATCCTATGGGGACACAATACATTATAATATATCATGGAGACTTAGCTATTTAGGCTTTGTACTTCTATATAGTTCGAGAGTATAGCTCTAAGCTTTTAGTAGAGTAGCATTAGGGTTGATAAGTATGAAATGTATATCTAGGATATTGCGTTTCATAATTATCGAGACCTTGAACTATATAGGTCTATAAGGTCCCTTTTGCTAGCTAATAATAAATCCTATAACGATATGTCATGCTTTTCTAATAAATTGGTGACTTATTTTAAATTATCAAATTGGCTAAAATTCGATAGGATTAGATAATTCATGTCTTTTATCGGTTGAATTAATTTTGTAAAAATTAATCAATATAAATTTGTGAATTATCAGGAATATTTATTTTCCTAGAGATTATCTATATATTGTTGTTTTAATCAGATAACTTCTCTATTAGGTTATTTGAGTTAAAATTGAGGCTTTATCCTAAGAATCTAGGGTGGACAATACAAGATTCATAGGGATCATTTATCGTAAGTTCGGCAGGTCGATCTTCAAGTTTGTCTTGCCGATGGAGTAAGTTCAGCAAGCTGATCTGCCCAATTTGGTCTACCAATTGAACGATAATCTGATCATGTGTTTTTTGTGATTTTATTAGACATTGATCTAGATTCAAATTTTTGAGGCCTTATCTAATAAGGACCAACCTGAGGACGAACTCTATGAATAGGAAGTGAGACTCATAAGTTATTTAGATTAGTTGAGTAATCTAGAGTGAGGACTTTGTCTGTGAGTCCCTGAAACTCCCCTAAGAGCTATTATTCACAAATCATGAACCTTAGTTCTAGGTTTTTCTCAATTGGTTGGAAGGAGAGTCACCAAGAAAGAGCTCCACATGCACATCCATTGTGGATAGAGAGTAGTAAAGAAGACTAGTTAGTTAAGGCTCTTCTAGAACTCCCTTATGTTCATCCATTATAGGAGCTCTTCGACATACGAGGTTAGTAAGATCTAGCTAATTTATTCATATAGCATGTCAAACTTGTGTTTTAGAAAATACTCTAGTATAAAAGTTTTTAAATTTTTGCCGCATACAACTTTTCTAACAATTGGTATTAGAGACAGGTTTTTACATCAATTTATGAGTTTGTGATCATGCTATATGTAAAAATTATGTGATCTTGATCTCTCCTATGCTTGAATTTAATTTTTTAGAGGGTTGGCACTTTAGGGTTTCTATATATTTATATGTTGTCATGAATTATATGGTGAATGTTTATTGATTAATTATGGTTAATTAAATTATTATTTAATTATTAATTTGTGCCGATTATGGTTCTTTAGAGATTAGAATGTGTATCTAGGCTTTTTATGTAATTAGATGGCGGTCTATCATCACTATATAGGAATTATTATTTAATTTTAAATTTGTAAGAATTATGCAATTAAATAATCATTTGGAAAAGATAGATCTACAAGACAGATCGAGAAGATGGATGATAGTGTTCCACAGGTATTTCTTAAGTCTCTAATTTTATGTTTTTGAATTGTTGAAAATAAAATTAAAAAACTGCATAAAAGTGTATTTTTTGAAAAACATGATTTTTGCTCTGTCGGCAGGCCGATGGTCGTAGACCGGCAAGCCAAACCTCTAGGATCAGTAGGCCACCCGTGGGGCAGAATTCTGATAGCTCAGCGGCAGGCCAAACTTTTAAGTTCGGTAGGCTATCAGTCAAGACCAGTAGGCCGATTGCAAAAATTGGCATGCGACAGAGAGCTATGAATTTTTGGAAAAGGTGAGTTTTTCACTATATTTTTTATTTTATTTTTGAAACAATTTTGAGAAACATTAAATTTGAATATGACCGAAAATATTGGGTATTTGATCCATGCGGAATTGATCACTTGAAGATGGATAATACATGAAGAAAGATACAATTAAAAGATTCAAGGATGAAGAATCGATAATATGTTTCGATTTATCTCTTGTAATCTTTGATTTCTTTTCTCTAGGGTGGGACCATAATATTACGGCTATTTATTTTGCTTGTAGCTTTGCATGATTGCTTTGCTTGTTTGTATTATAATATGATTTGCCAAGTATGTTGATAACATGTCATATAAAATAGGGAGTGTTGCTCATTAAAAATTGTTCATGCATGTTTCTTAAAATAAAACCTTGATTTCAAAAGATTGAGTGGGAGAAGGTTTTTGAAGAGGGGACCTATGTCCTCCATCGTTGGTCCATAGTTAGCACATGGTGGTTCCGACCCCTAGGAAGGGACTTCATCATATACAGGGTTAGATCTCAGAGAGGATAAGGTATTTTTGCATGATTTGTCGTTCCACACCCCTAGGTGGTTATTATAAATCATAGATAAAATATTGAAATGATGGTTATACATTCATATAAATTTTATTATTAACCTTCTCTAGGAGCTTTGTTAATAAAATTAATGGCCAAAGAAATGATTATTAATATATGCTGGATCAAACGGGTCCTGGATGGCATATATTAATCAGGAGGGGATCTATGTTCCTACTTAGATTTGGCAAGTCTGCCCTAGGTGGCTTGTTGAATTCTAATTTGGAAATTATCGTTGTAAGGTTGTGACATTTTTAAGGTTTTAACACATAAACACATTGTATGTTTCACATGATTGTGTTATCTTACTAAATTATTATGGTATGTTTGCTTATATTTGGTATATGATTCTTTATTGTAGATTAAAAATGTCTAAAAATGCTTTATCTTCAATACTTGACAAAAACCAATTTACCAATAGGAATTTTAATGATTGGAAATGGAACCTGAACATCATCCTGTCCCTTGAGAAACTAAAATTTGTGCTGAGAACACTATGTCATCTCGAGCCTACGGGACATTCCACTAATGAGCAAATCCAAGCGTATGACTGCTGGAAGGATGATAATGATCAAGCCTGCTGTTATGTTATGGCCAACATGAATAACATGCTACAGGCTCAACTTGAAGATTATAAGACTACGAAGCAAATCTTGGATATAATCTAGAAGACATGTTTGGAGGCTAGGCCCTAACAAAGCGGCAAGGGGCTCTTCGGAAACTTCTAAACTACAAACAAAGACTAGAGACATTTGTAAAAGAGTAAATGAAGTTGGTCATGGGTTACCTCGCGGAGGCTCAAACCAATGGCGCTAACATTAATGCTGAAACTCAGATGACTATGGTATTCGAGACTCTATCTAAGGAGTTTATCTCTTTTAGAGCTACATTTAATTTAAGCAATAGAAGAGATATGACCTTGACTGAGTTGATGAAGGAATTACAAGAGTTCAAACTTCTGATCAGGGAAACTCCTGCTGGTGGAGAGGCCAACTTGGCAGCTACTTTTGGTTCCAATCCTAACCTTGGGAATGGAAAGAAGCAACGGGCCAAGAACAAGAAGTCTTCTATTCCAGCAAATGGCAAGAATAAGAAGAAGGAAAGAAGAACCTAAAGAATCTCATGTGCTTTTCTGCAGGAAGGTGGGGCACATCAAGAAGAATTGCAAGGACTTCCTTTCCTGAGAAGGTAGGTGTGATCTTCTGGTTATTAAAACTTGTTTGGTTGAGGAATTTAGTGACACTTGGGTCATAGATTCTGGAGCAACTAATCATGTTTATGTTTCTCTACAGGGGTTCAAAGAAACAAATAGTCTACTACCTGAAGACTTCACGCTTTAGATGAGCAATGGATCCTTAGTCTTAGTTAAAGCAGTAGGAGACATCCATCTTTATTTGATAATATAGGAGTTTATTTTTACGATATTGTTTTTATGCTCCTAAATTGAAAAGGAATTTAATTTTTGTACCTTGTTTATTTAAAGACTCTTATGTAGTTTCTTTTAATAATAAAGTTGTGATTTATAAAAACAAATCTTTTATTTGTAATGGATGGATGCAAAATAATCTATATTTTATCAAACATAAGATGGACTTACTATTGAACACTAAGGTTAATGATAATAACTCTAAAAGACTTAAAACTTCTCACTTTAATAAGACTTACCTTTGGCATTTATGACTAGGACATATTAACCTGAATAGGATTCAAAGGTTGGTAAGGGATGGACCTTTAAGTCACTTAAAGGTTGAATCTATATTACATTGTGAATTTTGTTTGGAGAGTAAAATGACCAAAAGACCATTTGGGTCTAAGGGTAATAGGGCCGAAGGGGCTCTAGAACTAGCGATGTTTGTAGTCCTATGAACATCTAGGCACGAGGAGGATCTGAGTACTTGATCACTTTTATTGACAATTACTCAAGGTATGGGTATGTGTACCTAATGCATCACAAAAGTAAAACTTATGACAAGTTCAGGAAGTTTCGAGCTAAAGTGGAAAAGCAATTAGGTAGACCCATAAAGGCACTTCAATCGGATCGCGGTAGAGAATACCTTTCTGATGAGTTCTTTAGACACTTTGTAGAGAATAGGATTCTATCCCATTTGATTGTGCTAGGCACACCACAGTAGAATGGCATGGCTGAGAGAAGAAATAGGACTTTGTTGGACATGGTCAAATCCATGATGAGTTATTCATCATTGCCTTTATCCTTTTGGGGATATGCACTACAAACCGCATGCTATCTTTTGAACAATGTGTCTTCAAAATCGATTCCTAAAACTCCTCACGAGTTATGGATAGAGAAAAAGACATCCTTAAACCAAATTCGCATATGGGGATGTTTGGCTCATGTCCTATTTAAGGAAACGAATAAGTTGGAGTACATTTAGAAGTTTGTGTGTTTGTAGAATATCCAAAAGGGACTAAAGAGGGTTATTTCTATAACCCAAAGGAAAATAAAGTCGTGGTTTCAACTAATGCAACTTTCTGTGAGGAAAGTTACATGGACGACTTTAAGCCTCAAAGCAAAGTGGTGCCTGAGGAGTTGGCGCGTGATTCGATCACTTTAGGAGTTTTGAATGAAACAATTCCAATCAGCGTAGAAAAACCAACCGAACCCAAACAACAACCTAAGGGGCTTTGGCGTAGTGGGAGGATCGGCCATCAACCCGAGAGGTATATATTCAATGGTGAGGCCTTCTTAGTTGAATCGATTGAACATGACAGGGATCCTTTCACTTACAAAGAAGCTATGGAGGATCTTGATTCGAAACTCTAGACAAAGGCCATGAACACAGAGATGAAGTCTATGGAGACTAATCAGGTCTGGGAGCTTATAGATCTTCCCAAATGGGTAAAACCCATAAGGTGTAAGTGGATCTATAAGAGGAATAGAGGAGTGAATGGAAAAGTCAAAACTTATAAGGCTAGACTAGTAGCTAAGGGATACATGTAGAAGGAAGGAATTGATTACGAGGAAACCTTTTCGCCTATAGCCATGCTTAAATCTATCCGCATCCTCTTGTCTATAGTTGCCGCTTTCAACTATGAGATTTGGCAAATGGATGTCAAGACAGCCTTTTTAAATGGCTGTCTTGATGAGTCCATTTATATGGAACAGCCAGATGAGTTAAAGGCTAAGGCTCAAGAGGATAAGGTTTGTAAGCTATTACAGTCAATTTAAGGACTTAAGCAAGCTTCCTATTTTTGAAACATAAGATTTCATCAGGCGATCAGACTTATAGGTTCACGCAAACTGTGGACAAACCATGTGTTTAAAAACACATTAAGGATAGGAAGGTGGTTTTTCTGCTATTCTATGTAGATGACATTCTACTAATTGGCAATGACATTGGGGCATTTGTTAGACATGTATGCTCTAAGGAGTAAAAATGTAATACGTTTTTGGAGACATTTTTATCAATAAAGAATTTATTCATTTATATATACCAAATATTGTCCTCTTTACGTTCATATTCGTTGAATGTATGATAAGCAAACAGTAGTCTGAGACTGTCAGTCTAAACCTTAAGAGTTGGGCATATGATGGGATGATTATGCGGTAGACACGACTCTTAAGGTGATGGTCTAAAATATATGATCCGCAATCGAGGGAATAAAGTTGGGCGCTTTATTCATGTAAAGATTGTTATGTTGTCTATATCCCTTTTGGGAGATGGTTTGTCTTGGCCATTGGAGTTGGACTCCGTGAATAGAAACATTGGCGCGTTGTCATAGGTGACGATGTGTTGGATCGGGACATAAAGTGAATTGATTTGGATTAATAATTCTGTCTTGTCAAATCGATTCACTTTAGACAATCATTTGTATTGTATCTTAATCCTGAGATGAATAATGGGCCCGTTGTCTCGACTTGTGTCTTTTGATGTACCAATGGGTGACTCCCACATCTTTATAGTGGCATGCATGCCGGTACGTTGGAGGCATGACTCTTGGTAGCGTAGACTTGTTATTCATAGATATGGAATCCATAGCTCCTCTTTAGGAGTAATGATATCCTCTTATATGCGTTGTCCTGTAATTGGAAAACTGGAGCGCTCAACCATTTGGATACATAGGTGTAACCGAATGGTATACTATCTTTGGATGGTAAGTTTTCTAATGGTGAGACAATGGAACGTAAGATAAAAATAATCGGGAAGGTAAGACAGAACTTGTCCTTAAGCCGATTATGGATGATCATATGGGGATGCGATACACTATGATATGTCATGGAGACTTGGCTACACGAGCTTCGTAATTCTATAAAGTTCGAGAGTGCAGCTCCAAGCTTTTAGTGGAGTAGCGTTGGAGTTGATAATTGTGAAATGTATATCTGGGATATTGGGTTTCATAATTATCATGAGCTTGAACTTTATAGGTCCATTTTGGTCCCCTTTGCTAGCTCACAAAATCCTGTAACGACACGGCGTGCTTTTCCAATAATTGGTGACTTATGTCGGATTTATCAGATTGGTTTAAAATTTATAAGAATCAAATAATTCATGTCTGTTTATCGGTTGAATTAATTATGTAAGAAATTAGTTCAAGATGAACTTGTTGAATTATGGCGTTCGGATAATTCTTGTCTGTTTATCGGTTGTTTTAATTTTGGACAATTAGAACAAGATAAACTTGTAGAATTATTGTGAATTGATTTATTTTCTTAGAGATTATCTTGATAAAGTTTGTTTTGATCAGATATCTTTTCTATTGGGCTATTTGAATCAAAACTGAGACTTTATCCTTTAGAATCTCGGGTGGAAAATAAAAGATTCGCGGAGATTTTTTCTCGGCAGTTCGGCATGCCGGATGACGTGTTCGGCCTGCCGAACTGGCCAGTTCGGCCTGCCTATCTCACAGTTCGGCATGCCGACCGCGACAGCTAAGATTACGCGTTTTTCACGCGTATCTTATCAGATATTGATCCGAACTTGATTCTATTTCGATTTTTGAGACCTGATCTGATATGGACTGACCCCAAGGACCAATAGGTATAAAAAGGGAGTGAGTCTAATGATTTACTCAGATCAATTTGAGAGATTAAGAGTGATACTCTTCTAGTGAGCATCTGAAAACTCCCTGAGAGCTTTTGTTCACAAATCACGAACACTAGCTTTGGGTTCTCTCTATTGGTTGGAAGGAGAGTCACCGGTGGAAGAGCTGTACGTGTGAGCCCACACTCACTCCGGTTGTGGATAGAGAATAGCAAAGAAGACCAGTTGGTTGAGGCTCTTCTGGAACGTTACTTCTCTACACAGGTCGCGGAGGTTCTTCAGCACACTGAGGTTAGTAAGATCTGTTTAATTTATACATATAACATGTCAAACTTGTGTTTTGGAAAATACTCTGATGAAAAATTTTTAAAAATTCCGCTGCGCACTTTGTTTCCAACAATTGGTATCAGAGCCGAGGTTTTTACATAAATTTGCAAGTTTGTGATCATGTTGTATGCATAAATTTTGTGATCTTAATCTCTCCTATGCTTGAATTAAATTTTATAGAGAGATGGCACTCTAGGTTTCTATATAATATATATGTTGTCATGGATTATATGGTGAATGTTTATTAATTAATTATGGTTGATTAAATTGTTGTTTAATTATTTATTAATTAATTAATACCGGTTATAGTTCCTTAGAGGTTAGAATGTGTATCTAGGTTTTTCATGTAATTAGATGGCGGACTATCATCTCCGTCTAGGAATTATTATTTAATTTGTAAGAATTTTGTAATTAAATAATTATTCGGAGAAGACGGAACGAGAAGTCGGATCTTGAAGATAGATGATGGCGCCTCCAGGTATTTCCTGAGTCTCTAATTTTATGTTTTTGAATTGTTGAAAATAAAATTGATGAATTGCATTAAAATTGTATTTTCTGGATTGAGGGTTTTCTGCTCAGTCGGCATGCCGGACCTCACAGTTCGGCAGGCCGAAGGTCACAGATCGGCAGGCCGGACGTACGGTCCGGCAGGCCGACAGTGGGGCAGAAATTTTGATGCTCTGCCGGCAGGCCGAACCTTCATGTTCGGCAGGCCGAACCACCATGATCGGCAGACCGATCACCCAGATCGGCCTGCCGACCGAGAGCTGCCAGGTGTCCAGAAAAGGTGCGATTTTTCCAGTGCAGTTTTAATTTTATTTTTGGGACGATTCTGAGAAACATTAAATTTGGATATGACCGGAAATATGAAGTGTTCGATTCATACGGGATTGAGGACTTGAAGATGGATATTACATGAAGAAGGATACAGCTTGAGGATTCAAGGATGAAGAATCGATAAATGTCTCGATTATTCTCTTGTAATCTTATTTTTTTCTATTCTCTAGGGTGGAACCATAATATTACGGTTATTATTATTATGCTTGTAGCTTTGCTTGATTGCTTTGCTTGTCTGCATTATAATATGATTTACCATGTATATTGATAACATGTCATATAGAATAGGGAGTGCCGCTCATATTAAAATTGTTCATGCATAATTTTAAAATAAAACCTTGACTTCAAAAGATTGAGTGGGAGAAGGTTTTCGAAGAGAGAACCTAAGGCCTCCATCGTTGGTCCATAGGAAGAACATGATGGTCCCAACCCCTAGGAAGGGATTTCTATCATGTACCAGATTGGATCTCTGAAAGGATAAGGTATTTTAGTATGATTTATGGTTGCACACCCCTAGGTGGTGATTATAAATCATGGATAAAATATTAAAACGGTGGTTATACACTCACGTTAATTTTATTATTAACCTCCCCTAGGAGCTCTGTTAATAAAATTAATGGCCAAAGAAACGATTATTAGTATATGCTGGATCATACGGGTCCTGGATGGCATATATTAATCAGGAGGGGATCCGTGTTCCTGATTGAATTTGGCATGACTCCCCTAGGAGCTTGTTGAATTCTGAGTTGGGAATTATCGTTGTAAGGTTGTGATATTTTCAAGGTTTTGACACATAAACACATTTGTATGATTTTACATGATTGTGTTATCTTACTAAATAATTATATATGTTTGCTTATGTTTGGTATATGACTCTTTATTGTAGATTGAAAATGTCTAAAAACGCTTTATCATCGATACTTGACAAAAACCAATTGACCGGTGAGAACTATAATGATTGGAAACGGAACCTGGACATCGTCCTTTCCTTTGAGAAACTGAAATATGTTCTGACAACTCCTTGTCCTCCCGAGCCTACGGGAGACTCAAGTAATGAGCAATTCCAAGCGTACGAACGCTGGAAAGATGCTAATGATCAGGCCCGCTGCTATGTTATGGCTAGCATGAATAACGTGCTGCAGGCTCAACATCAGGATTATGAGACTGCGAAGCAGATCTTGGATAATCTTGAGGACATGTTTGGAGGCCAGGCCATAACAAAGCGGCAAGGGGCGCTTCGGAAACTCTTAAACTGTAGACAGAGACCGGGGACATCTGTAAAGGAGCACATGATGTTGGTCATGGGTTACCTCGCTGAGGCTCAAACCAATGGAGCCGACATCGATGCTGAAACTCAGATGACTATGGTCTTTGAGACTCTGTCTAAGGAATTTATTCCGTTTAGAGCTACTTTTAATCTAAGCAATAGACGGGATATGACCTTGACAGAACTGATGAAACAGTTACAAGAGTTTGAACTGCTGATCAGGGAGTCTCCTGCTGGTGGAGAGGCCAATTTGGTAGCTGCTTCTGGTTCCAATCCTAACTCTGGGAATGGAAAGAAACAACGGGCCAAGAGTGGGAAGTCTTCTATTCCTATTGCTACCAAGAGCAAGAAGAAGAAGAAGAAGAACCCAAAGAAGCTTAAGTGCTTCTTTTGTGGTAAGGTCGGGCATATAAAGAAGCATTGCAAGGACTTCCTTTCCAAGGGAGGTAGGTGTGATCTTCTATATTTAGAAACTTGTTTGGTTGAGGAATCCAGTGACATTTGGGTCATAGATTCTGGTGCAACTAATCATGTTTGTGTTTCTCTGCAGGGATTCAAAGAAACGAGAAGTCTACTTCGTGAAGACTTAACGCTTCGGATGGGCGATGGATCCTTGGTCTCAGCGGAAGCAGTGGGAGATGTCCATCTTTGTTTTGATAATTATAGGAATTTAATTTTGCGAGATTGTTTTTATGTTCCTAAATTTAAAAGGAATTTAATTTCTGTATCTTCTTTATTTAAAGACTCCTACGTGGTATCTTTTAATGAAAAAGTGGTGATTCGTAAAAACAAATCTTTTATCTGTTCTGGATGGGTGGAAAATAATCTATATTTTATCAAACCTAAGATGGACTTGTTGCTTAATGCTGAGATAAATGATAATAACTCAAAAAGACTTAAAACTTCTCACTCTAATAAGACTTATCTTTGGCATTTGCGCCTTGGCCATATTAACCTGAATAGGATTCAAAGGTTGGTAAGGGATGGACCTTTAAGTCACTTAAAGGTGGAATCTATACCTCAATGTGAGTCTTGTTTGGAGGGTAAAATGACCAAAAGACCATACGGGACTAAGGGCAATAGGGCCGAAGGGGTTCTAGAACTTGTGCATAGTGATGTTTGCGGACCGATGAACATCCGGGCACGAGGAGGGTATGAGTACTTCGTCACTTTTATTGACGATTACTCAAGATATGGGTATGTGTACCTAATGCACCACAAAAGCGAAACTTATGATAAATTCAGGGAGTTTCGGGCTGAAGTGGAAAAGCAATTGGGTAGACCCATAAAGGCACTTCGATCTGATCGAGGTGGGGAATACCTTTCTGATGAGTTCTTGGGACACTTGTTAGAGAATGGGATTTTATCCCATTTGACTGCGCCGGGCACTCCGCAGCAGAATGGCGTAGCGGAGAGAAGGAATAGGACTTTGTTGGACATGATTCGGTCCATGATGAGTTATTCATCATTGCCTTTATCCTTTTGGGGATATGCACTACAAACCGCATGTTATCTTTTGAACAATGTGCCTTCAAAATCGGTCCCTAAAACTCCTCACGAGTTGTGGACAAGACGGAAGACATCCTTAAACCATATTCGCATATGGGGATGTCCAGCTCATGTCCTGTTTAAGGATCCGAATAAGTTGGAAGCACGTTCAGAAGTTTGCGTGTTTGTAGGATATCCAAAAGGGACTAAAGGGGGTTATTTTTATAACCCAAAGGAAAATAAAGTCGTGGTTTCAACTAATGCAACTTTCCTTGAGGAGAGTTACATGAACGACTTTAAACCTCAAAGCAAAGTGGTGCTTGAGGAGTTGAGGGGTAATCCGTTTACTCCGGAGGTTCCGAACGAAACCATTCCGATCGGTGTAGAAAAACCAAACAAACCTGAACAACAACCTCAGGGGCTTCGGCGTAGTGGGAGGATCGGGCGTCAACCTGAGAGGTATATGTTCAATGGGGAGGTCTTTTTGGCTGAACCGGATGAACATGACAGGGATCCTTATACTTACGTAGAAGCTATGGAGGATGTTGATTCAAGACTCTGGACAGAGGCCATGAACATTGAGATGAAGTCTATGGAGACTAATCGGGTCTGGGAGCTTGTGGATCTTCCCGAAGGGGTAAAACCCATAGGGTGTAAGTGGATCTACAAGAGGAAAAGAGGAGTGGATGGAAAGGTCGAAACCTTTAAGGCTAGACTGGTAGCTAAGGGTTATACGCAAAAGGAAGGAATCGATTATGAGGAAACCTTTTCGCCTGTAGCCATGCTTAAGTCCATCCGGATTCTCTTGTCCATAGCTGCCGCTCTCGACTACGAGATTTGGCAGATGGATGTCAAGACGGCTTTTCTAAATGGCTATCTTGATGAGTCCATTTATATGGAACAACCAGACGGGTTCAAGGTCGCGGGTCAAGAGGGTAAGGTTTGTAAGTTGCTAAAGTCTATTTATGGACTTAAGCAGGCTTCTCGTTCTTGGAACATAAGATTTGATCAAGTGATCAAGACTTATGGGTTCTCACAAAATGTGGATGAACCATGTGTTTACAAACACATTAAGAATGGGAAGGTGGTTTTTCTACTACTCTATGTAGATGACATTCTGCTAATTGGCAATGACGTTGGGGCGTTGTCATCGGTCAAATTATGGTTGACCAAGCAGTTTGACATGAAGGACTTGGGTGAGGCTAATTTTGTTCTCGGTATCCAGATCTTGCGGGATAGGAAGAACAAAATGATAGCTTTGTCACAGGCAGGCTACATAGATAAAATTCTCAGGAGGTTTGCAATGCAGGATTCCAAGAAAGGTGGGCAACCATCTAGGTCTGGAATTACTCTTTCTAAGAAAGACTCTCCAAAGTCTTATGAAGAAAGAGAATACATGAAGAAGGTGCCTTATGCTTCGGCAGTGGGTAGTCTCATGTATGCCATGCTTTGCACTCGACCGGATATTAGCTATGCGGTCGGGATTGTGAGTCGATTTCAGGCGGATCCAGGACCGAACCATTGGGTTGCGGTAAAGCATATTTTCAAGTACCTGAGAAGGACTCGAGGGTATATGCTTGTGTATTCGGGTGAGGATTTAACTCCTCTAGGATACACTGATTCGGATTTTCAATCCTGCCTGGATTCTAGGAACTCGACTTCAGGGTTTGTGTTTACTCTGGGTGGCGGTGCCATCAGTTGGAGAAGTGCGAAGCAAGATTGCACTTCGGATTCAACGATGGAGGCCAAGTATGTGGCGGCTAGTGATGCTTCGAAAGAAGCAGTGTGGCTCCGCAAGTTCCTTGGGGATCTTGAGGTAGTTCCTGGTATGGATAAAGCGGTATCACTGTACTGTGATAACAGTGCGGCGGTAGCTAATGCTAAGGAACCAAGATTTCACAAGAAGAGTAAGCATATTGATCGGAAGTATCATGTGATAAAGGACTTCGTTGAGAGCGGGCATGTCACGGTGTGCAAGATCGCGTCAGAGGACAATTTAGCTGATCCATTTACGAAGACACTTTCTGGGAGAGTCTTCGAAAGGCATGTGGAAGCTATGGGGATGCGAAATTTACAGTATTTACTCACTTAGTGCAAGTGGGAGATTGTTAGACATGTATGCTCTAAGGAGTAAAAATGTAATACGTTTTTGGAGACATTTTTATCAATAAAGAATTTATTCATTTATATATACCAAATATTGTCCTCTTTACGTTCATATTCGTTGAATGTATGATAAGCAAACAGTAGTCTGAGATTGTCAGTCTAAACCTTAAGAGTTGGGCATATGATGGGATGATTATGCGGTAGACACGACTCTTAAGGTGATGGTCTAAAATATATGATCCGCAATCGAGGGAATAAAGTTGGGCGCTTTATTCATGTAAAGATTGTTATGTTGTCTATATCCCTTTTGGGAGATGGTTTGTCTTGGCCATTGGAGTTGGACTCCGTGAATAGAAACATTGGCGCGTTGTCATAGGTGACGATGTGTTGGATCGGGACATAAAGTGAATTGATTTGGATTAATAATTCTGTCTTGTCAAATCGATTCACTTTAGACAATCATTTGTATTGTATCTTAATCCTGAGATGAATAATGGGCCCGTTGTCTCGACTTGTGTCTTTTGATGTACCAATGGGTGACTCCCACATCTTTATAGTGGCATGCATGCCGGTACGTTGGAGGCATGACTCTTGGTAGCGTAGACTTGTTATTCATAGATATGGAATCCATAGCTCCTCTTTAGGAGTAATGATATCCTCTTATATGCGTTGTCCTGTAATTGGAAAACTGGAGCGCTCAACCATTTGGATACATAGGTGTAACCGAATGGTATACTATCTTTGGATGGTAAGTTTTCTAATGGTGAGACAATGGAACGTAAGATAAAAATAATCGGGAAGGTAAGACAGAACTTGTCCTTAAGCCGATTATGGATGATCATATGGGGATGCGATACACTATGATATGTCATGGAGACTTGGCTACACGAGCTTCGTAATTCTATAAAGTTCGAGAGTGCAGCTCCAAGCTTTTAGTGGAGTAGCGTTGGAGTTGATAATTGTGAAATGTATATCTGGGATATTGGGTTTCATAATTATCATGAGCTTGAACTTTATAGGTCCATTTTGGTCCCCTTTGCTAGCTCACAAAATCCTGTAACGACACGGCGTGCTTTTCCAATAATTGGTGACTTATGTCGGATTTATCAGATTGGTTTAAAATTTATAAGAATCAAATAATTCATGTCTGTTTATCGGTTGAATTAATTATGTAAGAAATTAGTTCAAGATGAACTTGTTGAATTATGGCGTTCGGATAATTCTTGTCTGTTTATCGGTTGTTTTAATTTTGGACAATTAGAACAAGATAAACTTGTAGAATTATTGTGAATTGATTTATTTTCTTAGAGATTATCTTGATAAAGTTTGTTTTGATCAGATATCTTTTCTATTGGGCTATTTGAATCAAAACTGAGACTTTATCCTTTAGAATCTCGGGTGGAAAATAAAAGATTCGCGGAGATTTTTTCTCGGCAGTTCGGCATGCCGGATGACGTGTTCGGCCTGCCGAACTGGCCAGTTCGGCCTGCCTATCTCACAGTTCGGCATGCCGACCGCGACAGCTAAGATTACGCGTTTTTCACGCGTATCTTATCAGATATTGATCCGAACTTGATTCTATTTCGATTTTTGAGACCTGATCTGATATGGACTGACCCCAAGGACCAATAGGTATAAAAAGGGAGTGAGTCTAATGATTTACTCAGATCAATTTGAGAGATTAAGAGTGATACTCTTCTAGTGAGCATCTGAAAACTCCCTGAGAGCTTTTGTTCACAAATCACGAACACTAGCTTTGGGTTCTCTCTATTGGTTGGAAGGAGAGTCACCGGTGGAAGAGCTGTACGTGTGAGCCCACACTCACTCCGGTTGTGGATAGAGAATAGCAAAGAAGACCAGTTGGTTGAGGCTCTTCTGGAACGTTACTTCTCTACACAGGTCGCGGAGGTTCTTCAGCACACTGAGGTTAGTAAGATCTGTTTAATTTATACATATAACATGTCAAACTTGTGTTTTGGAAAATACTCTGATGAAAAATTTTTAAAAATTCCGCTGCGCACTTTGTTTCCAACAGCATTGTCATTGGTCAAATTATGGCTGACCAAGCAGTTTGACATGAAAGACTTAGACGAAGCTAATTTTGTTCTCGGTATCCAAATCTTTCGGGATAGGAAGAGTAGAATGATAGCTTTATCCCAAGCAGGCTACATAGATAAAATCCTTAAAAGGTATACAATGCAGGATTCCAAGAAAGGCAGGCAACCATCTAGGTTTGGTACTCTTTCTAAGAAAGACGCACCAATCTAATGAGGAAAGAGAATACATAAAAAGGTGCCTTATTCTTCGACAGTGGGTAGTCTCATGTATGCCATGCTTTGCACATGACCGAGCATGTTGCTATATGCAAAATCACATGTGAGGACAATTTAGCTGATCCATTCATGAAGACACAAATTGTGAGAGTTTTTGAGAGACATGTGGAAGCTATAGGGATACGGGATTTGTCATATTTACTCACTTAGTGCAAGTGGGAGATTGTGAGACATGTATGCTCTAAGGAGTAAAAATGTAATATATTTTTGGTGACATTTTAATTAATAAAAAGTTTATTTATTATTCATATACTAAATTGTTGTCCTCTTTACGTTCATATTTGTTGAATGTAAAGTAAGCAAATAAAAGTCTAAAACTGCCGGTCTAAGTCTTTAGATAGAATCAAGCTTATGATTGACAGATTATGCAGAAAACATGATTCTAAAGTTGACGGTCTAAATCATAAGATCCGCAATCGAGGGAATAAAGTTAGGCGCATTATTCATGAAAAGATTGTTATGTTGTCTATATCTCTAACGGTTGTTATGTTGTCTATATCCCTAACGGGAGATGGTTTGTCTTGACCTTCGGAGGTGAACTCCAAGAATAAAAACATTGGTGTATTGTCATAGGTGACAAAGCATTGGATTAGGACATAAAGTGCAATTGATTTAGATTAATAATTCTATCTCAGCAAATCAATTCACTTTAGACAATCACATGTGTTGTATCTTAATCCTGAGCCTGTTGTCTTGACTTATGTCTTTTGATGTACCAAAGGGTGACATCCATATTTAATGATGGTACGCATATCGGTACAATGGAGACATGATTCTTGATAGCGTAGACATATTATTCATAGATACAGAATCCATAGCTCCTCTTTAGAAGTTGATGATATCCGCTTATATGCGTTATCCTATAATTGGAAGACTGGAGTGCTCTACCATTTGGATACATAAGTGTAACCAAATGATATACTGCCTTTGGATGGTAAGTTTTTCAATGGTGAGATAATGGAACGTAAGAGAAAAATAATCGAAAAGCTAAGACGGAACTTATCCTTAAGTCGATTATGGATATCCTATGGGAATACAATACATTATGATATGTCATGGAGACTTAGATATTCAGGCTTCGTAATTCTATATAGTTCGAGAGTGCAGCTCTAAGCTTTTAGTGAAGCTTTTAGTGAAGTACCATTAGAGTTGATAATTTTGAAATGTACATCTAGGATATTGGGCTTCATAATTATCAAGACCTTGAACTATATAGGTCCATAAAGTCCCCTTTGTTAGCTCATAATAAATGATGTAACGATACGGCGTACTTTTCCAATAAATTAGTGACTTATGTTAAATTATCGGATTGACTTAAAGTCGATAAGATCAGATAATTCAAGTCTATTTATCGGTTGAAATAGTTTTGTGACAATTAATTCAAGATAAACTTGTTGAATTATTGGGAATATTTATTTTCCTAGAGATTATCTAGATATTGTTGTTTTAATTAGATAACTTCTCTATTGGGTTATTTGAATTAAAATTGAGGCTTTATCCTAAGAATCTCGGGTGGAAAATAAAAGATTCACAGGGATCATTTATCACAAGTTTGGCAAGCCAATCTTGAAGTTCGGTAGGTCGATCTGCCAGTTCAACCGCCGACAGAACGATAATCTGATCATGCATTTTTGGACGATTTTATCATATACTGATCTAGGTTTGAATTTTCTAGGCCTTATCTAATAAGAACCAACCTGAGGATGAACTATATAAATAGGGTGTGAGACTAATAAGTTATTTAGATCAGTAGTGATATCTAGAGTGAGCACTTTGTCTATGAGTCTCTGAAACTCCCTTGAGAGCTATTGTTCACAAATACAAACCTTAGTTCTTGGTTTTTCTCAATTGGTTGGAAGGAAAGTCACCAGGGAAGAGTTGTATAATGTGCGCCTACACACACTCCGATTGTGGATAGAGTATAGCAGCGAAGACTAGTTGGTTAAGGCTTTTTTGGAACGCCCTTCTCTTCATCGATTACAGGAGCTCTTCAACATATAAGGTTAGTAAGATCTGGTTAATTTATCCATATAGCGTGTTAAACTTGTGTTTTAAAAAATATTCTGGTATAAAAAATTTTAAATTTTCGCTACGTACTACTTTTCCAAGAGTTGCGAGGATCCTTTTGCGCTGGGACATGAGTTCTTTTGATTGAAAATGCTGATTTTGGAGCAAAAATTGCCAAAACTTCAAATTTAACCCTCGATTGTCCTTCAAGATAAAAAAATGAAATCATTTAAGCTCCAAACTCTCTTTTCATCCGCTTTTTCAGTTCATTACCTTGAAATACCTACAAGACACAAAATATCAAAATAAACATAAATTGCTCAGGAATTAAGCAAGGAAATATGGGCAAATTAATTAGAAAATAATATCAAATTATTCACTTATCATGCGATAAGAGACTTTATAGAGAATGGGCATGTTGCAATACGCAAGATCGCATTCGAGGACAATATCGTTTGTCCTTTCATAAAGACACTATGTCGAGAACCTTCAAGAAGCAGGTAGAGGCTATGGGAATGCGTAACATGTTACATTTACTCATTTAGGGCAAACAAGAAATTGTTATACTTAGTGCCCTGAGGATTAAACAATGTTACCATTTTGAGACATTTCATCAATAAAAAAATTAATTATTTACATTATATATCAATATTGTCCTCGTTATGTTAATTTATGTTGAATCTAGGATAAGCAAAAAATAGTCTAAGACTGTCGTTCTAAACCTTTAAGATCGTGTATATGATGGACAAATTATACAAAAGGCATAATCTTAAGGTGATAGTCTAAATATAAAAGGTCCGCAATCGAGGAAATAAAATTGGGCATCTTATTCATGTTAAGATTATTTTGTTTTCTATATCTCTAATGGGAGATGACTTGTCTAGGTCATCAGAATGGGACTCTACGAGTAAAGACATTGGTATATTGTCATTGATGATGATATATTATATTGAGATTGAAGATGAATTGCTTTGATTAATAATTATGTTTAAATAAATCAAATCACTTTAGACAATCATATGTATCACATATTAATCCTAAAATGAATTAACAAGTCCGTATCCTTGAATAGTGTCTTTTGATATACCAAAGGTGACATCTTGAATTAAAGAAGGTATGCATGTAGGTACATTGGAGACAAACTCTTGAATGGTGCAGACTTGTTATTCATAAATATAAAATCCATTGTACTTTTGTAAAGTTAATAATATCCTCTTATAGGCATTATCTTGTAAGTGAAGAATTAAAACGCTCAATCTTTTGGATACGTATGTGTAACCAAATTGTATACTATTTGTATTGGTTATGAATAGTAAGTATTCTAATGTTGAGATAATAGAACATAAGATAAATGTCATCGGGAAGGCAAAATAGAATTTATCCTTAAGCCGATTATGGATATCCTATGGGATGTTGCACATTATGATATGCTATAGACAAAAAACTTATTAGAGTTTTGTAATTTATATATAGTTCAAAAGTACAGCTCTAAGCTTTTAGTAAAATAGCTTTGGAGTTGATAATGTAAAATGAACGTGTTGGGGACTTGTCATTCTAGAATTATAGAAGCATCATCTATATATATCTATCGGGTCCCCTTTGCTAGCTCACATATTTTTCTGTAATGATAGAACGTATTTTTCCTACAAACTAGTAACTTGTGTTAATTTTAAGATAGGCTCAAAATTTGGCTGATTGGATTTTAATAGTTCATGTTAGTTTATTGATTGAATTAATTTTATGAATTAGTTCAAAATAAACAAGTTGAATTATTTGAATATTTTTTTTATATGAAATTATTTGTATGTGATTATTTTAATAAAGAATAGCAAAGAAGATAAATTGGTTGAAACTACAAGAAAAACTACATTTAACAACATATTTATTACGACATGTAGCTTTTAAATGTCATTAAAAAGTACATATAACGACATCTCCAACAAAGATGTCGTTAATGACATTTGAAACAATAATTAACGACATCTATATAGATGTTGTATTAAAACTCTCCTTTTAACGACAATAGTTTAGTATCGTTAAATTATTTAATGACAAGTAAAAGATGTCATCAAAGCCTTTGAGATTCTACAACACCCCTTATAGATGATATTAGTCAAGATGTCATCTATAATGAGTGTCATAGAATCTTCAAGGCTTTGACGACATATCCTACTTGTCGTTAAATAATTTAATGACACTAAACTATTGTCGTTAAAAAGAGACCTTTAATACGGCGTCTATATAGATGTCGTTCATTATTGTTTTAAATGTCATTAAAGACATGTTTGTTGGAGATGTCGTTGTATGTACTTTTCAATGACATTCAAAAACTACATGTCATAAATAATATGTCGTTAAATGTACTTTTTCTTGTAGTGAAGCTCTTCCGTTCGCGATTCTCTTGTAGCCATTCTATGGATTTTGTTGAGTCATAAGTGTGGTTTCTGGTATACTAGAGGTACAAAGATCTTTATTTAATTTATGATACATAGCAACTCTATCTTTTTTTTGGAAAAAAAAAAAGGTTTTAACAAAAAAAATTAAAATTCCAATGCATACTCATTTTCCAATGACCTCCAGGAGTGGTACCGCCATGGCAAGAACACAGGTACCCTAAAAAGAAGAGAGTTCCAGAACCTGCCTCCAACTCGATAGAAGTCGCAGCAAACTTTATGGTATCAAATGACTCCAAGAAGGCATGAACATCAAATCCCCACTGCAGGAGTTGTGAACTCCCGCCAAAAATTGCCTTACTCAAGATGGCAGAGGCAGAATCTCCTAATGTGAAAAATAGTGGAGAAGGACTAGGGGTAGCTGGAGTGCCTTCTGATGCTGTGATAGGAACAAGAAGATGGATCTTGCCTGAAGTGGGAGGTGGACGGATCCATTAGATAGATTGATGGGGGCTTGCACTTATTGTTCCAAAAGAGTCTCCTAAACAAGTAAAAGGACCTCTTCATGAAAAGGAGCAGTCTCATGAAGAGATGTAGCTGTATTAGAAATCCTCAAGTCCTCCTCTCCCACAGAGACACCGGAAAGGGGTTAGAAATACTTCGATACAATAAACAATGCAAAAACTGACTAACTTTTCTCTTAAAGGAAAATGATGTAGCATAAAGAAGAAAAAAATAAAACGAAGGCACAAGAATTAGAGAATGATTCTTCAGACAAATGACCCTAAAAGGTTAATCAATTAGCAATGACCATCTTGCGCATGGCATATCCCCAAATTCTGATGGGAACCCGGAGGAACAATGACAGGAAACATTCAGGTTTGGAAACCCCAAAGGACGATAATAGGAAGCTCCAAAAATGGTAACGGGAACCCCAAGGAATGGTAACAAGAACCTTGGAGGATGATAAGGGGAACTTCTAAAAACGATAATGGGAACCCCAAAGGACGATAACAGGAACCTCTGGAGATGATAATGGAAACCTGAGGAACCGTGATGGGAACCATGAGGGATGGTTATGGGATCTTAGAATGAAAATGGAACCCAGAGACGTTAATGGTTCCCCCAAATTATGGCAATGGCAAAAGGAATGAGAATGACAAAAACAATGGTTCACCTTACATACCCAAGGTTTCCCTACTAACACTTACACATGACAGGATGTCAATGGCTACCTCGATTTATGGTTCATGTAGGATGGCGGATGCCTTGTCAAAAGAAAGGTGAAGGGAAAACAAGAGGTGTAAATGTGTAAGACCCAAAAATTTCTAAATGGAATTTATTGTTACAAAGTACACAAATGATGTTTCTTAAATTATAATCATGAGCTCTCTATTATTGTTATTATCATTATCATTGTGATTCTTATTATGGTTTTTATTGACTAATAAATTTTGTAAAGTGTTTATTTTGTAGCATGAAGGTTCAAGCCTTGGTTAAAAAGTATGGTGTGCTAGTGTATGATTACTGCGAATTATTCATAAATTTTTTAATTTTGGTGATCGGCTACTTTTATAAATCTTTTTCCCCTTTTTTTTATGATGGTATGGTGCTATGAATGCTTTGACTGATTTATATACATCATAACTTTCCTTCACTATTTCGCCGGCTATATATATCCTGCTACCTATATTTTGTTTCTTTCTTCATTAACATTTGTTCATTTAATTACTTATATAAAAATATTATGATTGTCTTTTATTAATTTTGTGATAGGATCTGTTGTATATATATTAATTGGTTACTTTGATTATCTCTTCTTTTCTATGCTTTTGATTAGTTTAACATAAACTGTTCTCTATTATTTTTGAAGTTACCACCTCATTCCTCCAACTTTCATCGTTTATTCATGTGGGATCATAAAAAAAATTCTCCAATGGCACCTGTTCGTGTTGTCCAAAATGTTTTTCTTAAACGGTGGCCATTTGTAATATAAAAAGATTGTCGTATCTACAGGGAGGTGAAAAATTTGTAACTCAATAGATTATAAAAAATAAACGTTTAAAACGGCAAGCAAATTTTCAAAATAGAGTTTAAAGTACAATAAATATTTTTGTGATTTTTTTCAATATTTAAAACATAAAATTAAAACAGTAAAGCTTTGAGAATCTCTTGTATGTTTCACAATTGATATAGAATTTTAACTCTAAATAATTAAATATCAAAAGCATTTGATTTATTATATCTTTTCTCATTAATTATAAGCACTTTTACTATTTTTTTAAGTCAACCGAGAGCAACATTATAGCTAGCCATAACGCATTAAGGGTCTTTCTATAAAAAGTAGCAAAATAATCCTCTCTCACTAATGATTAGGTGTACTAATAATGAAAATTATAACCACTACAACTACAATTATCATTATCATACTTTTAAGATAGAAAAAATAATAACAAATTAAAATTAATATATTTTAATGGAACAAATTATTGCGGTAATTTTGGTCGCATCTCGTTTTATTAAGTGGTTAAATAATACACTATGCATCCTCTGTCGACAATAAATCAAGCATTACTAAGCATTTACTGTGTGAGTCCCTGTCTATAATATAGCAAAAGCTCAACTTGCTAAACGAGCATGATTTCAGTATTATTAATATTAATTATGCAATACAATTAAATTACATAAAGAAAGCATGACTGAATTTATGCAATAATTAGGCAGCATAACAACATTAACAATAAGTATTAAAAACATATAAATATAATGTATTCCAATAAATATAAACGTTACAGCACAAATATAAAGCTAAAAACCATATTAGAGTACTATGCATGCAAGATCATCTCTCTACCTCGCTAGGCTCTCTACACTAATTTAGACATTATCTAATTATTTTTAGTGGGGTTGGAGGAGTACTCTAGTAGTATCTCCTCCCTAAAGGGGAGATTGTTGAGCTAGAAGCTCTACAGGAAACAAAAGAAAGAAGAAGGAAAAGGGGCGGGGTGCTGATTAAAGGGGAAGAAACCCCCTTTTATAGTGCTTTGAAGACACTATTCATTAATATTTTATTATATTTATAATATTTTATTTATTTTTTATTTTTTATTATTATATTATATATATTTTTTAGCTTGTTTAGCAACTTGTAATCTTGCAACATGCAAGGATTTTTTTTCTTTTTTTTTTTACGTCGTGCTGATGCAAGAGCTAATGTAACCACTTTTTGCATTTGTTGTCTATTTTTGTCCATTTTGCTCCATTTTTCATTTAGCTTTGAAATCTAAAATTCACAAATACAATAAAAGTAATTATTTTATAAACAAAATATTTACAATAATCATTAAAAATATTTCTTTTACAATAAAACATACAAATAATTACACTTCTAAAATTTTCAGTCTTTTCGGTTTAACAAAGATATGATTTTTAAGACCTGAAAATATTTTTAAAAATAACTAAAAATTTAATAGAATATATTTACAAACTCAAAACACACTATAAACGCATTAAGACTCAAAATAAAATAATCAGTCATTATTTTTATGGTTTTGATCATTAACAAAATAAACACATAATTAACACGCCAAAACGACTCTAAAAATTACCAAAAATATTCTTAAATATAAAAACACACTAAAAATACATTGTTAAACACATTTTCATACTAAGGCACTAAAATACTTTTTAACACAAAAATGCTATTAATTAGAGGATTTAATGAGAAATTTAAGTATAAATAAATGATTTAAGCCTTAAAAAGGCATACTTTTATGGTTTCATCACAACCCTCATTCAGCTTATTGCTAGTATCTTGCAATTAAAATGATATGATTTTGAAATGATTTATTGAATATTCATATAATGAAAATCATTTAACTATAACTTGAATAACCTAACTAAATAGACTAACAAAACAAAAATTTTATTTAAACAATTCATACACTATTTAACAAAATATATGTAGCCAAACTTAGTGCAGAAAAGAGATAATGAATTATTATGAAGTTTCATAAAAAAACTAAGAATAAAAATATTATGATATTTTGATTCAAAGCACTCCTGCAGGCAGTAACACTTCAGATTTATTTATTGGAACAATTAAAAAGTAGAAACTTAAAATTATATACAAAAATTAAACTTTACAACAGCTGTGGATAGTGCAATGTCTGGCTCTCTTAAGCTTTCTCAATAAACCATTTAACGAGCTTTAGGTTAGTAACTCTCAAACCAGTTGGCCTAAGGTACTAGGTGTTAATGCACCCTTAGAATTTACTCGAGTTAACAAGGCTATGAAACCAAACTTATTCAACTTATTCGTTTACATATTTTGCACACTTTATTTGTTTACAGATCTTTTTATTTTTACTTTTTTTGATCTATCATTTAATTTATTAGTTAGTTTTGAAAATGTTACTACCCTTAATTGTTGATTTTCACAAAATAACAAAGCTCAAATATTCATAACTTTGACTTACCAGCACAATTAAGTATTATAGTGCGTGTATGAAAAGAATGGCTTACAAACACTTTGAAAAATAAATACATAAAAATGTTAAATAAAACCAAAGTTTTGAGAGTCTATAAAGTTAAATTATTCCAAGAATAGAAAAATGTATTACATTAATATGAAATTCTAAAATCAAAACAAAATAATAACACATTAATTACTAAGAAACTAATATTTACAAAACACTTTTCGTATTTAATGACTCACAAAAACAAAAACAAAAATTACACAACACTCAAAATCTGGAGCAAAATAAAAAAGGACAAAAATCGTAAAAATTTGGCACAACTTTGCATAGTAGTGAAGTACATCCCTCTCTTCCCAATCTAAATTGTACATTGTCTCCAATGCATAAAAAGAATAGTGAAAGCAGCAAAGATATTACTTGAATCATCATAGCTACAAATGTGATCAGTAGCAAACTAAACAAACCAAACTAAAATAATATATTATAAACTGGATCTTTTAAATTCAGATTCCCAAGACTTTATTTTTCTTGAAAATCAAAATCACTTTTTAAATTCTTCAAAATGCATTTCAACAAGACGCAAGCACAAAATGCTTACTAATCATAATGACTGTATCCTCCTTAATCTCATCTATTTTAAATGAATTATTAAGCAGTTTAATTTCAAAGATTTTTTAAGGAAAATTAAAATATGAAATCAAAACACACATTTTTCTTGAAAATTTATTTAAAAATCCAAACAAATTGCATTTACGAAATCAAAGTCATTAGAATGCGTCTCGAGAGAAAATTGAAAACAGTTTAACTATGTAACTCAGCCATTCTAAACAAATTTAATTAATAGCCTTCATTTTGAATTTTCAAAATAAATTTCAACATTTTTTATTATTTATTAAAAAATAAAAATAGCACACAATGGCACACAAAAATAAATTAAAAAATATATTATAAATAAAGGAAGGTAAAGATATTACTTTGAAAGTCTTTTCCTATCATTTAATGCTCCGAATTCAACAAATCTTTCTTCCAACTATGCATTGGGTGGACAGTCCCTAAAGAGCGGCTTTCTCTCATAGTAAGTGTCAAAAGGCACTGCATATGGGTCTTGTGTGAACACACCTTCAAAATTAGCAAAATATGAAACATTTAAACTTGTGAAACTTGGACTTATTTTACGCTCTTGGTAAATCCATAAAAGCGATGCTAGAGGTGGTAGAGGAGGTGGTGTTCGACTAAAGCCTCACCTGACAAAGTGATTTAGGAACCAGATTTCATCCGTCGTAGTCAACACTTCCTAAGGAAACCAATTTGTGGGCAAGGTACTTCGCTAATGCTTGTGATCATACATGGAATATCATAACAACATCGACTAAGGCCATTCTAAAGATTTAGGAATTGATTGTCCAAACTGTCCAATTGTGCTGCATAGCCAGCACAATCAAGGGGACTAATTCCTATTTTTTCAAAAAGCACAAGCCCAACCTATATCCCATAATATGACCTAAGGTAAGGTACATGGACCTCCTAATTTTTATGAAGCAAATGAATATTTTTATTGAAGGATCAGAAAAAAGTGGGTTCGGACCTCCTGCAGGAATGATTTGGAAGATCCAAAACCAAAAATAGTCGTATTTGCTAGCAACAACATAATGGAGGCAGTCAATCAATATAGATTGATCCAAAATCTGATTCAAACGAGGCAGGGTTCTTTAAGTAGGTTGTGGTTAAGAAGGCCAAGGAACATGAACGAGCCGGTTTTATTAAGTGCACTTAGATTTTTAACCCACTTGGAAGGTTTTAAGCCTAATTGGAATTAGAATAAAATATGTATAGAGGAATTTAGAGTAAAACAAGACCAAAAAATCTCATTTGAAAGCCTTAGCCCAATATCAAAAAGGTCATCCAGCCCACTTGATACATTAGCCCATCAGCCCACTTGCTAGGTCAACCTAATAACCCACTCGAGGGAATCCAGTTACAAAGCCATGTGACCCCTTGCCACAAAACACAAATCACCCCTTTAACTAAAGCAAGTCGATGGGTTGTCCAATTCCAAGGTCTAACCCATACGAAAATGGCAAGACAAGCCTTCACATTTTGGATCCCTCCATGTCAGGCAACTTGAAGTGGACCTCCCAGGCCGGCAGGCAATTAAGGCTCCTAAGAGCCCAATATATTACTAAGGACTGCAATTCAAACTTGGATGGAAATTCTCCCATGGCGTAAAGTTTCCTCTTGTGGCCTCTTCTACAGAACTAGGTCTAGAATCCCTCTTGACTAACCTAAAATGGAAGACCCTCAACCAAATTAAGACCACTTTTTCACCTATAAATACCCCCATTACCATTATCAAAAAGGCTAATGCATGCCACTCATCTAAACCAGGGGAGAAATACCTCAAACTCTATAACCACTATTCTTGCTCTTCATCTCCACCATCGTTTCCTCCTTAAAACTCCATAACCACCACATCCATTAAGCTCTAACTACCACACAACCACCTTAATCTCCCTCAAACCACCCTAAACCTCCTATAAACATCATCACTAACCTCAAGCAACCAAGGGAAAGCCACCTCACAACCTAAATCAACCATCTTTATTTATAGGAAAACTCAAGCTTCCATATTTTTTGACGGGTTCTAAAGAAGCTTGAGATCCATACTCCACCTCTTGTCAATCCAAAAACAACATAAAACCTATCAAAACCACACTTTTTTTACGAACCAAATGAACCCCATAGCCAACAAACACCAAGACAACCATAAAAGACTAATCACCTTTTCTCTCTTTAAACTTTATATCTCTAAGTGTTAAGCTATTACCACTCGAAAATATCACAAAACTCTACCAAAATTGCAATCTTTCATAGCCCAAGGGAAGCTCATAGCCAAGGAAGACCAAAACCACCATTAAACACCTACAGCCTTTTCTCTCTCTAATTGTAAAACTACCCCATCCGTCAAAGGCAATACTCATTCTCTCTATAAGTTGTACCACCCAAGAGACTCAACCCTTACCATCTCACTAAAAAAACCTATTTAACCCATTGGGCATGCTCTTAACACAAAAGGCAAAGGAAAATCTTCCATAACTATTCACATTCCTTTCCCACAACATTCGTGCACTTGGAGATCATTCTTTAGCAAAGTTCTAGTCTTCAACGGATTTGGGATAGCACTGGGTTTCGCCCTTGGACCCAACTGTCGTCAAGGTTACCTGAGTTTAACTGTAACTAGCCGGGGGCCACCATAAAGCGAGCCTAAAAGCCTGTATTAGCTTCTCCTAATGCCAAAATGATACATCTCAGACTTAGCAACCTTGTCACCTGATGCGCTGCCACCTCAACTCTTGACAAACAAAACTCCTAAGCCAATCAAAGGAGGCCACAAATTTTGCACCGTCCACGTGTGAAGACCCGTAGTGAAAAAGCCCTAATAAGGAGACTAAGGGAAATAATAGATTTTTAAAACTTTTTGAAGTATATAGAAGGTTTTGAAAATAATTAATTACCTCGTAAATAAGAGCGTAAATAAATTCTTTTCACCTTAAATCTATTTACTATGTAAAAAAGAAGTTCTCGTCTTTAATGGATTTGGTGAATTTCTTGTCTTCAACGAATTTAGGATTGCAATGGGCTTCACTCTCAAACCTAACTACCCTGAAGGTTACCCAAGTTTAACGATAATCTAGCTGGGGCCACCATAAAGCAAGCCTAAAAGCCTGTTTCAAGCTCTTATAACACCAAAACGATTCACCTAATACTTATCAGCCTTGTCACACGACATGCTACCACCTGAACTCTTGATAGACAGAGCTCTCAAGCCAATCAGAGGAGGCCACAAAGTCTACACCCTTTACATGTGAAGACCTATCGTGCAGGAGTAGCAATAGGGAGATTAAGAGAAATAACAAATTTTTAAAACTTTTTGAAGTATATAGTGTTGGAAACAAAGTGCGCAGCGGAATTTTAAAAATTTTTCATCAGAGTATTTTCCAAAACACAAGTTTGACATGTTATATGTATAAATTAGACAGATCTTACTAACCTCAGTGTACCGAAGAACCTCTGCGACCTGTGTAGAGAAGTAACGTTCCAGAAGAGTCTCAACCAATTGGTTTTCTTTGCTATTCTCTATCCACAACCGGAGTGAGTGTGGGCTCACACGTTCAGCTCTTCCACCGGTGACTCTCCTTCCAACCAATAGAGAGAACCTAAAGCTAGTGTTCGTGATTTGTGAACAAAAGCTCTCAGGGAGTTTTCAGATGCTCACTCGAAGAGTATCACTCTTAATCTCTCAAATTGATCTGAGTAAATCATTAGACTCACTCCCTTTTTATACCTATTGGTCCTAGGGTCAGTCCATATCAGATTAGGTCTCAAAAAATCAAAACAGAATCAAGTTCGGATCAATATCTGATAAGATACGCGTGAAAACGCGTAATCTTAACTGTCGTCGGTCGGCAGGCCGAACTTTCTGATAGGCAGGCCGAACAGGCCAGTTCGGTAGGCCGAACACGTCATCCGGCAGGCCGAACTACCGAGAAAAAATCTCCGTGAATCTTTTATTTTCCACCCGAGATTCTAAAGGATAAAGTCTCAGTTTTGATTCAAATAGCCCAATAGAAAAGATATCTGATCAAAACAAACTTTATCAAGATAATCTCTAAGAAAATAAATTAATTCACAATAATTCTACAAGTTTATCTTGTTCTAATTGTCCAAAATTAAAACAACTGATAAACAGACAAGAATTACCCAAACGCAATAATTCAACAAGTTCATCTTGAACTAATTTTCTTACATAATTAATTCAACCGATAAACAGACATGAATTATTTGATTCTCATAAATTTTAAACCAATCTGATAAATCCGACATAAGTCACCAATTATTGGAAAAACACGCCGTGTCGTTACAGGATTTTGTGAGCTAGCAAAGGGGACCAAAATGGACCTATAAAGTTCAAGCTCATGATAATTATGAAACCCAATATCCCAGATATACATTTCACAATTATCAACTCCAACGCTACTCCACTAAAAGCTTGGAGCTGCACTCTCGAACTTTATAGAATTACGAAGCTCGTGTAGCTAAGTCTCCATGACATATCATAGTGTATCGCATCCCCATATGATCATCCATAATCGGCTTAAGGACAAGTTCTGTCTTACCTTCCCGATTATTTTTATCTTACGTTCCATTGTCTCACCATTAGAAAACTTACCATCCAAAGATAGTATACCATTCGGTTACACCTATGTATCCAAATGGTTGAGCGCTCCAGTTTTCCGATTACAGGACAACGCATATAAGAGGATATCATTACTCCTAAAGAGGAGCTATGGATTCCATATCTATGAATAACAACTCTACTCTATCAAGAGTCATGCCTCCAACGTACCGGCATCCATGCCACTATAGAAATGTGGGAGTCACCCATTGGTACATCAAAAGACACAAGTCAAGACAACAGGCCCATTATTCATCTCAGGATTAAGATACAATACAAATGATTGTCTAAAGTGAATCGATTTGCCAAGACAGAATTATTAATCCAAATCAATTCACTTTATGTCCCGATCCAACACATTGTCAACTATGACAACGCGCCAATGTTTCTATTCACGGAGTCCAACTCCGATGGCCAAGACAAACCATCTCCCAAAATGGATATAGACAACATAACAATCTTTACATGAATAAAGCGCCCAACTTTATTCCCTCGATTGCGGATCATATGTTTTAGACCATCACCTTAAGAATCGTGTCTACCACATAATCATCCCATCATATGCCCAATTCTTAAGGTTTAGACTGACAGTCTCAGACTACTGTTTGCTTATCATACATTCAACAAATATGAACGTAAAGAGGACAATATTTGGTATATATAAATGAATAAATTCTTTATTGATAAAAATGTCTCCAAAAACGTATTACATTTTTACTCCTTAGAGCATACATGTCTAACAATCTCCCACTTGCACTAAGTGAGTAAATACTGCAAATTTTGCATCCCCATAGCTTCCACATGCTTCTCGAAGACTCTCCCAGTAAGTGTCTTCGTAAATGGATCAGCTAAATTTTCCTCTGACGCGATCTTGCACACCGTGACATGCCCGCTCTCAATGAAGTCCTTTATCACATGATACTTCCGATCAATATGCTTACTCTTCTTGTGAAATCTTGGTTCCTTAGTATTAGCTACCGCCGAACTGTTATCACAGTACAGTGATACCGCCTTATCCATGCTAGGAACTACCTCAAGATCCCCAAGGAATTTGCGGAGCCACACTGCTTCTTTTGAAGCATCACTAGCCGCCACATACTCGGCCTCCATCGTTGAATCTGAAGTGCAATCTTGCTTCGCACTTCTCCAACTGATGGCACCGCCACCTAGAGTAAACACAAACCTCGAAGTCGATTTCCTAGAATCCAGGCATGATTGAAAATCCGAATCAGTGTATCCTAGAGGAGTTAAATCCTCACCCGAATACACAAGCATATACCCTCGAGTCCTTCTCAGGTACTTGAAAATATGTTTTACCGCAATCCAATGGTTTGGTCCTGGATCCGCCTGAAATCGACTCACAATCCCGACCGCATAGCTAATATCCGGTCGAGTGCAAAGCATGGCATACATGAGACTACCCACTGCCGAAGCATAAGGCACCTTCTTCATGTATTCTCTTTCTTCATAAGACTTTGGAGAGTCTTTCTTAGAAAGAGTAATTCCAGACCTAGACGGTTGCCCACCTTTCTTGGAATCCTGCATTGCAAACCTCTTGAGAATTTTATCTATGTAGCTGGCCTGTGACAAAGCTATCATTTTGTTCTTCCTATCCCGAAAGATCTGGATACCGAGAACAAAATTAGCCTCACCTAAGTCCTTCATGTCAAACTGCTTGGTCAACCATAATTTGACCGATGACAATGCCCCAACGTCATTGCCAATTAGCAGAATGTCATCTACATAGAGCAGTAGAAAAACCACCTTCCCATCCTTAATGTGTTTGTAAACACATGGTTCATCCACATTTTGTGAGAACCCATAAGTCTTGATCACTTGATCAAATCTTATGTTCCAAGAATGAGAAGCCTGCTTAAGTCCATAAATTGACTTTAGCAGCTTACAAACCTTACCGTCTTGACCCGTGTCCTTGAACCCGTCTGGTTGTTCCATATAAATGGACTCATCAAGATAGCCATTCAGAAAAGCCGTCTTGACATCCATCTGCCAAATCTCGTAGTCGAGAGCGGTAGCTATGGACAAGAGAATCCGGATGGACTTAAGCATGGCTACAGGCGAAAAGGTTTCCTCATAATCGATTCCTTCCTTTTGCGTATAACCCTTAGCTACCAGTCTGGCCTTAAAGGTTTCGACCTTTCCATCCACTCCTCTTTTCCTCTTGTAGATCCACTTACACCCTATGGGTTTTACCCCTTCGGGAAGATCCACAAGCTCCCAGACCTGATTAGTCTCCATAGACTTCATCTCTATGTTCATGGCCTCTGTCCAGAGTCTTGAATCAACATCCTCCATGGCTTCTGCGTAAGTATAAGGATCCCTGTCATGTTCATCCGGTTCAGCCAAAAAGACTTTCCCATTGAACATATACCTCTCAGGTTGACGCCCGATCCTCCCACTACGCCGAAGCTCCTGAGGTTGTTGTTCAGGTTTGTTTGGTTTTTCTACACTGATGGGAATGGTTTCATTCGGAACCTCCGGAGTAAACGGATCACCCCTCAACTCCTCAAGCACCACTTTGCTTCGAGGTTTAAAGTCGTTCATGTAACTCTCCTCAAGGAAAGTTGCATTAGTTGAAACCACGACTTTATTTTCCTTTGGGTTATATAAATAACCCCCTTTAGTCCCTTTTGGATATCCTACAAACACGCAAACTTCTGAACGTGCTTCCAACTTATTCGTATCCTTAAACAGGACATGAGCTGGACATCCCCATATGCGAATATGGTTTAAGGATGTCTTCCGTCTTGTCCACAACTCGTGAGGAGTTTTAGGGATCGATTTTGAAGGCACATTGTTCAAAAGATAACATGTGGTTTGTAGTGCATATCCCCAAAAGGACAAAGGCAATGATGAATAACTCATCATGGACCGAATCATGTCCAACAAAGTCCTATTCCTTCTCTCTGCTACGCCATTCTGCTGCGGAGTGCCCGGCGCAGTCAAATGGGATAAAATCCCATTCTCTAACAAGTGTCCCAAGAACTCTTCAGAAAGGTATTCCCCACCTCGATCCGATCGAAGTGCCTTTATGGGTTTACCCAATTGCTTTTCCACTTCAGCCCGAAACTCCCTGAGCTTATCATAAGTTTCGCTTTTGTGGTGCATTAGGTACACATACCCATATCTTGAGTAATCGTCAATAAAAGTGACGAAGTACTCATACCCTCCTTGTGCCCGGATGTTCATCGGTCTACAAACATCACTATGCACAAGTTCTAGAACCCCTTCGACCCTATTGCCCTTAGAACCGTATGGTCTTTTGGTCATTTTACCCTCCAAACAAGACTCACATTGAGGTATAGATTCCACCTTTAAGTGACTTAAAGGTCCATCCCTTACCAACCTTTGAATCCTATTCAGGTTAATATGGCCAAGGCACAAATGCCAAAGATAAGTCTTATTAGAGTGAGAAGTTTTAAGTCTTTTTGAGTCATTATCATTTATCTCAGCATTAAGCAATAAGTCCATCTTAGGTTTGATAAAATATAGATTATTTTGCATCCATCCAGAACAGATAAAAGATTTATTTTTACGAATCACCACTTTTTCATTAAAAGATACCACGTAGGAGTCTTTAAATAAAGAAGATACAGAAATTAAATTCCTTTTAAATTTAGGAACATAAAAACAGTCTCGCAAAATTAAACTCCTATAATTATCAAAATAAAGATAGACATCTCCCACTACTTCCGCTGAGACCAAGGATCCATCGCCCATCCGAAGCGTTAAGTCTTCACGAAGTAGACTTCTCGTTTCTTTGAATCCCTGCAGAGAAACACAAACATGATTAGTTGCACCGGAATCTATGACCCAGATGTCACTGGATTCCTCAACCAAACAAGTTTCTAAATATAAAAGATCACACCTACCTCCCTTGGAAAGGAAGTCCTTGCAATGCTTCTTTATATGCCCGACCTTACCACAAAAGAAGCACTTAAGCTTCTTTGGGTTCTTCTTCTTCTTCTTCTTGCTCTTGGTAGCAACAGGAATAGAAGACTTACCACTCTTGGCCCGTTGCTTCTTTCCATTCCCAGAGTTAGGATTGGAACCAGAAGCAGCTACCATATTGGCCTCTCCACCAGCAGGAGACTCCCTGATCAGCAGTTCAAACTCCTGTAACTGTTTCATCAGTTCTGTTAAGGTCATATCCCGTCTATTGCTTAAATTAAAAGTAGCTCTAAATGGAATAAATTCCTTAGACAGAGTCTCAAAGACCATAGTCATCTGAGTTTCAGCATCGATGTCGGCTCCATTGGTTTGAGCCTCAACGAGGTAACCCATGACCAACATCATATGCTCCTTTACAGATGTCCCCGGTCTCTGTCTACAGTTTAAGAGTTTCCGAAGCGCCCCTTGCCGCTTTGTTATGGCTTGGCCTCCAAACATGTCCTCAAGATTATCCAAGATCTGCTTCGTAGTCTCATAATCCTAATGTTGAGCCTGCAACACATTGTTCATGCTAGCCATAACATAGCAGCGGGCCTGATCATTAGCATCTTTCCAGCGATCGTACGCTTGGAATTGCTCATTACTTGAGTCTCCCGTAGGCTCGGGAGGACAAGGAGTTGTCAGTACATATTTCAGTTTCTCAAAGGAAATGACGATGTCCAGGTTCCGTTTCCAATCATTATAGTTTTCACCGGTTAATTGGTTTTTGTCAAGTATCGATGATAAAGCGTTTTTAGACATTTTCAATCTACAATAAAGAATCATATACCAAACATAAGCAAACATATATAATAATTTAGTAAGATAACACAATCATGTAAAATTATACAAATGTGTTTATGTGTCAAAACCTTGAAAATATCACAACCTTACAACGATAATTCCCAACTCAGAATTCAACAAGCTCCTAGGGGAGTCATGCCAAATTCAATCAGGAACACAGATCCCCTCCTGATTAATATATGCCATCCAGGACCCATATGATCCAGCATATACTAATAATTGTTTCTTTGGCCATTAATTTTATTAACAGAGCTCCTAGTGGAGGTTAATAATAAAATTAACGTGAGTGTATAACCACCGTTTCAATATTTTATCCATGATTTATAATCACCACCTAGGGGTGTGCAACCATAAATCATACTAAAATACCTTATCCTTTCAGAGATCCAATCTGGTACATGATAGAAATCTCTTCCTAGGGGTCAGGACCACCATGTTCTTCCTATGGACCAACGATGGAGGCCTTAGGTTCTCTCTTCAAAAACCTTCTCCCACTCAATCTTTTGAAGTCAAGGTTTTATTTTAAAATTATGCATGAACAATTTTAATATGAGCGGCACTCCCTATTCTATATGGCATGTTATCAATATACATGGTAAATCATATTATAATGCAGACAAGCAAAGCAATCAAGCAAAGCTACAAGCATAATAATAATAATAACCGTAATATTATGGTTCCACCCTATTCCGCGAATCTTTTATTTTCCACCCGAGATTCTAAAGGATAAAGTCTCAGTTTTGATTCAAATAGCCCAATAGAAAAGATATCTGATCAAAACAAACTTTATCAAGATAATCTCTAAGAAAATAAATTAATTCACAATAATTCTACAAGTTTATCTTGTTCTAATTGTCCAAAATTAAAACAACCGATAAACAGACAAGAATTACCCGAACGCAATAATTCAACAAGTTCATCTTGAACTAATTTTCTTACATAATTAATTCAACCAATAAACAGACATGAATTATTTGATTCTTATAAATTTTAAACCAATCTGATAAATCCGACATAAGTCACCAATTATTGGAAAAACACACCGTGTCATTACAGGATTTTGTGAGCTAGCAAAGGGGACCAAAATGGACCTATAAAGTTCAAGCTCATGATAATTATGAAACCCAATATCCCAGATATACATTTCACAATTATCAACTCCAACGCTACTCCACTAAAAGCTTGGAGCTGCACTCTCGAACTTTATAGAATTACGAAGCTCGTGTAGCTAAGTCTCCATGACATATCATAGTGTATCGCATCCCCATATGATCATCCATAATCGGCTTAAGGACAAGTTCTGTCTTACCTTCCCGATTATTTTTATCTTACGTTCCATTGTCTCACCATTAGAAAACTTACCATCCAAAGATAGTATACCATTCGGTTACACCTATGTATTCAAATGGTTGAGCGCTCCAGTTTTCCAATTACAGGACAACGCATATAAGAGGATATCATTACTCCTAAAGAGGAGCTATGGATTCCATATCTATGAATAACAAGTCTACGCTATCAAGAGTCATGCCTCCAACGTATCGGCATGTATGCCACTATAGAAATGTGGGAGTCACCCATTGGTACATCAAAAGACATAAGTCAAGACAACAGGCCCATTATTCATCTCAGGATTAAGATACAATACAAATGATTGTCTAAAGTCAATCGATTTTCCAAGACAGAATTATTAATCCAAATCAATTCACTTTATGTCCTGATCCAACACATTGTCAACTATGACAACGCGCCAATGTTTCTATTCACGAAGTCCAACTCCGATGGCCAAGACAAACCATCTCCCAAAAGGGATATAGACAACATAACAATCTTTACATGAATAAAGCGCCCAACTTTATTCCCTCGATTGCGGATCATATGTTTTAGACCATCACCTTAAGAATCGTGTCTACCACATAATCATCCCATCATATGCCCAATTCTTAAGGTTTAGACTGACAGTCTCAGACTACTGTTTGCTTATCATACATTCAACAAATATGAACGTAAAGAGGACAATATTTGGTATATGTAAATGAATAAATTCTTTATTGATAAAAATGTCTCCAAAAACGTATTACATTTTTACTCCTTAGAGCATACATGTCTAACATATAGCAAGTTTTAAAAATAATTAATTACATCATAAACAAGAGGGTAAATAGATTATTTGCACTTTAAATCCATTTACTCTATAAAAAAGAAATACTTACATTGTAAAATATGGGGATAAATAAATTATTTATAGGGTTAATTTACACTGAGACGCTCTATGTTTTGCCAAAATAACAAAGACACCTCATTGACCAAAACCAATTATGTCGACACCCTTTAACTTTACAAAAAAAAATTACAGAGACACCCCTTTGGTTAGTTGATCATTAGTGTTGATCAAAGTTTGACCATTAAATTTTCTTAAAATACCAAAAATTCCCCTCCGTGCATAAAAAAACATTTTGATAATCATAAAACTCTATTTTTCATTAAAAAAACACACAAAATTATAAATATTATAAACTTAAAATAAAAAATGATATAATTTTGAAAAAAAATAAATTTTTTAGAAAATATATTAAAAGATATAATTTTTATGAATAAAAAGCTTTAAAAATTTTAAAATATAATAAAAGATTACAAAATCCCTTCCTTAAATACCCCTTCCTTTTTGATCTACATCTTTCTCTCTCTTCTTAAACAATCTCTCTCTGTCTATCCCTCTTAATCGACCTTTGTCTCTTTGTCTTTCTCAGCATTCCATGGAGAACATTGAAACGCATGTGGACAACGAAAGGGAAGCTTAAGAAAGGAAAAAGAAGGGTTATGCTAAGCTTAAGAAAGGAAAAAGAGAGGTTATGCTAGCGGGGATGAGGTGGGTTGGGTAGGGGAAGTGGGTGGCGTTACGTGGTTTAGATAAGGGCGAGCAAGACAGGGTTAGGGTTCCACCAGTTGAGGGTGCGATAGGGAGGGTTGGGGCTGTGGTTTAAGGGGTCGATAGATAGAGGTGAGAGGGTGAACAACCAACATCGACAAGGGTGGGGGCAATGGGACTGATGATGGTGTGGCGGCTCTAAGGAGTTGGAGGGCTATGGGAGAGGCGGCGGCTAGGCTAAGGAGGGGGTTGGTGGGAGAAGAGAAGTTAGGGTACTTTTTTTATTCAATTTGGAATGATATGTATGGCTGAGATATGGTATTATTTGATCAATGGCTATTCTTAAACAGAGTATTTTGTTCATTTTACATCTAAAATTAACATCGTTAAATGTAAGAGGTGTCAATATTGTGACACCCGAGCATTTCTAATAAATTAAAAATGCAATAACTTAAGGATTATATTAAGCAAAAATATGTGTCACAAGGATTATTGTTTAATCTAATTTTTATTATAAAGTCCATAAAAGCAAAAATGGGATTTTTATGGATAAAAATCATGCCATAGCCTTACATAAAGAAGGAATGATACGAAAATAAGCTAAAAAGCATAATTATTACAAAATATATTGCAATAAATATTAAGACAAAAATACAGTTTAAGAAAAATACTGTATACTAATATAAAAAAATATGCAGTATTAGAAAAATACAGTGTAAAGAAGAACACTGCTAAAGTTATGTAGTATGAAAATTACGCTGCAAAGTAATGTAATGTAGACTGTTTCAGTATAGAAATTGGACTGTTTAAGTTAAAGCAGTATAGGAATAATGCTGTTTGAAAAATATGGAGGAATAAGGATTGTTGTAGCAATATAGAGGATATACCGACAATATAAGAAAAAGACTACCAATATAAGTTTGGACTGTACAAAGTTAAATAATATTGGAATTATATTATGTGATGGATGAAAATAAGTATGGGAGGTTGTGGAACCTCATGAAATGCATGGAGAAGAATACCGATAGTATAGAATAAATACTATTAATATAAACTTAGACTGTGAAAAAAAAGTTTTATGGGACCCACCATGACACCAAAGTAATAGAAATTTACCACTTAGCCCCTTGGGTGTCCCAATCATATTAGGCCACCTAACACCCACATAATGATCAAAGGGGTGATTCACCACTTACATTAAGACTTAAATATCAACTTTTTTTTTCATTTTCTCCTCCATCTCCCACGATAGCCATGGATGTTCTTCTTCAAAAATTTTTCAAGTTCAACTATTTGCATACATTGCCTCAACCAAGCTTCAAGGGTCAAAGTTCAATGGATTTCACAAACTTTTAAGTGGATTCTAATCAAGAGAATTTGAAAGCTCTCAAGTGCTAGAAAGTGGAGACAAGCATTTGTATGGATTACGACACAGAAGCTGACTAATGAAAGGAAAAGGAACGAAATAGGGAACACTCGAGCATTATCTAGATAAGTTTCAAACCTCACCTATAGCATGAAGTAAATAGTTTTCAAATGCTTATATATATATATGTTTACAAATGTGTTTGCAATTGTTATACAAGTTGTTTTTAAGAGTATGTTTGCATTTGTTATGCAAAAAGTTTTACAATTTAAATCAAGATTTGCAATGTATTTGCAACTATTATGTGAAAGTATGATTGCATTTAATGTGCATAAAGTTTTGAAAGATCAAGTAAAAGTTTACAATGTATTTGTAAAAATTATGTTTAAAGTATGTTTTGCATTTTGTCGATGCATAATGTTTTATAGTTTAAGTAATAAGTTTTATGTTACATTTGTTATGCAATAATTTTAAAGAGAACAAGTTATGATTTGCAAATGTGTTTGCATATGATGTGATAGCATTTGTTATGCTCACTAAAGTTAATAAGAAGGTAAAGTAAGATAAAAAAAAAGTGTCGTACTAGCCTCCTTGATGTGAGGTCTACAAGTAAAGTTAAAGTTTGGCCTCCTTGATATGAGGTACATGACCTCGGTGTTCGATGGTCTCAAATCTTCCACAAGGGAAGCACTATGCTTATGATCTCACGATTAATGATATTGGTATGAACACTAAAGTAAGATAAGAAAAGTTAAGCAACAAAGATAGAAAGTTAAAGTAAGAAAAGAATGTTCATAAGACACTCATAATTGAAAGTTCATAATTGAGCATTAATGGAAACATGCATTTTGATTTTTGCTTGTTTTCCTTGTTATGAAATATTTATATGCTATGAAAAACATTCTGAGGAATGTTTTATGTCAAGCATTTATGAAAAATATTTTCATGTTTACAAGAAAAAGGTTTATAATAACGTTTTATGAAAAGTGTTCAAAAAATGTTTTTTGAAAAATGTTTATGAAAAACGTTTTCAGAAATGTTTATGAAAAATGTTTTAAGAGAAAGATTTTTATGAGACAAGTTTTTAAAGCATGTTTAAATGATTTGTGAGATTATGTTTGAACTTACTGAGCGAAAGCTCATTAAAATTTTTTTCATGCTGTAGGTAGTTCTACGGGTAACCAGTAGAACCTATTTAGGGAGCCTGGTGTTGCGGAGGGCAGATGTGAAGATTTGGGTATTGATACCACTACGGTATGCTTCCTCTATTCAAAAGAAAATGTTTTCCCACAACTTGATATATTGTTTTCAAAGTTCAAGAAAGTCAAAGTTTTGAGAAAGTCAAAGTATTAAGAAATGTTTTCAAAGTTTTAAGATATGTTTTCAAAGTTTAAGTTATATTTTATGAAATGTTTTATATAATTATAAAGTTAAGTTTTAAGTTATGTTTCAAGAAATGTTTCTTAGTAAGTTTTAAGAAACAATTCTTGAATGGTTTTAAAGTCAACTGTTGAGCAATGACTCAACTCAAATAGCGACAGAAGTTGCAACAGCTTTTCAAAATGATTTAAAGGATGTAAAAAGGAAAAAAAAATTATTTCAGTGTTTTCTTACTAAGTAAGTAATATTAATGTTTAAGAAATGACGTTTAAGAAAGTTAAATGACTACCCAAAAAGACAGGTTGTAACAAATATAATTAGTTTTGATCAAGATATTGTCACTATTATTTTGGCAAAACTCAAGGCCTATCTATGTAATTAACCCTTATTTACACTATAAAAACTGCAAATATTTTTAAAACATGTTATTTCCTATAATTTGTTTTAAAAAGGTGTTATCTACAATTTTCCTTTTAAAAGTTTATTGCCATTAGGTACTAACCGTTTGAAGGATGGGTGAGCTTATAAAGGTTTGACAGTTCTTTGAATACATAATGAATAGTGTTACATGGACTTTCAACCACTAACGATATAAATTTAGTTCAACTAATTTTTTTAATTCTGTATTTGTTGTAACTTTACTATATGACTTGCTCCATTGTGAATTCTTAGTGTTGTATCATTTTTTTTTTAAAAAAAAAGTTGTACTCATATTTTAATTGTTTGTGGACATTTAAGCACTTACGAGGGGATGATTTTATTTTTATTAATTTTTGAGGTGATTCCTCGATGGTTTCGGGTTAATCGAATTTGGGTAATTTTACATTAATTTTTTATTAGTCACGACCCCTGTTTTTGGGTCGTGACAAATATAATCATGTTTAAAAATGAAAAATCAAGGGTATAAGAGTTTCAAACCCAAATTTTCATGAGAAATGTTCACATTTCTCATGCCAAACTATGTTGGAGGAGGTCACCATCGTTTGTGCACAAAAGAGATCAACCGTAATGGGAAAGGATTGCGGAGCTTGCGTGGTCACACCACCATTAAGGGGCGGGGGCTTAGGATCTTGCCACCTTTGGAGGAGAAGGACAGGAGTTGTAGGAGATGGCAAAGGAGGTTGTTGACTTTTGCATCTCACTGGCAGGTCTAGGTTAGAACCAGAGTCAACACTCAGCCAAATGAAAAAAATTATAAAAGAAAAATAAAATATGTATTCGTTTACGGGACAAAATTTTCCACATTGCATTCACATAAGAGAGTGAATCCCCTAAAAAAAACATAGAATGAATCACATCGGTGCACTTTTAAGTTTTTTGTTTCCCTATTTTATCCTTAATACCAGTTTTTTTCCTTTTTCTTTTTTTCTTTTATCCTTTGTTCTTTCTTAAATTGTCTCTTTCTCCTCTGTCAGATTTCCTTCATGCTTTACCTTCTCTGTTTGACGTTCCAACACGTCATTGCCGATATGCTCGTGTTGCCGTTCTGAGGACACCGCCCCCATTTCCGACATCATAAGGTGATGACCTGCACAATCCCGTCGTCCAAGCGCTGAGATCCATCGTAGTTTGCCACGAAACGTCGCCCTTATCTTCGCATCCTACTCACCTCTTCTCTAGCTATCTTCGGCAAGCACTACCATAGAAGTCGAACCGAGATCATCGCTGCCATCTCACATTTCTTTGCCAACAATCGCTCCCGCTACCCGACAGAAGCTCTTTGTTGCTTTTTCAAACACCCTCGTCATTTATGCCAAAGACAAGGATTGCGCCATCAAATCACTGGCCAAGATGCCAAGGGAGGCACGAGCTGGGAGGAGACAACAATGGCGTTAGCCACAATGGCTATGGGAGCAGTGAGATGAGGAGAGTGATGCGTGGGGAGGGAAGAGAAAGAGCACAGTCGGTTTGGGGCTTTTTTTTAAAAATTTGTTACTTATTGCAGGAAAAATTATCAGAGTTTTCACTTGCTAAATAATAATATTTTAATAAGTGTAGTTTTGTCATTTCATCTAATTGGTTATCTATATATAAAATTTGAAACTTAAATAGCTTATTTATTAAATTTTTTAAAATTTTGGCCTATAAATTTTAATTGCTTCACTATGTTAGCCTATTTTCCTCGTTGGGCCTTGTTGCCCTTTATAAATAGAATACCAAAAAGACATTGGGTTCTTAGCCGCTGATTTTAATAGCATGGCTCATAAATTTATAATCAATTTATAACCTACTATTGGAGAAAAAGCATTTGCGCTCAGTAAATCCTCCAAAATTATTTAGGGAGAAGTAGCAAAATAGTATATTTAGACTAAACATTAGTAAATAATGTCATATAGTTTTAAAATATGTAACATATAGCATATCATGAAAAATTGAATAATATCTAAGGAGAAATTAGAACCAAAAACTCTAAAATACCCCTATCTTTTTATCCTCTATATTTCTCACATTCCTCCCTCGTCGATACTGTTGTCAGTCGTGTAAAAAAATACTGTATTTTTCGTGTAAATACAAAAATGATCGTCGACTTCACTAGACTGTTGACAGCCGAGAAATACTATATTGACCAAGAAATACTATATTTACTGTGTAAAAACAAAATTCACTGACGACTTCATCAGACAACCGGTGGCATGAAAATACAGTATTTCACTTGAAATACAGTATTGTTGTGTAAGTATAAAAATTCACTGGTGACTTCATTGGACCGCTGGCAGCTAAAAAATACAATTTTTTCTAGGAAATATTATATTTACCATGTAATACAAATTTCATTGGTGACTTCGTCGGATCGTTGGCGGCCAAAAAATAAAGTATTTCACTTGAAATATTGTATTACTGTGTAAATATAAAAATTTATTAACGACTTCGTCAGACCATCGACAGCCAAAAATGCAATACTTTACTTGAAATACTATAATACCCTGTAAATACAAATATTCATCGACGACTTTGCCAAACTGTCGAATCTTAAAAATATAGTATTTATAAAGAAATACCTTATTGTCCATGTAAATATAAAAATTCCCCAACGACTTTGTCGGACTGTCGGTGGCCGAAAAATACAATATTACATTGGTAATACTGTATTACTGTTTAAATAAAAAAGTTTATCAATGACTTTGCAAAACCATTGGCAGCTAGAAAATACAATATGACCCTAGTAATACTGTATTATCGTATAATACAAAAAGTTCATTGAGGATTTCATCGGATCACCGACGGCCGACGAAATACAATATTACCCTTATAATATAGTATTATCGTGTAAATATAAAACAATAGTATTATCGTGTAAATATAAAATCAATCTTCAATGATATAAATGAAGAAACTAAATAGCCACTGTTAGACAAACTACATTCTTTAAAAAAAAAAGAAGCAAAGATGAAAAAAAAAAAGCAAACAAACACGACATGTATCTATGCATGTATGTATATCCATTATATATTCTCTAGTAAAATTGGCATTATAAATAATAATAAAAAACAGAGACGAAACAGAAGAACACCTATTTATCTCTTTTTGTTGATTCCGAAGATCTTGACTTAAAGAATAGAATAATACCAATTATATCTTTTTGTTATTGGTCCAAGGTCATGGAGATTGTAATAACATCATAAAAAGAAAAGTGAAAAAATACCGTGTAAACTTTTTTTCTTTTTTACTCAAAATAACCCAAAAAATATCCTTTAGTATTCTCACAACAACAAATCTTTTTTTTCCCTCAAAGTAATAATATGGCTCCAGACTCACAACTCATTTCAGTACCTATACCATGCTAGCGATGGAGGAGATCGGGAGGCCAAGATTGGGAGCTCCAGCATCAGTGACGTTTTGACGGCGAGACAGGGGATGCAGGTGATGCAAATGATCTGGACTGTCAAGCTTGGCCAATGGCCTCAAGTGCAGCGACCACACGATTCTAGATCTAGTTGTCAGTCGGGATCTCCAAATCGTGAGACACCGGCGACGCGATTCAAGATCAGATTGTGGCTTCTTCTTCAACATCGGTCACTCAACGATTGTGACGGAGCAACGAATGACGACGACAACGGCAATGGCAATAGTGACAATAACAACGTCCACTTTGGATGTGTCATTCTCATGCAACAAAAAGAGAGAAGCAGAGAGAATGAGACATAGAGCAGAGAGAGAGGAGAGAGAAACGGGAGAAGTGAAAGGAAGGAAGAGAGAGAAACAAAAGGGAAGAGAGATAATGAAAGAGAGAGTGGGAAAAAGAAAGCAAGGAAAGGAAGAGGGAGAAAGAGAAGAAAAAAGGCAAGAGAAAGGGAAAAAATAGATATAAAATTTTGAAACTAATCAAGCTTTTAAAGGTATTTTGGTTTTTTTATAGTTTAAAAATAATTGGTACTAATATATTATTTTGTCTATATTTTTTAAGGATTGTTTATTTTTAAGTATTTTTGGTATTCAATGAACTTAAATTTAGATTCGAATATCAAGAATTTTTTAGATACATGTCTGTTTCTTTTAAAATCTAAATCTTTTGAGAATCAAAAATTCAAGTTTTTAAAGCTCTGTTCTCCTAAACTTTTGATACTCAGATATCTCTACTACAGTAAAAACTGAAATCTTCTATCCTATATTTGAGGAAAAAAATCATAATTTCTTTATTTGATATCCAATTGAGATTATTCTTTTTTCATTATATTTCTAGTAAAGAGAAGAATAAATTAAAATCCATATTGCATTTTTAAGGCCATTGACATTAAAAGGGTGTTTAGCGTAGGTGGTTTACACCACTAACTTAATTATGAATAATATAAAGCTCTTATATACTGCAGTAAAAAAATTATTATAGTGTAAAGCTTTCACATACTACAATAAAAAGAGTTCTAACAAATAGTTCCTACCACTATGCCAAACACCCGATAAGATTTTATTAGATTTGTTAATGAATCAAAAAATATTTTCAATACCTCTCAAAACAAAAATTTTAATTTTATTCCATACTTAAATTAAAACTTAAATACACATCCAAACACCAACTCGAATAACAATTCAAATCACTAACTTAAATCTTAATTTAAATCACACTAATTCAAATCTGTTTACAAAACAAACCTTAAAACTACTAACATTACTCTATTGCAAAACCCACTATTTCATGCAATTTCTCAATTATTTATCGTTAAATATAATTTTTGGGGTCCTCCAACCAAGAGGGATTTTTAAAAATGGCCTTATGAGAAATTTTTTTGCGTAAATGTTCCTTTTTTTTGGACAGTTTTTGACACAAAAAAAAAATTTTTTAGACATCAAAACAGTTTCATTTTTTTTTCATCATGTTGAGGTTTTTTATCTTACTACAATTATTTTTTTTATTTTTTTTTTAAAATTAAAATAATTTATCTACATAAAAAAATATTTTTTTTGTTAAAAAAAAAAAAGAGGTCATTTAACCGATTAGAAATTTTTTTTTGGCCTTTCGTCAAAATCTTCCTCCAAGCAGCTTTTTTCATTTAGGGATTTTGAAACTGACCGCCGGCGTTTCACACACACCTTCCGCTGCCTGCAAGACACGTCTGCAGCCACCAGCGTAGCGCGACAAAGGCAAGTGAAAGAACAAGGCAAAAAAAAAGATGGCCAAGGAAGAAGAAACGACAACAACTGAAACAGAGACAGAGATCAGCGTACGGCAGGAGATGAAGCCATGGGAGCAACATGGAGGAGTCATAAGCATACCTCGCTTCAACTACAACGCACCTTCTTCCCTTCTCCAACACTCCCACTCCGGCTTTCTTATCACCTGCACCATCAGTCAGTTCTTTCTCTTATTCCTTTTGTGTGAATTTCATTGCTTTTGATTTTACGTTCTCAACTTTCGGCTAATTTAATCGTCGGGTTTGTTTTAACTTTGCTGAACAAAACTGATCCCAAGTGGGTTTTGTGTAACTCGTCTGTTGTTGAATTTTTAGGATTACTTTAGTGCGTCTGATTACGGTAAAAACTAGTAACGTTGAAATTTAGAATTGGGTATAAAGTATTAAGCAGTACTAGTTTCATTTTTTTGTTCTTTTAGGAACGAGTTAAATGCAAATGAAACTTACGTCTCCTATTCTGCTTGCATTGTCCAAGAAGATTTGGGGAAGGTTGGCAACAAGGATATGCAACAACTAAAATGTGATTTCCAAGTTCTAATTATGTGTATGCGTTTTTCTATTCATTTATTGTTCAAGTTGGAAATAAAGATTAAAGCTTAAAGCTTCTCTCTTTTTTCATAGAGAGGGAAAAAAGCGCTACAAAAGAAGCAATGTCCATCCTTGGGAAGGTCAGCTTTCTCTTCATACTTTTTTTTTTTTTTTCCAAGTATTGGCATCGAATGAGTCACAACTTTCTTTGTTTGTGAAGAAACCGTTGATGATGATGACTTTTTCATTTGTAAAAAAAAAAAAAAAGAAGAACGGATGTTGACATTTCCTCATGCCCTACACGACGGTGGAAGAACCTAATTTGGAATAACTTTGAAGTCTTGATACTGCAATATCATCCCTCCAACAGTTTTAAAGGATTGGCTACTCTTTTAGTTTAATCAGGCAAACGCTTTTAATTTTCTTTCTGAGATGGCTGGGGAAGGTTTCCAAGTTGTGGACGGTTACTCTCTTTATGATACAGTAGTTATTAGTAAAATTTCCATTAAAACGGTCCTCATGAGAAAATTGAGTAAAGGTTTCAAATACATTAGTATATGGTGAATTAAGTTATTTATGCTAAAATTCTTGGTCATCTATTTCTATATTTGTTTTGCAGTTTATTGGGTCTTTTACTAGTTGCACTAAAGAAGGGTCGGCTAACTCCGATGAAAATTTCACTTCTAAGAGAAGGAAAACATGCACAGAGGATTCAGATGGTGAACACGCCAATGGTGAAGAAAGTAAAGATGTTGCTGATAAATCTGAGGACAAACCTGGTAATTTAATGGCGACTATCAGTTGATATCTGTTGGGTTTTGGTTGCACCCTTTGTAATGTATAGTGTTGGATTCTTTTTGTAGCATACCTGACGCGGTTGTCTCAATGACAGGGAATCTTTCAAAAGATATTTCTTTGTCCTCCAGACAGATTGATAAAATGGAAGAGAGAAACTCCGTTCTTTCTCTAGTTAAGCTGACAAGGAGTGGCTTGCTTCTCTTTACCTTCACCAGAGGCACCTCTTTTGACACTGTCAATGTTGTATCAAACATTTTTCGGTCTCTGGAATCTGCAGGTTCTAGTTCACCCCAGTAAGTGGTAAACTTTTTTTCTTTGTCCCCCAACATTTTATATAGAAATTGTGGCTTATTTTCGAGTTAGTTAAATCTCTCCCTTTTTTTTCTAAATATGTTTTGGTTGGAACTGTGATTAATATGGTGCAGGTGGTGTCACCGCATCTTTCCCATCCAAGCTACTTGTACTTTGAATGAGAAGGAACTACACAGAGTTGTATCAAAGCTTGTTCTAGAATTCGTGAATGATCAACAAAACAAGGTTGCACAGCCTTTAAAGGTAAAGTTGTAATTCGTTATCATAGATAGCTAATAGTTTTATTTGTGGTGTCAGGTCTGTTAGGATATGAAGTAAATGAGGATATTCTGATTTTGTATTGGGTGGAATGGTAAGAAGTAAAGCAGATACCTAGATTAGTTCCTCCATTTGCCCTTTGTTTTATCCTTCTTGTGTGTGGGCATGCTGCACACATGCACCCTTTGGGCCAATGACGTATTGGGGCCTCAATAATAAGGTGATCAAATGAAACACACTCCCCGATAATTTTGTTTACTTAACCATTGCCAGAAGTTGACTGTATTCATTGGATAATCATGTTGATAATCATTGCGAGCTTAATTCCAAAGATGGAATAACCGTGCCCAGCGGCACCCTCCCCCCAAACACACACACACACACACACACAACACCCCAGGGAAGACAACATCACTTTATTGTCTTGTAATGCATCTCTTTCTGCTTTGGTCCAACGAATTTTTTTAATTATATCAAGTATTTATATTGATCTTGTAGTTTGCAGTTGGATACAACAGAAGAGGAATTGAAGAGAACGAGATGAAGTTTACAAAAGATGCATCAACTGCATCTAATTTGTTGGATCGGAACAGCTGCTTTTCAACAGTGGCTGCTGCAGTTAAGGATATTGTGCCAGATTCAGTCGTGGACCTCAAATCTCCAGAGGTAAAAACCAAATCCTTGTCACATTCTTCCCCAATTCAACGATATTCTATTGTCTTTCACTTTCATACTTATTTTGACAATGTCCAAATTTGCAGCTTTCGGTACTTGTTGAGCTACTACCCCTCTCTGGAGTACCAAATGGGTCATTGGTAGTTGCTGTATCAGTTCTTCCGCAAAATCTAGTCAGCACAAAGCCACGACTTTGTGTAAAGGCGCTGGTTTCAAATGTCAAAGCAAAGTGCGGAAATCATTAAAAGGTGGATTAGCAGATATATTTGAGTATTGTTTGCAGTAGGAACCATACACAATTAATTCCTGGCTGAGAATAGAAAGATGTCGAATCGAACTGAGAATCCAAATCAGTGTCAATCTGTTTTTTGTTGCTGCTAGTGCTGCATTTTTATCTGCAATTTTGGTCTTAAAATGGTTTTTCTGTTTATTGGTCGCCTAACCATTGTGCATGATTTTGTTTGTTATTTTTCGCATCTTCCAAAGTCACTTGCATTATGTCGTTTTATTTTTAAACCCCTTGCTAAAAATCACCCGTCACACTTATGTTGTTTTTTTTTATTTATTTTTTTTGGTTTTGTTCAAGTCTAACAACTATAATTTTATCAATCCAACAATACCTTGGAAGGTGGGCTGAGAACCAGGTTTCATCTAAGTGGTAGAAGTCTTAGGGTCCTTAGAAAGTTGGGCAGTAAAGTTAGGAATAACATAATCCTCAACAAAGGTAAGCAGAGTACAATGGCAATGCCACAACCAAAATTTATGTGATACAAATACTACCGCTCGTGGGAGCCAAACTTAGACCAACTCAAAGCTCCGGTAACATGGTGGAACACTACCCACCTCCGAAGTCCAAGCTAACCTTCAAAGTTTTCGTAAGGGAACAGCACTAATGTCACCAATGGTCGCCGACAATCACCAAAGCTCTTGAACCAGATCCACACGGTATTTCCTGTATTTGAATCTTTTTCAATCAAACTTTGCCACGTTATGATTCAATTGAACTTCAATCTAGACAGAAATACGAGTTAAACCTAAACCTTATACACTTCAATTTTTAGAGAACATAGTTGTTCAGATTGAATGGTCATTGAAGTTTCTAGAGAAAGATTACGTGAACACTCTTGATAGCACTTTACCTTTTATTTCACCTTCAATTTGCAGATGGTGCTTTGGGTTTTAGAAAAAATTTCAGAAATAGTGTTGGTGAAAAATTTGCGTGCCTTTTGCCCTGTGGTTTGGTTTCTCCCTTGTTTCATAATTGGTGATTTGTATTTCTTCGATTTTTTTTCCTTAATTAAATCCTTCGTCTTCTCGATAAAATAAAAATGGTGAATAAGAGTTATTATCCAAGTGGTAACCAGAAGGTATTCTCCCAAGATACGGAATTCCACTAGTATTAATTCTAGCGGCTTGAATTCTTGCAGGTTTTCGGCTTTTATGGTTTTTTGTTGTTGGATTTTTGGGGAAATCTGCCAAGAGAATGTTTTGCTTGAAAAAGTTTGTAGGAAGTGTTGGGGTGAAAAAGTTAGTTACCAAACGTTATCACAACAAGAAACTTGTAACACCCAGAAATTTAATTAAGTTTGATTAGTTGATAACATGGTGGATTAGTGTGCCTAAATATAATGTGAACTTAATTTAATTATTTTGTGGTATTTTTAAATTAATCTTACTTTTAATTATTTTTATTTGTTATTTTGAATTTTTAAACAAAACAATTTGTTAAATATCCAATATGTCTTTTTTGAAAAACCATGTGTGGGACATGATTTTACCTGAGAAAAACCACCATGCCTTCCTCTATTTATTCTCTCTTTCTATCTCAACTTCCCTCACTCTCTCATACTCACTCTCTCTCTTTCCCTCTCTTTCTCACTGCCTCTCTCATTCTCTTCCCTCTCGATTTTGTTTCAAAGATTTGAGCTCAAGCTTCGATCTTCAACTGGATTAGAAGCTTAGGAACGCGATTGAGCTTCCACAAACACGATTCAAAGCTCAAATTCGAGGTTAGTCTGTTTATTTTCAAGATTTCAAACTTTTGCCCCATTTTTCAAATTTTCCTTGTATGTCAGAAATTCGAGTTTCTTGAGCTTAGAAAACCTTCAATCTAGGTTTGTAGGACCCGAATCATCATGAATCTAGGCTTGATTGGATGAAAATTGAATTAAATAAAGTTTTCCTCTTTTCCTCATTTTCGAATAATTTGAAAATTTCTATATAAAACTTGTTTGAAGGTGTTTAAATGTGTTCCAATGTGTTTTTCTATCATTTCTGAACATTATGCATGCTCTGGGAATTGAAAAACAGGTTTATAATGAGATTTTAAGCCCAAGAAGGCCTAGGCTCGAAGTCTTGGACCTCTCTGATTTTGCCAGTTCGGTAGGCGGATTTTGAGCATAGGTAGGCCGGATTCATATTGTCGGCATGCCGGATCTGTACATCCGGTAGGCCGAATTGTGGAGTTTGAAAGGCCAGGAAGTTCAACAAGCCGACCGGGTTTGTGAAATTTGCTGATTTTCACCAGTTTCCACTGTTTAAACCATAGGTAGAGACTTTAACCTTATGGCATGGTTTTGTGAATTCTAATGGCACACTAAGACACCATGAGATAGCATACTATTATAGAATACTCCAAGTTAGATATTGATTAACTTAGTCTACCTATAAGGTTGTTCGTGGTTCCATGGAGCTAACGTTCAGCCGATCGAGACTACGGTATTGAGCTTCGGTACGGGATGCTGAGGTAGGACTTTAAACCTCTTTCTTTGGTAGCTATGTTTTAAAAAGGATTTTTGGCCACAAAGTGTTTTTCTTTCAAAATGATTTCAAGAAATGATTGCGTTAAATTTATTGGTTATTTTCATTATTTGTTGAATAATGAATGACCATAATGAACTGAATAATGAATGTAAATGAGAATACTCAATAACCTAAGTAACGACATAACACCGAACGTGTCGTAGATACCGTTTGGAGTGACATACTAAAGCATGATGCCATACTCAAAGATTGGCGTGTGAGAGTGACCTTGGGGGTAGGTCCCAAAACCCAACTGAGCCACTATGGTGGTGATTGTAATGGCTTTGCTTAAAGATTATTTAATGAGACCATTTTCGGATGAACAATTGGACTAATGGTAAGAATAAAATTAATTAATGAATTTCATTTGCCGTATTTTATATCTCTTAAATTAAAGCAAGATTTTATATTCATATTAATATTTTGAAAACTTAGTCCTACTGAGTCTTCTGCTTACGTTTTTATTGTTTTAAAATATTCCCCCCTTTTACGTGGACTTCAGCTTAGGATTGATTGGGAATCTACAGGGTGAACGCGTGAGCTGTAGGAACTCTGTCTAAGGTATTTGCTTATTTAAATAAAGACATGTAATACTTTAATCATTATTTCTCGTATTGGATTGTGGTTATAATTTATTATTGTCAGTACTATATGTATGTACTTATGTGGGTCTGGTGGGGCCCGACTAGTATTTAGTATGCTTTATCGTTCTATTTTATTTCACCTGTTTAACTTAATGATAATCGCATTAGAAAGTTTTAAATTGCCACGTTTTTTATAACTAAAAATTATTTAATTGGTAAAATTTTATTAAAAATTTTGGTTTAATTAACTTAATTAATCTGCCACGTCACTACCCAGTTTGGTGTACATGACAAAACTTCATTGTTGTTAAAAACATGTTTTATTTTTGTAGGCTTTTGTAATGACTGGAAAAAATCCAGAAATTAATAAGTATGATTAATTAATGATTTTTTCATAATTACTCAACTAAGTACCTGAGAAAGTACAAGTTTTGAATTTATTAACATGCAAATTTGAAGCTCTTAACAGCTATAAGACCTTAGAAATAAATAATGTTGTGAATGCATAAATTTATATGCATTATTTATGGAACATGTAATAATGTAATGTTATGGTAGTACATTGAAATAATTGTTTAATGTGCTAAATTAAAAGTTTATGATTCATTAATTTCATGCCTAAGCCAAAAAGGTAATGTTATCTGGCAAAAAGTGAAATTTTCAACTTACTATGATGATGTGGAAAAGTTCCTATATGATATCAATTCAGTAAAAGAAACTCAGATCAATAGTGATCATGAGCTCTATACCATAATTCAGAAAATGGTGAGCACCAAGTTTAAGTATGCAAGGTTTATGACAATTTTACTATGATTGATCTCGAAATTTAAGGAGATCATAAGGTAAGATAAGAATTTCAATAAAGTTATAAAGTTCATTGGAAGTTTGAGAATTCCAATGTTTTAAATGTGTATAGTTAGTTATTATATACATTAACAATTACATAAGGTTTATTATTATTGTTGCAATAATAATGACAACATTATTAATAGCAGTTGTCATAATAATAGTAAAGAAGAAGAAGAGCGTTGACAGAGTCCACAAACGTTAATCTATAGGTAAGAAGTGGATCCATAAATGACTCCTTATGAGGAACAGTGCGGTTTACACCATAAAGCTTGAAATAGTACTAAGTTCATAGTTTGAATTACATTGACTTACAGATAGTCAATTTAATTTATAAAACTATTTTAAATTAAGACTATTATTTTTATGACATAAATTGAAGCTTAAAATATGAAAATTTTTAATAAAAAATATATGTTTTAAATTATAATTTTTTCAAGTAAAAATAAATAAATATATTTATATTGAGCAAAATTTTAAATGCATAATATCTTTCTTAGAAGTCATATACATATACATATATATATATATGTATATAGTTGTGAAGATAGCTAATCACTAATTTTGAAGGCAAATGTATTAAAGTTTACTGTTTTAAAATAAGATCAAAGAATCATATTTTAAGTTTTAACCAAAGTTCTTAAATACAAAATATTATTTTTTTAGCAACTAAATATATATATGGTGAAATTAGTGAATCGGCGATTTTAAAGACAATACTGTCAAAGTTTATCATATCAGAGCAAATTCAAGAAATCCATACAATATGGATAAATTTTATGAAAATGATTTTATGACAGTATGAAGATGTTTATACAACAATGATACAAAATGAAAATTAGAATTAGTGTAAGTATTTTTAAAGAGCAAGAATAATTACAGTTTTAAAAGTACAGTGATGTTTATGAGAATTTCAAGCTTACAGTTCAAATTTGATATTTCAACATTACACAGAATTAGACTGTGAGGTCTCATGGCCTATAAATATATGGACAAGGAAATGAAAAAAAAAAGAAGAGGAGAAAATCAACCAATCAAAGCAACCCATTCTCTCTCTCTACTTTCTCTCTCTACTCTTTCTCTCCTCAAACTCAGTCCAAGATCCGGCCTTCATTTTCGACACCTCCGACATCATCAGAAAGATCTCGTCGAGCTGGTTTCAACGACATGCAGTGCCGATCATGACTTGTAACGCCCTTATATGGGGGTTAACAGTTTTTAATGAATTAAAATAAAAATCAGAAATAAAAGTAAAACCTTAAAAATAAAGTTCCTTGGGTCTTAAATGAAAACTCTCAAATTAAAAATAAAAATATAAATGACAATTAAACCATAGTTTAATGTAGCACCTTAAATTTAATAATATGAACTGTCGTCATCATCATTTCAACCCTCAACGCATTTTAATACAGTCACAGAAAGTAACAATTGATGCTTACATTATCATGAAGAACATTCTTAGTAATTGAAGCAGTCCCAACGTACATAGCTACATAACTTCCTCAACTATTTTTCTCGTAACCACCTCATACTTAGTGAGTCTTGAAAAGATAAAAATATAAGGGAATGAGCAACAATATGCTCAGTAGGGAAAACCATTACTCACATTTAGGTTTCTATCATTACCACATTAAAACTTGCACGGTTAGTTAATACTCATCATTATCTAGATTATGAGATTTATTATAATCATATTCCGTGGATACCATAGTTAATCATTACCGAGTTTTATACATATACATATATACAAATATTATAGTTCATCATTATTCCTAGGTACCCACGTTCAATAGAGTATCACTCAACTCATCGAAACCCAAATGGGCGCGCTTGATCACCCTCTAAATATTCCAAGGGTGTTCCAGTGAGGGGACATCAACCCCTGATTCCTCACTAAGTCGATTCCTGTACAGTGTGTTCTAAGACTTTCAACCCAAGGAAGCGTCATCACCTTCCCCTTTTTTACCTTTTAGGGTATTCGTACCCAAGGACGTAACCGCCGTCCTCTTCACGTCTCATCATTTCTCTATATTCAATTATTATTTATAAAGTTAGTTTTCCTAACCATGCTTCTCAATTTATAATATGTGTCAATTCATTATGTTCCTCGTCGTATAATATAAGACGAGTCCATGTCATAGTTTCATATGTGATACTCATATAATAGCAGTTCAACAAAGATATATAAATCTTACGGTAAAACAATCAATTTCAATTCCATAAAAACCTCACAAAAGAAGAGTAATAGAACCCCTACCTTTTAAGCTTATCACCAATCTTTTAATCCCGAAATCAATTAACGTTAGCTCCACACTCCCTTGACCTAAGGCGTGCATAAGGACAATTAAAACTAAAACACAACATACAACCATATTCATAAATAAATAATGTGTAAATCCATCTTACTAGTGTGCCATTAAAGCTTTTATGCAAATCTCTTTTGAATACCACAGTAAACAATTTTTATCTTAACACGATATAAATGTATACAAGTAATCTATATGTTTTAGTCCCTAATAAGATTCACCAATCACTTAGGATAATATTGGAAAGGTTGCAAGACATTAAGGAATTAGGTGGTAAGCAAAGATGGGTTCTTGGTTCAGGTTACCAGCGGTATACCATAGCAAACTGGCAGTATACTTTTGTAAAAAGGATAGGTTCACTATCTACAATCATCACATGAGTTAACAGGTGGTTTACTAGTTTCCAATCTAAAAATTGAAAAATTCATAGAAAATAAAATACAACTCCGATTTAGGCTTATGATAGCTCATTAGAAAGCTTAAGATGTCTACTTTTTAAATATACAAACTAATTTACAAAATTCATTTTTATTTAATCCTAGAATTTTAAGAAAGAGTCACTGCCCATAGAGGTATTATAAAATTTAACAATATAAATTTTCTGTTTACGGTATATACACTTAGACTTTATACATATGTTTTAAAATAGCAACAAAACATATACTTAGGTTTAAGAACGTAAATTTGAATAATCCTTGAGTATATAAAAAAAATTATAAATGAAAGACTAAATTTGTTCATAAGATTATAACCTCAGATTGCGGCTAGTTGGAAGCTTGAAATGGCTTCAAAACAGGTTCCTTGAGTTCAGTATGGCTGAAATTCTAGCTCAAATGGAGGTGATGGTGGCTGATTTTTATGGCTGCCTCGAAGAAGTTCTCTAAGTATTTTGTTTCAGCAAAGAAATGAGAAGATGAGTGTGGGAACTGTGGAAGAAAAAGGAAGAAAAGATGAAGTCTTTGAAGAGAAGTGATAGAAGCAATTATGGAGGAGACATGTTGAAGCATGTGACAGGGGAAATAAAGAAAATGAGGGTCAAGAGTAGTTAGGAAAGATATCCTCATGTCTCCTCTGGAGACTTTAGCCCACATAATGCCAAAATGATATTTTTGAAATTTATTATAAGTTTGAAGGCTTTTCAATAAACATACTAAATAAGTATAGGAGAATTTTAAAAAATTTAAAAATAGATAAAAATAAATATTGTGAAATGGATTTTAAATGAAACAAATTTTTGGTTGGTATACTAAAAATTAATTTAATTACCTTAACATCTGTTAGGAGAATAACAGGTGTCACAGCTCTACCCCCCTTAAAGAAATTTCGTCCTCGAAATTTCAAGTCTAGCAATACTAATAAAAATCTCGATTCCATTATGATTCCAATTCTAAGTCTAAACCGTCAATTTTGTTTGTTCTCCAAATTTAAGTTATCGTATCTCCACTTATTTACTTGCATTATAAATCTCACTCTAAATACTGAATCCCTCAATGAGAGTATTTCTAACAGGTTCCAACTTACAACACCGTATAATGGTCTAGAGATCTGATCAGGCATACATATTGACCATACCATGATTCCAGTCTTTCATTGTCTACGGACTGTGATATATAATTATATTTAAGGAGATTGCCCGAGAAATTTTATATACTCCATCTTTAGGTGCCTTTTCCTTTCTAAGTAAAAAAAAGTCAAATATAGTTGATTTCATATTTCAACTAATAAACTAAAACATAATCATAAAACATATATCACAAACACTTCTATTCAAAACCATACATTAAACTTATTCATAGAGATATTAGACGGAATCTTAAGGTTGCTAACAAACCTGACAGATTTTTGCATTAAACAGTTATCCTCATGACACAAACGTTCAACCCAAATAATATACTCATATTTCCTACAAAATATTCCCACAACTGACTTTGATACTTCCACATAACATTAACAAAATGCTATACATTACAAACATGATACGAATATGTTTCGAGAGTACTAGGTACTCCGTATATTCAGCTATCCATATCAAGCATGCTTGGAGAATACAAAAACATCGATAAACAAAAGATCGGACCTTAAGTGGGATGCGTTTCGAGAGTATCAAGTACTCCATATCCAGCCATCCCGGCATTAGGCTCAATGAATCTAAAAGATTGAACGACATACCACAAGAAATATAGAATACAAGGTAAACGGTTATTCGTGACACACGAAATACGGACACACATGCCTACATGCCATAAATAAAAAACCAAAAGATTACAGATGGAGATTCAAATCAATTGGCTGCTCTCGACCTTCCCTTTCCCATTCAAGCTTGAATGTTGTAGTGTCGGATTCTGGATGTATGATTGGCATCTTATCTATTAATTCCTCAGCTGTTGAAGCAGTAACAAAGATTTGTCTCTCCGATTCTGCAATGATGTTTTCTTCCACAGCGTAATCTAAAGATTTCAAAAGACCATCATAAAAACCATTTACATTCAGTAGTCCCAAGGGTTTGGAATGAAAGCCCAATAATTGCTCACAAGCAACTACGAATATTTCCTCAAGAGTACTTAGACCACCAGCTAATGCTAGAAAAGCATCAGAATTATTGATTATGGCTTTAAAATTTCTAGGGATGCTCCTGACTCCTTTTCCCTTACCTATGGTTTCCTTATAAAGGTTTCCTTCAGCTAGAATATGAGGTCAAATTCCTACAACTGTGGCGTCACTAGACTTAGCTGCTAACGTCATATTTTCCATCATTTTTATACTACCACCCCCATAGATTATGTTAATCTTCCTGCGCGCTAGGACTTGCCCTAAGTGTTTTGCAGCTTCTACATAGGCTTTATCTTTTCCAAGGCTGGAACCACAAAAAACACAGACATTGTTTATTTTCTTGGTGGACTTGGAGGTAGACATATTTGGTTTATATAAGTGAGTGTTTTATGTCTGCTCCATTTAGACTTCAGGTTCTACATAAGATTTTAAGGATGAAGAATACGCAAAAAGAACTAAAGAGACAGACGAATAGGAAATGAAAAGGTAATCCAAAGATTTAAACAAAATCTTGTGCGGGTAAGAAAGTAAGATAAGGTGATTGATAGTTTACAGAAAATCTCATTTACTTTTTGAAAAAGATTAGACTTTAATGATATACCTTTTGACAATTGAGAATGGTTTGACAGAAGACCCTCTTGACACAACTGCAGACCTTTTGACAAATATACATCGAGTCTAGAAATTCAATATAAACAATAAATACTGTAGAACTTTTGAAATTTGAGACACAAATCTTGAAATATCTAGATAAGTTTTCAAAATTCAAATATGTTACTGTACCGTATGTGACGTGTCTGATAAGATAATATATTTTATTATATATATATATATTTAAGAAAACCAAAAATTAAATGAGATACTAACACTTACTGTATCATTCTAATAATCACAATTATTTCAAACACAAAAGCAAATATTTTGAATAAAAGAAAAACACAAACTGTTGAACATCAGCTAAAACTGTTTCAAATAAGCAAAGACTAAATAACCTTTATAGTGTGATGACTTATTCCCCATCCAGTTTTCTTATGGCTTGGCAAACAGGATCTAGAAATACCATATTCCTAAGGCGTTGTCTTTCTGCATAAAATTTAGGCCAGAGTTTAAAAATAGCTCCTTGAACATATCCACTAGGGTGACCATGAAGAGGAGGATGGATGCCATCCAAGGTCTCCTTTGAAAGTCCATCCCTGCAAAACCTTATTTTATCCTCCCTATTCGTAGACATATAACCAGGTGAAGTATATTTACCGTTACAATTTTGTCTTCCACATTTGTTACTAGTGACTGCGATAGCATGAGCTCTTCTTTTCATTGCACTACGACTGGTACCCGTTCCTGATAAACCGACATCTTGACTGAAGTCACTCGGACGGATCTTCCCCTCTATCAACATTCTCACATCACAAGGGATGCCAAAACGCATAAGAATCCACAACCGAGTGATTCTAGCCTTGTAATTCTTTCTGAGAATCTTTTGGGAGAGTGATGAAAAATACTTTCTCAGGTGTTGGTACTTTGGGTGCATGATGAGATGAAAGAAGAGTAAATAAAAAGGAAAAATTGAGATAGTAAGTTGCAGAATCCTATAATTCCTTCTTCTTTTAAAGAGAAGAATTTCTAGAGAGAGAAAAGAATTTGCGATTTAGAGAGAGTAACAAATTAAGAGAGAGAGAGTGAGTGAGCTTGGAGAAATAAGCTCCTATGCACAGTAGACGTATATGTAAACAATAATTAAACCACTGTAGATGACACGTATAGAGGCCATGTGGGAGAGACAGTGTGAATCAAACTAATTTAGGATTTGGACTAGGCCCAAATGTTAAGTTGAAATGGGTCAGGTTGTTTCAGGCCTTAACACATTTAGAACGAGTTAAATAATAAACATAAAATTGAAAACCAATTTGTACAAATCTTAAACCCAATTCAAAGCCCACTATAGATAAAGTTAACTATGAACAACAAAATCTAATTTAACGACAATCAAGGATCTTCCTGAATGGTATTTAAATTCATTTCATAACAACATAATCTTCTAGCAACTCAAATAATTTGTTTTAATCAAAACCTTATTGAACAATGCATACACTCAGATGTTATCCCTAATACTCAACATCTATCAATGGATTCATCATCATTACTACCAAGGGTTTAGAATGTGACTAACCTTAAATCAACACGATTTACGTCTTCCAACATAGACCATATCAATGAACAAAGACCTTTGATGTTACTACTTAAGAACATCTACAATCCTCACAATTCTACTTATACAATATTTAATCTTCTCATATAACAAACCTTAGGTAACCAAAAGATTCACATCTAAACATCTAAAAGTTAAACATTTTATCGTAATTATCCAAAATTATTATAGGTGTCTTAAATATTATGATTTACTTAAGGAAACTCCTATTGGTCATTTTAACATTGCATCTATTCATAAAGATACATTGATACACTTAAATACAATGTATGCAACAAAATATTCCAACCTTGAAATTCATGCATTCTTGCCTTTACACAGTCTCAGCAGACCAAAAGTCTAACGTTTATCCCACTCAAGATTCAATACCATAGATTCCTAACTTATCTCATATTCCTCAAGTAAATAAAACTTTCAAGAAAAGTTATTGACACTTATGTGCTCCACCGAATCCACACATAATCATTACTTAGGTTTGAATCAATTACGAAGAATTTGGCACATCTATGCCAAACTTTGAATCAATAAATCAAGCCTTATATTTCTTATTGTTTTTCACAAGATAAAAGGCTATTAAATCCTCGTATCTATACAAATTTCTCATCGTTCTATACGAATTAGATATGCTTATAGATTCTAATATTATACGTATCTCTCATAAGCATTCTACTTATAAACCCATTCCATATAATTATCATTCCCTCATAACTATTAATACTTTCATTCTAGAGCCTTCTATGTTACATCCTCATAGACTGCATAAATTAACCTGAAGGTTCATATTGATGATGACAATGAAAATTCAACTTCAAAACCATTTCAAAAACAATTTTTTTTTTAAAAGTGGTGCTACACTCTCTAGGTTAATCGAACCTAGGCTCTGATATCAAAAATTGTGTAACGCCCCTATATGGGGGTTAACAGTTTTTAATGAATTAAAATAAAAATCAAAAATAAAAGTAAAACCTTAAAAATAAAGTTGCCTAGGGCTTAAATGAAAACTCTAAAATCAAAAATAAAAATATAAATGACAATTAAACCACAGTTTAATGTAGCATCTTAAATTTAATAATATAAACAGTCGTCATCATCATTTCAACCCTCAACGTATTTTAATACAATCACAGAAAGTAACAATTGCTGCTCACATTATCATGAAGAACATTCTTAGTAATTGAAACAGTCCCAACGTACATAGTTACATAACTTCCTCAACTATTTTTCTCGTAGCCACCTCACACTTAGTGTGTCTTGAAAGGATAAAAATATAAGGGAATGAGCAACAATATGCTCAGTAGGGAAAACCATTACTCACCTTTAGGTTTTTATCATTACCATATTAAAATCTACACGGTTAGTTAATATTCATCATTATCCAGATTATGAGATTTATTATAATCATATTCTGTGGATACCATAGTTAATCACTATCGAGTTTCATATATATACATATATACAAATATTATAGTTTATCATTATTCCTAGGTACCCACGTTCAATAGAGTATCACTCAACTCATCGAAATCCAAATGGGCGCGCTTGATCACCCTCTAAATATTCCAAGGGTGTTCCGGTGAGGGGACATCAAGCCCTGACTCCTCACTAAGTCGATTCCTGTACAGTGTGTTCTAGGACTTTCAACCCAAGGAAGGGTCATCACCTTCCCCCTTTTTACCTTTTAGGGTATTCGTGCCCAAGGACGTAACCGCCGCCCTCTTCACGTCTCACCATTTCTCTATATTCAATCATTATTTATAAAGTTAGTTTTCCTAACCATGCTTCTCAATTTATAACATGTGTCAATTCATTATGTTCCTTGCCATATAATATAAGACTGAGTCCATGTCATAGTTTCATACGTGATACTCATATAATAGCAGTTCAACAAAGATATATAAATCTTGCGGTAAAACAATCAATTTTAATTTCATAAAAACCTCACAAAAGATGAGTAATAGACATATCTTTTAAACCTCACAAAAACCTCAAGCTTATCACCAATCTTTTAATCCCGAAATCAATTAACATTAGCTCCACACTCCCTTGATCCTAAGGCGTGCATAAGGACAATTAAAACTAAAGCACAACATACAGCCACATTCATAAATAAATCATGTGTAAATCCATCTTACTAGTGTGCCATTAAAGCTTTTATGCAAATCTCTTTTGAATACCACTGTAAACAATTTTTGTCTTAACACGATATAAAATGTATACAAGTAATCTATATGTTTTAGTCCTTAATAAGATTCGTCAATCACTTAGGATAATATTGGAACGGTTGCAAGACATTAAGGAATTTGTTGGTGAGCAAAGATGGGTTCTTGGTTCAGGTTAGCAGCGGTATACCATAGCAAACTGGCAGTATACTTTTGCAAAAAGGATAGATTCACTATCTACAATCATCACATGAGTTAACAGGTGGTTTACTAGTTTTCAATCCAAAAATTGAAAAATTCATAAAAAATAAAATACGACTCCGATTTAGGCTTATGATAGCTCGTTAGAAAGCTTAGGATGTGTACTTTTTAAATATACAAACTAATTTACAAAATTCATTTTTATTTAATCCTAAAATTTCAAGAAAAAGCCACTGCCCATAGAGGTATTACAAAATTTAACAATATAAATTTTCTGTCTACGGCATATACACTTAGACTTTATACATATGTTCTAAAATAGCAACAAAACTTCTACTTAGATTTGAGAATGCAAATTTGAATAATCCTTGAGTATATAAAAAAAATTATAAATGAAAAACTAAATTTGTTCATAAGATTCTAACCTCGGATTATGGCTAGTTGGAAGCTTGAAATGGCTTCAAAACAGGTTCCTTGACTTCGGTATGGCTGAAATTCTTGCTCAAATGGAGGTGATGGTGGCTGATTGTTATGGCTGCCTTGAAGAAGTTCTCTAAGTATTTTGCTTCAGCAAAGAAATGAGAAGAAGAGTGTAGGAACCGTGGAAGAAAAAGGAAGAAAAGATGAAGTCTTTGAAGAGAAGTGATAGAAACAATTATGGAGGAGACATGTTGAAGCATGTGACAGAGGAAATAAAGAAAATGAGGGTAAAGAGTAGTTGGGAAAGATATCCTCATGTCTCCTCTGGAGACTTTAGCCCACATAATGCCAAAATGATATTTTTGAAATTTATTATAAGTTTCAAGGCATTTCAGTAAACATACTAAATAAGTATAGGAGAATTTTAGAAAATTTAAAAATAGATAAAGATAAATATTGTGAAATAGATTTTAAATGAAACAAATTTTTGGTTGGCACACTAAAAATTTATTTAATTTCCTTAATATCTGGTAGGAGAATAACAGGTGTCACACGACTCTGCCGGAGTAGCTCGTACGTGCCAGTTGAAGCCGCAAAAACATGTCATTTTTCCAACATGATTTCTCCGTCGTCTAACCACCGTTCGACACGATCTTGACGTCAACGGACTTAGATCAAAGAGATGAAGAGAATGGCATCGATATTAAGGTACGATTCTCGTCGGAAGAGGCTCGACAGAATCCTCCCATTCTATCGTTGCGTCATCGTCGGAACTACCTTCTCTGATGACAGTATGGTACATCGCCAGTACCAAATCACTTAGAGTGAGGCAAGGATCACAACGACTAAACCAATTTCAGCCAAGAACAGCTGCGCGATGGAGCTCAAAGCCATCGTATCACCGTCGCTGTAAGAGACATCGAACCCGTCCTTACGACCACCCTCGAGCCCAATTGACAAGACCATCACGTTCAGACCATTAAGGGGAGAAGAAGCCCTCCATCAATTGCGAGAAAATCTTGCCACCGGCCAGAGTTCCATGAACGCCACCATGTGCCATCGTGAAGAGCTTGATGTAGCTCATTCCACCACCGTTGCTTCAAATTGGCACTTCTTTCTCGTTCAAAGGGGTTAGTAGATGGAAACCCACCATTCAATTTCATGGAAACACCATGAGAGGGCGGTGATCGATCTCCACTGCCATGCACCGCCGATGTGAGCTTGACCCTGGCCATAGAGTGGATGTTGAAGCATGCGCTTGACACCGTCACACTTAAATGACGTCGAGGAAGGAAAGCCTCAACTCAATTGTGCGGTAGCTTCGTCGGAGAGCCATGATCGGAGTCTCCACTTTTGCCACCGACTTTGAGCTTCATTTGCATAGTTAGGTGCCAAATTGAGCTAAATTGACACTACCATTAGACTCAGAAGGGTCAAATTAGGAGGGGTAGGCTCGAGCCCGGCCACCAACGGAGCACGATTGATGCCGGTCAACATCAATCAATCACCAATGACCGACCAGTCAAAGACTACTTTGGGTTTTTGTGATGCGGACCTCTAATCGACAATCCGAGACCTCCTCCCAACTTGTTTCGACACTCCAAACGCAATGGTGCCCTCTGTTCAAGCTAATTCCACTTCAGTGAAAATCATTCAGTACTAACTGCATACGAATCTAGGCAACTCAGACTGTAGCAACGAAGTCCAGATTGATGCTTCCAACCATTATAAATCTCCATGGAGCATTCCTAGCCATCCATGGTTACTTAAGGAGCACTGTCGAGGATGCTTCGTAGACTGTAGAAAAGCGAGATACAACTGGACCCGCTTAACTCGGAGTCCAGGTAAGTAGGAATCTCGCCTATAGTATGAATAGTTTTAAAACAAATTGATTTAAATATTTTCATAAAAATTTATGAAAGTGCATGATCATGGATTTGTTACGCTATTTTATGTTATGATGTCATATGTTATGTTATGACATGACGTGATATATTATGATGATGATGACATGATTAATGTGTGATGTATGCAATATTTAAATCATATTGTTTAATCACCTTCAAGTTAAGCATGGTTATGATCTACAAGTTATGATTTACGAAATTGTGATGCTACGTAGTGATAAGTCATACTGCATACGCACAATAAGACAAGTTAAGGGTGTCGTACCAACCTCTCGACGCACATGGAGGGTCCATGTTAAAGTTATGAATGATCTTGGTGTCGTTAGGGACCTCATAAACCCTAACCTCCCAAGACTCTGTGCACTGGTACGATCTCTTGGGCCCAAAGTAAGAAGATAAGATATAGCTTAAATAATTAAGCGTAAATCAAGTTGATAAGCAAGCATAAAATATTCATGCATTTTTTTAATTAGATGGTTTTTAATTGTGTTTTACTAGACTAATTTCTTACTTGCTGAGCGAAAACTCATTTAAGTGTGTTTATGCTGTAGGTAAGAAAACCTGTCAGTAGCACTTGATGGGCAATGGTAAGTGGCGGATGAATATTAAAGATCAGAATGGATACCGCACATGCAATGTAATATTTTCACAATAATATTTACTAACTTATGCATGTTTTATTTTACAAAATTTAGTATGTTTACACCTTATGAAAATTATGTACATATGAATAAGTAAATAAATTACGTAATTATGTTTTAAAAAGCGAGATTGTGATTACGCAACCTTGGTCTAGAGGATTTTAAAGTTTAAAAAAATGTTGCAATTAGACAATGCAACAAATGTGCGAAGTTTTCAAGTGAGAAAATTATATGATTATTTATAATAAGAAAATGCTTATATGAGTTTTATGCTAAAATAAGTAATGATTTTTATGAATATGTTTTAGGAATTTACTTTTATGAAAGTTTAAATAAATATGCTACAAAATTATCATTATTATATTGGTTTTAAGTGAACGAGTTCCAAGTAATTATTATTATGATAAGTATTGAAGGAGTTAAACTTATAAGAAATCAATATGTTAGTTTTAAGATATTAAGTTATATGTAAAATATGTAAGTAATTTTGAGGAAATTTTAAAGAGCATTTAAGATGATTTTATTCCTTTATTTAATTTAGAATTGTTTTTTAATTAGTTATATTTAAATTAAGGGATGTTTCAAGAAAAGTAATTCATAAATAATTATCTTTATATTTTTTAAAAAAGAAAGGGTTTTAAAAGATTTTCATTATTTCATGTTTTAAGAGATTAATGTTATGCGGTATGCAAAGGTTAAGATTTTGCAAATGATGAATATGTTAAAACTTGATTATTATCATTATGTTATTATCATGCTTTTCAAAAATTAATGTTATTATGTTAGGTTCACCAAAATTAAGTTTTGAGAAATGATTAATATCTTTTAAGGTTATATGTTGAGAATTCTTTATCATCAAGAATTCATTTGTTATTAAGTTTTAGGAAACAATTATTATTTCCTTTAAGGTTTCATGTCTAATAACAATTATTATTCATTTGTTATTAAATTAATGAGAATACATTTAAAGGAAGAAAACAATTTTATTCTAAAATTTCTCTACTTTATTCGTAAGTATGTTTAAGTTCATGCTTGTAACACTCGCCAATTTTATATAACGGACCACACTAAGTTAGTAGCATTGATAAGAAATTTTATTAATAAATTTTGTTATATGATAAGATATGTGATGTGCATGTTACTAACTTTTTATGTCAAGTTTTGTGACAGGTGACGACTGCATGAGATCGTTGTGCTCTAGTGTTCATGTGAAATTTTAAGTATATGTTTATTTAAGATGCAATTATTTATAAATGTTTTATTGTAGGGCATTTAAGGACAGTTCGGCAGGCCGAACTTCTAAGAT